>JAFEMH010002105.1:0-376297 GCA_022495995.1 Adenophora triphylla var. japonica | reverse complement strand
TCGGATGGCTTCAAATTAGTGGCCTTAATATTTAACAGACTTCATCATTACGCGAGGCAACGCTACCGTTCATGTGAAACCATTGTCCACCATTACGTGGGGAAGAGGCGTCCATCTAGCTTGAGAAACAGTGATGTGTAGGGATTCGTTATGGATTTGGCGAAACCATATTTTGGCAAATCCAATTCCAGGTAAAGGTGATGATATTTCCGAAATGCGGCCGGTACCTATCAAGCGCGGCATGCCTCGTTAGGGGTGGAATTTCACGGATTACCATTGTGCTTGGATAGGGCTTTCCTCCAACTTCGAAAACTTGTAAGGATAAGAAAGAGGTCAAGAAGAGACCGAGAGAGAAATGTTGGCACAGGTTCGCTTCAGCGTGCGAGGATTGGGATCGTTCTCTATCACATCAAATCCTCTTCGACTACCCCCTTGGCGTCACGGATTTTTACCCGGCCCGTCTCTCAGGAACAAGCTGCTTCTTTGTCTTTCCCACGATGATCCGGCAGCATCAGGTTCCCAACATTTTCCCTAACATTGGTGAGCGAGATTCACTTTAGCCTCTTGATCCCTTGTCGTGATACGCACTAGTCGCTTTTAATTCGACCACGGCTCAGCGGAGGCCCTTGTGTAGCATACGGCCAAGGTTTGTCGCGAATGATTAACGGTGATTGCCGAGCTTGAACTTGCGGCGCGCTTAATCTCTTCCCAAGTGAGGGCGCAGATTGAGTTGGTGGGAAATGCCATCATCTTGGACATCATTTGTTAGTTTCTTTGCCGAGACTTCCGAATATCATCCCAAGAGAACATATAGCAAAAATGAGCATTTGATTTATCATCAACATTGATTACATCATTGTTTGCGGAGCCTGACGACACACTCCCGAAAGGAATTTCACTCACACCCTACGTTGAGACTAGTTTCACCAAATTCTATGAAGCATTGACAAACTTCGATCATGTTGACCACTTTGTTGTTGTTGGGCGAGAGGATTGGTGACGATGTTCGGCTTCTCAATCTTGCATTTTGGCGGTCGTCAGGACTTTGAGCGATTCTTCTTAGTGTGAAGCAAGCTTGTTGGTAGTATGACCAGTTATGGTGAAACGGCACTTCCAAGCTACGATCAATCCGGGGTGTTAGGAGTAGGGTAGTTGCCTCCAAAGGTTTGAGTCATTCTGTCCTCATCAAACCATCCAAATACTTCTTCGAGCGGCATCCCAAATCATCATATTTTGACTTCGAGGTCGTCCTCCACCGCGGCCGGGTGGCTAATTGTTCTCCCCCTTGAATGTAGTTGACGGTGTTAGAGACCGTAACTTCTTTGCCTTTGAAGCAACGGGGCGAGCTTGGAACTCGATAGCGGGAGGCTGGGCATTACCGGGAGCGGGAGTTGGAACGATGGAGTAAGTGGCATTCTCACTTTCGGCCCTGCGCTCACCATTTCTCGCGGATTCGGGTAGTATCCGGCCAATGGCTTCCCACGACGAGATGGTTTTGACACATGAAAGGAAGATGGACTTTTCGTCGAGAGGGGATGGGGTGGACCAACTCGTTAAGCTTCTTGTTCCACCTCTTATAAAAGTACATTACGAGACTCATCGTGCCTACGAATGGTGCCGATCAAGTCACTACGAGTGGTGTACCACTCGACACTTCCTTTGTATTTGTCCAAAAAAGCATCACTGATCTGGGACCACGTAGTCCTTGCCTTCGGTTTAAGGCCTAGGAACCATCTCAAAGGAGAGTCATCGAGGGATAAGTGAAAGTAAAGGGCTAGCATCTCTTTGGTGGCCCCTTTGCCACCCATTGACATGATGTAGCTGTTCATGTGAGTTTTAGGGCACGTAGAGCCTTCAAACTTGGTTATGGGGGGCATCTTGAAGTTCTTTGGGAGAGCCTTGGAGTCTTTGAGCTCTACGGAGATGACCATGTTGGACCCAAAAGTCATCTTGTGCAGCTGTTCTTTCACATACTTTAGTTCTTCTTTCAGACTTGAAACCTCGGAGGATGGGGGTTGTCCCATAGTCGGAGCTACTATTGAGGATGGCACTGGAAACTCTGGCATGGACCTGATTGGCAAGGCAGCCGGAGGAAGACCAAGAGTCTTTGGGTATGCTAACATTCTTGTCCACTAAGCCAAGCGGGTGGGGATCTTGTTCCGTACATGTCGTAACAATTGAATTGGACATTGGGATTTCGGGGCCCAATGTACTGATTGGTTTGTCGACGACCGTGGGCGGGGACACGATGCGAGGTGCACGGAGTTGAATACGGGGTGGAACCGTACAGATGCTGGGTGAGAGGAGAACAAACAGCAGGCTGAGGGATGTTGTTTTGGAATTGGGTTTGTGGATATTGCGGGATCTGATCACGGCAAAGCCGTCGGCTACGACATGTGATACCCGCCTGCTGCTGATTGGATTGATCATGAGGAGCAACAAGCCCGACCACCAAAGGTTGGGTTGGACGGCGACTAGTGCTGTTATACGGACTTTGACCACGAGCCCCAAGCGGATTACGAACATACCCAAAGCTGCTCTTGGTTGACACACTGGGGCTGCGACTACGCAGGCGGTTACAGGGGATAAAACCTGGCTGGTCCCGAGTGCTGACCTTTGAGAAGGAGCTTGATTCGCCTCACACTCCGTCTTGCCCACCATAGAGTAGATCTCGGGATGGGGGAGGTCTTGACATGCCCCCGTGAGTCGTCATTGGAAAAGAGCTAGGCACACCATAGGAGATTGGTGGGGGCACATTGTGAAAGCCTTGCCTAGGTGAGGATGGGGGAACAAAACCAGTGCCGGTGATAGTAACATCGGGCTCTTCCCTGACTTCTTCATACGACCCATCGGGGTGGCGTATTATGGTGACGCCTTGCATGCGCATTACTTCGACGTAGCGAGCACAACCGGCCTCTTCACGGGCACGAGAGGCTTCGAGAGAAGCACGGAGAGAAGCTTCCTGAGAGAAGTTGAAACCTGGGTGAGGGTTAACAAACGGACTTCCCGGAGGTGTCAGGTGAGGACCACCGCCATAACCACTGCTAGGAGAGGCATTCAGAGCTACGTTCGGCCCCGCATTCGACCACGATCGGCCCTGTACCACGACCAACATTCGATTGAGTGGATCAACACCCGCATTCGGACCCAAACCCGCTGAAACTTGTGAATCTGCCATCTCTGAGAATGCTGGAAACGAATCCCTGACTAGAGAGAAACTGATTAACCGACCACCCGGAACTCTGACCCAATACTTGCTCACTGAAAGGGGGAGAGAACGGTTTTAGGTAGGGGAGAGGATAGGCTTAGGACGGACTCATGCATATGCTCCTTTTTTTATATATTTTTTTGTTTTTTTTATATTTTTATATTTTTTATAAAAATGATTTTATTAATCCTAGGGATGGTTGGAAAAGGGGGACACCTTCTTTTTCGCATTCTACGTTGTTCCTGGATCAATGGGTTTCATCACTACGTCTATAGCCCCCTGTATTCCACCTGTATTGCACCTTCGGGAAGGACAATCCCGGCAGAGGTTCTATAGGGCACGTGGAACCCACCAATCGAAAGGGAGAACGAACCTATGGGCATACGAGCCAAAACAAGTCAAACTCAGGGTTTTCAAAACCAAGTCCAAGTCAACGTCTAGACTCGGGAGGAGAGAGGGTCGAACGTACGTTTGAATGTACGAGACCGCAATTTGCAGGTAAAGCCACGGAAGAATTGGGCATGACCTCTCCTCTTTTCGAGTTGAAAATGCAGCATGGCCTCTCGTCACTTAGTGGCGAAATTTCGGCATAACTCTTGTTAGCATGCGTCAAGAATTCGACATGGTCCCGCGTTGACACATGTCGAGAACGCGTCATGACTTCTTACGAAGCCAAGCCAAGAAATCGATATGTACCTACGTCGAGATATGTCAAAATCTTAATGTGTACTTACGTTGAATTATGTCGTAATTTTGACACGAAGGGGGGAAAGTATGCCAAGATTTTGGGGACAGAGTACGACTCGGACTTTGTGAGAAAATTTTGAAAACCGAGTTTAGAAAATGTTTTGAAAAGTATTGGCCAAAAACCAACCGATCACGGTAGAAAGTGTGTCACGGACAAGTGTTGGCTGACTCACAGGCTAGGAGGACTTTAGGCGCTCAAGCGTTAGCGAAACACGTCACTTTCCGCGATGCCGTCCGTACACTCCCGGGTTCTAACTCTATGTGTGGGTAGCGTGCGAGTAGTGTGAAGGTATTTCTCTAGGAAAAATATTTTTTGCTTTTTGTAAAAGATTTTTTTTTGTTTTTTTTTATGCAATATGCAAAAGGAAAAAACAAGAGAGTGAGTCCAAAGCACGACAAAAGGGGACTGCCCCAAATGTCGAATTTTACCAGCAGTTGTAGTCCAGCGTCATCCTGCCTTGTTCTGATCGACGGAACAAGCAAATAGCAAGGGGAAGCTACGGCTCCCAAAAATGCCACATACCCAAGCATAGAAGCATGGCAAGGCCCATATGAGCACACACAATGCACACACAAGGAGAATGTAGAAATTGTCCGAATTGATTTAAAGAAAGTTAGACCCTCTTAAGAAAAACTCTTTCTTTTCTTTTTTTTCAAAAACAGAAGAATGACACTGGTACGTGGGATTGTTAGACCACCGTTTATCCCAAGCCCCGGGTTAGGGAGCGATACAGGAAGGTTAGTGGTTTCCACCTATATACCAAGTATCGTCTTCATTTTTTTTTTAAAAAAAACAAAAGTTTTTCAATGTAAATCCACAGCGGAGTCGCCACTGAATGAACGCTCGCCCGAAAAAATAATTAATATATCATTTTTGAAATGAGGAAATTTTCGTTGATGAAAAGTTTTTCGGTTTTTGGGAGTCGCCACGCCGTTTTTTGAGGAAAACATTGAAAAACCTATTTTTAAAGAGATATTGTGGGTTCGGGAGTCTGGTTACGTGTTTGGGAAGAACTTGAGAGTTCACCCAACACGCCTCTTTCGAGACTTTCAATCAACATTGGACAATTATGGACATTCGAAATGTGTGTGCGATGTGTGTCAACAAGTAAGGCATGCATATTTGAAGTTTCATTAATGGTATGGGGACTGGATACAACTTGTGAGCCATGATAGGGGGCCACACCCTTTTACATATGATGATTTTCATCACAAGGCAGAAGGCTGAGACAATCTGCTCAGGAAGCTCTGATGTCGTCCGACACAGGACTTCCCATGAAGGGGATGTCGGACGACATAATGCCTCATGGTCAGATTGTCTTTTACAATGACCAAGCTATTCTGGAACTGGATCAACATTATTTCACCCATTGAAGACACTATTTAGTGGTCTAAGTTTAGTTTGGGGTTGATAGGAGTGAGCAAAGCCATGATTGACTTTTAATGATACGGATGTCATATGACATAGAACATCCGAAGCTGTCTATGTCATATGGCAAACCGCCTCCATCAATAGATAGCACCCAAACAGACCTTACGCACTCCAAATAGTGTCTTATGAGCCAAGAAATACTTAGGCAAGCTTTGAGTTACAAAAGGGGATCAAATCTGACAGATCTGAAGTCCAAGAAAGGCTTTATAGCCTTCTGGGAGCTCTATGTCGTATGACACAGGATCTCCAGAGAGTCCTGTGTCATCCGACAAGAGTGGCCTATTTCAGCGCCCTTCAGTCTGTTTGATTTCTCCTTTGTTCTCAAAGCAAACCAAGTAATTTTATTAACTGTAAGCAGTAAAATATTACTATTATGTGAGTATTATGGGAGGATCACATGGCTTTAGTGGCCAAATGTGATAAATCACAGGTTTATGTAGCCATCACCTCCTAACTCAATGGAAATAAGCAAAGATCTAAACTTTATTGATGCTAATGTCACCAAATGTCCAGATCTAAGGTGGGGAGAAGTGAATATTGAAGATCCACCTCTCCACCACCTTTATAATGCAAAAAACCCAATATTTCACATAATATCTAAGCAAATGAGCATGCAAGGTGATATGAGTGTATGAAAGACTTTATTAAAGAGAGAAAGGGTTTAGTGGCTACCTATTGTAGTCCACAAGGTAAGATCACCAGTAGTATGGTGTCTACCCCTTCAACACACCAACAAAGGAACCTCTTCTTTGGATCTTGGCTTTGGTGTATGTGTGTGTGTGAGGAGGGAGGTGAGTGTGTGTGTATGAGAGAGAGAGAGACTCTATTTTTCCAGAGTTCCCCCTATTTTACTGATATCCTCCCTTAACTCTCCCAAAATCCCCCTTAAAATGATCAGCCATGCCTTGTATTTATAGGCAGGCTGATGGGAAGACCTATGTCGTCCGACAGAAGCAGTTAAACCGCCTTAGTGTCGTCCTATGTCGGACGACAGCGTACATCATTTTGGCATACTTGGGCTGAATGGATGGCAGGCCCAATAGGTTAAATGGGCTGCTAGATAATTGGACTTAATTTGCTTCTTTAGCAATTATATGAGCCCAAAATCAATTAAAAGTGGACCCAAAACATGAGTTCGGGTCGGGGTACTCACATAGGGCAGTCCGTTAACTCCCCATGGCCAAGTCAGTGGATAACAGCGAGGAAAACGGGACCTTACCCCCGAGAAATTTCCCAACATTGGAGGAAGTTTGGCAAGTCATCATGGCTCTTGAGAAACGCCAAGGCGAACAACAAGCCTGGATCGAGGGTGCCATGCACCACTTCGGAACATTAGCCACCCCCGAACTACCTGGGGCTTCCAAAGACATGCCTGCTCCTGCAGCTTCTAACATCTCTCATGGTCTCCCAGAAGTCAACCTGTTGCCCTCATACGAGCCCTGCAATTACGACATAAAGCCACAAGACCCCCTGGGGGAGGACATGTCCGGTCAACATCCTGAGGTCCCGATACCACCACTGAACAACGAACACATCTGGTGGGACGTACGCGGCTTGCCTTTGCATGTCTGGAAAGGGATTTCCAAGATGAAATAAATGATGGTCGCCATCAAAGGAAGAAGAAACCCTCTTCTCAACAAAAACTGAAGAAGAGATACGAATCCGGCAACCCCACAGTTGGAACCCTTGGAGATCCATCAGGAAAGTTTGACTACTACGTCATCTACTCCAGTAAATCTCCTCAGCCTAGCTCTGCACAAGACCCTGGCAACGTCTGCTCCATGATCAGCTGGGATGAGCTCCGCACCGCCACCAACGGCCCGGGGGTCCAGATACCTCAACCCCTGTCTTGGGAAGATCTCAAAGCCACTGTTGATGCTTCAATAAAAATAATGATGGTAAACGAACTGAAATGCGCAGTATGGCCCTTCGGGAACCAAGGCCCTCTCATTACAGAAATAGGAGAGACGAGCAAAGCAGCAAAACCAGAGGTGAATGTACTGACACGTTCCAGTCAAATCCCGATGAATCCTCTACCGGCAGACAAAAGGCCAGCCATACCTGAGCCACGAACTGAAAAGGGGCCCTACGCCAAGGAAGCCGAAACCCTTGACCCGAAGGCTGAAGATCCTGTCATAACTCAGCTCAAGCGTACTCAGGCTAACATCTCACTCTGGTCCTTACTCACTTCCTCTTACCCGCACAAACTCAAGTTGGAGGAAAGCCTAGCTCAGACCATGGTTCCCATCACCGTAACACCTGATGAAGCGGTTCAGATGATCGGCAACGTTCATTACAGCAACATCATCACTTTCACGGAGCTCGACCTCCCAAAATTTGGGGCTGACCACAATGAGCCTCTCTACATAACAGTTCAACTTGACGAGTGCCGTCTCCCTCGGGTCTTGGTAGATGGGAGATCAGCCATGAACGTTCTTCCATCCAAAATGATGGATCTGCTCGGGATCAATACCACTGATCTGAAACCCTCAACTCAGACAATCAAGGCATACAATTCGACATCTCGCTCAGTCTTGGGAATAGCCACCCTGAATCTGTGGTTCGGAAAGCGGATGGTCCTGACCGACTTCCAAGTCATCGACATCCCGATCACATTCACTACCATCCTGGGATGCCCTTGGTTACACCAGATCAATGGGGTGGCATCCACCCTCCACCAATGTGTCAAGTTCGTCCAAGGAACAGACCTTACCATCATCTACGGTGATAGCATAGTCACCGAAGGGACCGACACAAACGGCGTCCCGGTCCTAGAGATCAAACACAACAATGATGCCATGATGCTGACAGGGTTCACCATCGAAAGCCCAAAGGCCCAGGTGTTCCACATAGACCCACCTTTGATCTGGGACCAGATCCCTCCCCCGATGAAAATGATGAAGCGCATGAACTACATCCCGGGGCTTGGTTTGGGAAAATGCCATCAGGGTACCCAACAAATCATCAATATCAAGGAATAGAATACCCTCCATGGCCTGGGATACATTCCTACTCCCAAAGACGCTGCGGAAGATAGAAAGCCGCACAGAAATGCTCCGCCAATAGCAAAAGAGGCTTCCCCGCAGTCTCCAATCTCCGCCCTTACAGCTTCGACATGACCAGGTACTTCACAAGGGAAATCGGCAGTTTGAACGAAGACACACAAAAGGGAACCGAGCTGATCAACGCCAAACAAAACTGGCCGACAACCATGGACAAGCTCCAGCGGAACCTGGCAAGATTCAGAATGAATTCTGGTTCTCGAAAACCCCCTCTTTGGCAGAAGAACTCGAAAAACTCTCTGTCAACACCCCTGCCCCCAACAAGTGGGACGAGTCAGCATTCGAGCTAGCAATGCCCAAGAAAAGAGCGAAAGACTCCGTAGATAATGCTTGGGACGAGCCCCTGCTCCACCTGCTCTTCAACGAAGAAATCGAGATGCCAGACCTAATCAATTTTGTTTCTGATAAATCTATGATAGCCATGATCGGGAACGGTGACACAAAGCCTTTCAAACCCCGCCTCCTATCAAGCTCATTGCCACTCAATAACTGGGCCACCTTCTCTGGACCCACCGCCAGTAAAAAGGACATGATTGAACAACTTGGTCTGACCCCTCGAGTCCTAGAGTCCAGTGTCAAAACCCATCCTGAGTCCATTATCTTTGAATTTGAGTCTCTCGAGTCATCTGATGGCCTCACGCCAGAAGATTACGAACTCATTGCCAATAATGCATTCCCGTATGCTCGTAATGAATGCTTCAATCTTTCCGAGTATCCTCTCATTGCATCTTTAACAACTGATAAATTACCTAACACACAAACAGTTAATAACGATTCACTTGATAAAGAAGCAGACACATTAAACGAACAATACATTAAGCACATCTTTAAGCATGTTGTCAAACGAGAGAAAAACCAGGCCCAAGCTGCTGAGGAGGTTTTAACCAAAGTGAATTTGGGAACTGCTGAAGAGCCAAAAGAGACGCAAATCGGAAGTTTCTTCACCGGCGTAAAGCAAAACGCATTGACTGCACTGCTCAAAGAGTTTGTGGACGTGTTCGCTTGGTCTTACCGAGACATGCCCGGATTAGACCTAAACATTGTAGAACATCGGATCCCCTTGAATCTCGAGGCTAAGCCCATCAAGCAAAAGCTACGCCGAATCAAGCCAGAATGGTCTTTACAAGTCAAGGAAGAGATCGAGAAGATGCTCCGCGTCGGCTTCATCAGGGTGATCGAGTACCCTACATGGCTCTCCAACATAGTCACGATCAGCAAGGCCAACGGAAAAGTGCGCTGCTGCGTGGACTTCCGAGATCTCAACAAAGCAAGTCCCAAGGACGATTTTCCACTACCGAACATCGACATGTTGGTGGACACTACAGCCAATTTCGAGGTTAAGTCCTTCGTGGACGGGTTTGCCGGTTACAATCAAATCAAGATGGCCGAAGAAGATCAAGAAAAAATAGCCTTCACAACCCCCTGGGGAACCTACTGCTACACAGTGATGCCGTTCGGACTAAAGAACGCTGGGGCTACCTACCAACGAGCAGCCGCCCTTTTCCACGACATGATCCACAAAGAGATCGAAGTGTACGTCGATGACATGATCATCCACTCGAAGGGATCAGATGGACAACACCTCATAGACCTAAGAAAGTTCTTCGACCGCCTCCGGAAACACTCGATGAGGTTAAACCCTGCCAAATGCACATTTGGGGTCATCCGAAGCAAAGTCTTAGGATACATGGTCACCGAGCGAGGCATCAAGGTTGATCCTCAAAAGATCAAGGCCATCATCGAAATGAGACCACCGCAAACTCAAACAGAGGTGAAAAGCTTCATGGGCCGCCGCAGTATATCAGCCGCTTCGTCAATCAGTTGACCTCCATGTGCGAGCCAATCTTCAAACTAATGAAGAAAAATGCCGACGTCGAATGGAACTCAGAATGCCAAGATGCCTTTGAAGAAATAAAGGCGTACCTTGTGAGTCCTCCGATTCTCTGTCCTCCCCACGAGGAGAAGCCACTATTACTATACCTAACTGTGACCGACACCGCAGTCGGAGCCATGCTCTGTCAAGAAAAGAAAGAGTCACGAGTCGAGAACGCCATCTACTTCGTCAGTCGAAAGTTTCAAGGCAGCGAACTCAACTACTCAGCCCTCGAGAAAACCTGTGCAGCTCTAATATGGGTCGTCAGAAAATTACGACACTACATGCAGTCACATACGGTGCACTTGGTTTCCAAAATGGACCCAGTCAAATACCTTTTCGACAAACCATCTCTGTCAATGAGGCTCGCCAAATGGTCTTTCATCCTAGCGGAATTTGACATCAAGTACGTGAACCAAAATTCAATCAAGGGACGGGCAACGGCCGAACAGCTGGCTGACTTCCCAATCGACGAGGCTCGAGGCCCCGAACCACAATTTCCAGACAAAGGAATCTTCGCACTCGAAGGCAAAAATCGATGGCAACTGTTCTTCGATGGAGCAGCCAACAAAAAAGGAAACGGCATCGCTATGCTCTTGGTTGATCCCAAGGACGAGCACACCCCAATCGCCATAAAACTCAATTTCGAGGTAACCAACAATGCCGCCGAATACGAAGCCTGCGCCGCCGGACTAGAGGCCGCACTCGAAAGGAACATCCAGAAACTCGAGGTCTATGGGGACTCAGCCCTGATCATCAATCAAGTTTCCAACAAGTGGAAAACCATAGACCCAAGATTGCAAAAGTGCCACGCTTGCATGGAGGACCTCATCACACAATTCGAAGAGGTCACCTTCCACTACTTGCCGAGAGACCGGAATCGATTAGCAGACGCCTTAGCCACCTTGGCTTCACTCGTGGAAATCCCCGAGGGAAAAGCAATCAAGCCCTTCAATGTCGGACGAAAGGAAATTCCTGCCTACTGCTGTGAGATCGAACCAGAGCCCAAGCCCATCAATGAGCCATGGTATAATCAAATCTTCCAATACCTCAAAAATGGGGAAACCGCCTTCATGGACGAGGAAGGTCAATGCAGGGAAGGAGTCAAAGCCAAGAGAATCATGGAGGCAGACTGCATCCACTTTGTCCGAAGCTGCGACAAGTGTCAATGGTTCTCCAACCTCAATCACCTACCTCCTCATGATCTCTACTGCATGACTACGCCCTGGCCTTTTGCCACATGGGGAATTGACGTCATTGGGAAAATAGCTCCGCCAGGTGGCAACGACCACGAGTTCGTCTTGGTAGCCATTGACTACTTCACCAAATGAGTCAAAGCCAAGTCCTACAAGGTGCTCACCTCCAAGAAAGTCGCGCATTTCCTCAAGGAAAACATCATCTGCCGATACGGCATCCCGAACGAAGTCATATCAGACAACGGCTCACACTTCGAAGGAGAATGCGACAGACTGCTGGCCGAGTTCAAGATCACACGCCACAAGTCTTCTCCCTACCGGCCACAAACGAACGGTGCCGTAGAAGCAGCAAATAAGACCCTCGAACGGATCATCCGAAAAATGACCACCCGAGGATGAGACTGGCCCGAGAAGCTGCACCTTGCACTTTGGGGCTACCGAATATCAGTCAGAACAGCCACGGGAGAAACCCCATTTGCCCTGACATACGGGATGGAAGCAGTCCTCCCCTTTGAACTGGAAATTCCCTCACTCCGAGTGCTGCTGGAAAATGACGTCAACGAAGTCGAATGGCTCCGAAACCGACACGACGAATTGGCTCTGCTAGACGAGCGACGACTAAAGGCCATGGAACACGTCCGAGCTTACCAAAGAAGGATGGCTAGAGATTTTGACAAGAATGTCAAGTCCTGAGACATCAGGGAAGGCGATCTGGTGCTCAAAGAAAAGCCTCCCACTCGAACCAACCCGCTGGGAAAATGGGAACCAACATGGATCGGCCCTTTTGTGGTTCAAAAGATCTTCTCCGTAGGTGCCATGAAGCTGACAGACCTAGATGGCAATCCCTTCACGAATCCAGTCAATGGAAGCAAACTTCGCAGATACTTCGCCTAAAGAAGAACAAACTGTTCATCTCTTGGCACTCAATGTAGTGTCGAACTACGCAGACCTGAGCCCTCTAGTCCGGGGGAACGTAGGCAACCTTAATTGGTCCGGTCTAAAAACACACAAAAAAGTCAAAAGTTTGAATGTCAACCAAGACCTCCATCAAGCTACACACTTTCCAAGATCATGCCCCCACCATCACCTTGACCAAGTCAAACGATGGCGGCAACATCAAAGGACATCCGAACGTCACCCAGCATCAAGCGACTGACCCATGTCAACTTCCAAGCCAGGGGCTTGTCTTCGCCCTCACGCGCTTCAAAAAAAAAAGAGCTCAAGCAAAAGCTTTCAAAAAAAAAATAAGCTCAAGCAGAAGCTACAAAAGAGGTCAAGAGCCCGACGCCAACAAACAAGAGGCAAGGAAGCTACGGAAAAGACCGTCAAAACGACTTGTCAAGGGATCATCCAACCTCTCAGCCAAACACAAAGCCCAAGCAAAAGGGATTGCCGTCAAGGCCCGGGCTGCTTCAATCCGCAAATGCAACAGAAAAGTCCAAAGATGGACGCCATCAAGGCTCACAAAAGAAACAAAAGGCAAACAAGAGATCTTGCGTCTCGACAAAGCTTTAAAAGTAAATCACAAATCACTAACGATTACAACATTTCTTGATGAGTTCAAGCACGGTCTACTCTCAAGTTCACAACATGCTAAAAGACAGCTTAATACATTTAACAAATAATGTGTTTGCAATGCAATGAATGGATACCTAGGAGGTCATTCCGTGCCATCTGCGCTTGTCCCCTCACCATTCTTTCCTTTCTTCCCTCGTCCCCGGTGAGTCTTCTGTCGCTCCACGCGAGCCAGCTCTGCGTCTCTCAGTCCGAGATTAAGGGTCCTCCCCGTAGAGTCAAACAATCCAGCAGCTCTCAGGGCTTCATTCGCCCATGCTTCGGCTCGGATCTCCTCCCTGCGAGTCTGCAAAAGGGGACCTCTCCCCATCAGTCGGTCAAATCTAGTCTCGTAGTTAAACAAAGCGTCTCCCGTAACATCCTGAGGGTCAGACCAGGCTTCGGCACTCCTAAGGCAATAGCTACTACGATAATCAGGCCCCAGAATCACTTCACGCCTGCTCCCCAAAGCCACTTGGGACTGCCCAACACGCTGCTCATACCAAGCCAGGTACTGGATCGTCAATACGACATTCTCCCGACACCTAAGGAGCACCACAGGAGGGAAAGTAGAACACTTCCATACCCTCAAAAAATACAAAAGAGCACCTGGAGCTTCCATACAAAGAGGAGCTACCTCCGCAGTGGCGAGGTCATCCCAGCCTAACAAAGGCTCCTGCTTCATCCCAAACTATCGAGAAACAAGCGACGGAATATAGAAGGAGGACCAAGACAAACCTGGAACTCTGACCACATAGGACCCTTCCTGAAAGGCCCTCCTAGTCTCAATCCCCCAGTGCGGAAACCACCAATGGATATGATGCGTACCAAGTCGTGCAATCCATCTCTCCCAGGCGGACTGATCCATATCCAACACAAGAGGTCGCTGAGCAAATGACCACGGGCTAAACGACGTCGGAGCCTCGGGCATGGCCTGAAGTCTCTCTCGCAGCCACAAGGTGAGAAAAGCGGGGCTTCCCCCTCTCATGAACCTATCCCCAGTCGCCAGACGATCAATGCCGTGAAGAGTCTCCCCCAGCACCAACGGGACAATATCCTCTCCAGCTCTGCAGTGCCCTACCACATCCAGCAAAGCACCGTCACATACCCCAAGGGAACTGACCACGAAAAGAGTTGCTATCACGCACAAGGCAAACGCATCCCATGAGACATCACTCTCATCATCAATCATAAATCGCTCCGGCAACGCAGAAATGTCAACATGACCCGAATCAAGGATCATGCCCTGCACTTCTCCCAATGAAGTCCGAAGAAAGCATGCAAGCTTCACACTCACGGCAGCACCGCCAATCAAAGGAAGCGAGATGGCCTCCACCTCCGGTCCTCCAATCAAAGCCCAAAAATCCTCAAAGGTGGGCACCATCTCATTGTAGGAGAAGCAATACACATGCCTCCTAACATCCCAGAACTTCGCGGCAGCCCGCAACAATTCCCAATCAGGAACCAACTCCTTAAGGGACCAAACCGAGCAAAGTCGAAACCTTACCTCGAAAGCCCGCCTCTGATGCCTCATACGGTGTCGCATCCACATTTTCAGCCGCTCAAGGAAGTATGCTTGCCGCTCCTTCAAAAGCCTCGGCAAAATTCTTGGAACATACGAAGAATCCATGGCAAAAATGGAGGTTTCTAGAGAAAATGGGGAAGAAAGCTCGAAAATGGCTGCAAATGGGAAGTGGGGAAAGTCCAAACATCCGGAAAGCATTTATCCCTTTCCAAAAGCAAAGGAGATCCGTACGGACCTCTTTGCATCCCAAGTTGGTCTGTACGGACCTTGTTGCATCATGGTCCCACTTTCCCAGCAAACAGTACAACAAGCACTGTTCTCAGCAGGACCTTGCTCCAAACTGCCCAAATTCTGGCCAAAGCCATTTTCGGCAAGCATACACTACCCACAAATGCACTCCCAGCTCACGTGGCATGCACAAATAATAAACTAGCAACAATTCCTAGGACAATTCCTGGGAATCACAAATTACAGCATTACATCTTAAAATAAAATACTTTGCGGTGCAAATGCAAATGTTTTATTACAGGTACCCATAATGTCTGTTGCTAAACAAAAAAAAAAAAGGAGCAAGAAAGGAGATATGGAAAGAGGGAAAGTAAATGAGCCCTAATCCGACTAATCATCATCATCATCACCAAGCGAGAAGTCAGGCACCCCGGCAAACTCGCCAGCCACACCCTCGTCATCAGAATACTGAACCCCCTCCTGGGGTGGGTACTCAAAATACTCTGAAGGGTCAAACCCGGCAAAAGTATCGAAGAAGGTAGGATCCGACAAACTCTCTCCTGGTGCCTCCTGCGAAGGCTAGAACTGGTGAAAGACCGGCTGCCTCTGGACTCCCGAAGACGTCCCGGCATCCATGCTATGCCGCCCCCGAGAGGGTCCCTCCAACTGCTGCCCCGGCTCAGCCCTCGGCGGAGGAATGCCCACAGAATGCCTCGAAGGCATCGGCTCGTATGCCGACACACGCCGTGAAGACCTGCAAGACAGCTTCCCCGCCATCTTCTTCGCAAAAGACCGCATCGTCACATAACGGCGGGTCAGCATGTCAAAGGCTCTCCCCGAGACCTGCACAAACAAACAGCCAAAGAAACGCTTAGCTAAGGAGATGCAGGCATACGAAAAAGAGAAAAATACAGAAAAGATGCCAAGACAGAAAAGAGTAAGCACACTCACCGACATATCAGGGTCAATCCGGTAGGCAGCAGGAGCCTGCTCAGGGACGGGTACCGACACCCTCCGCCTCGATGAATCCCCACGAACATATGTGAAATCCGTCCCAGGCACCGGAACCTCTGGGGACCTGGCGGGCCATCCTGCCTCTCCCTCGCCAACACCTGTGGCGTCCTCAGCTTCCTCCTCACGAAGGCCCCATACTCCTCTCCATACAAAACAAACTCATCAGCACTCACGCCGCCCAGATATCTCTCAAACTCCAACACGTCCATATCACGGGAATCCATCATCCCAAAAGGCGGGTCCCTCGGAGCCAGGGGGAGCATACCCGGGTCATGTTGCCAGAAGACCCTCTCTCCCAAATACATGACATCGCAGGTCAAGCCCCGCAGCATCTTCCTCTGCGCCGTCACCACGGGACCACCCTCAAACTCGTCATCCCCATACCGAGCCCAGGGGTACAGAGCAAACACTACCGGGCTATCTCTCTCCAGGTGCTCCTGCACATCCCCGTAAGCGATGGTGAGCTTCCCTCTACTCGTCCTCCTCCTCCTCGTCGGACGGGCCCAGCCCAACATAGCAGGATAGTCCTCAGCATCTCGATCCCACGGGAAGCACTGGAAGATCTCATAGAACCACACCTGCGACAAAAGCAGAAAAGGCTCGGTGCAAAAGAAAACGGAGAAATGACAAATTGCTAAATCAAAAAAAGCAATAAACTCATACCTCCAAAGCAAAATCAAAGCAGCCCAAAGAACTAGCCACGCCTCGGCTAAACCGGTCCAAAGAGAAATAAAGCTCGGCCAGGCCCGCCTCGCCCAAGCTATCTCATCGACCCTCTCCAAATCAATCAGACTCTCCAGCAGAACAAAAGGAGCCGCAGTCGCGTGATTGGAAAACAGAGTCTCGGAGAGGGCAAAACACATGAAGAAGAGTGCCAGCTGCTCCGCCGTCACCAGACCGGTACCACAGCGATAGTCCCCAATGTTGGCCAAAATCTGCATCTCTACATCACTGTACAGCATGCCTAGGCCCCTGCGAGGAAGAGGCGCAAAGCCCAACAGCTCAGCCAGCACCCCATCGGATATCCTGTCCCTCCACGAACGCGCCCAAGTCGGAACCATAAACAAGCCTCTTAGGGCTTGGCCTGCCCTCCCTAGAGATGTCCGGCAACTGCTGCCACAACTCCACTACAGCCTCGAGCGACCCTTGAGACTTCATCTTTTTGGCTTTCCCAGACAAAAGCCCCTCATCCTGCAGGTAAACACAGCAAAGGTACGTCAGTCATAGTACTTAATGCAAAATACCAAAAACCAAAGCATAAAAAAAAAAAAAGAAGTCCGTCACAAAACACGGCACACATTGCACACAATTTTCACATGTAACCCGTCACAAAACACGGCATGTATTGCACATAATTTTCACCATGCAGTCCGTCACAAAACACGACACACATTGTACAAATTTTCTCAACAGAGGGATTAAGCCCTACACGACACATTTTTAAAAAACCTGTCACAAAACACGGCACATATTACACATAAACTCCCCACAAAGTCCGTCACCAAAAACACGACACACACTACATTACACATTTTCGGAAAAGTCCGTTCCTACACGGCACATATTTCAGACAAAACCCGTCACAAAACACGGCACATGTCACATTTGTCACAAAATTTGTCCCTACACGGTAATTTTTTCACAATGTACATACAATAGAAATAGCATAAGGTACAAAACACCAAAGCATGCATTTCAAAGAGAGGCACTTTATTTTTACGAATAAGAGCTAATCTACACATTTTTGCACAAAAATCACATACTCACAATTTTTACATGCTCAATTTCAACAATTCATCACGAATTTCACAAAAGGCATGGCAAACAACAAAAGCCCCAAATATGCGAAAAACTAAAATCTAGTTCTAGCATACAACAATTCAAGCAAGGAATCAAGACAAAATTGATTTCTTACCTCCCCGACGTTCCTAGCTCGCCTAGTGTGCACCTCCGGATTCGGATACAACACATCCGGGTTTCTTGACAAAGGCGCGAAGGAAGTGCAATTCCTTTGAAGTTCCACCCTTTGCTCGATCGCCTCTTGGCTCCGTTGACGACGACCTCTCCTTGATCTTTCCGTCATCGACAAGCAATTCAAGCTAAATGTGGAGGATTTTCTAAGGAATTTTGGAGCAAAAATGGAGTTTTCTCTCCCTCTCTCTCGGTGGTTCACGAACTAGAAGAAGAAGAATGGGGAGACACCTCGGTTCTGCAACTGGTCAAAACCTGGGGAAATTAAAAAGCCACATTGGTCCGTACGGACCACTTTGCAGAGGGAGAAGATCCGTACGGACCTTCTTGCAACATGAGGCCAAATTACTTCTTTGCCCTTATAATCTTTGCCCCTGGCTGTCCAAAGGCCTATTTCAGCAGATTCAATGCAGTTTGGTCCTCAACCCAACAAAACCAACACCGGCCGTCATCGTAAGCCCGGATTTCGCCCACTAAACGGCAACGCAACCACCGGCCGTCATCGTAAGCCCGAATTTCGCCCACTAAACGGCAACGCAACCACCGGCCGTCATCGTAAGCCCGGATTTCGCCCACTAAATGGCAACGCAACCACCGGTCGTCATCGTAAGCCCGGATTTCGCCCACTAAACAGCAACGCAACCACCGGCCGTCATCGTAAGCCCGAATTTTGCCCATTAACGGCAACGCAACCACCGGCCGTCATCGTAAGCCCGGACCTCGCCCACTAAAATGGTAAAACAAGCACAAAAGGAGCCAGCACCTCCAAGCACAAATCTCAAGGCACAAAATGCCTCCAAAACGCCAAACGGTGAATCAACCACCGGCCATCAAAGTAAGCCCGAAGTCACCTTCTCAGCGAAAAAAGCTCCTACAAGGACACATATCCCCAGCAGATGAACACCGGCAGTCATTGTAAGTCCAACCTTTCCCCAGCGGACAAAATGTGAGGCATCCACACCTGTCACAATCGAAGCACAAGGCAGCCACGCCTCTGCCAACCGCAGTCAGAAGACGAATCAATTCCTCATACATGACACAACCGCAGCTAGAAGACGGATCAAGTCCTCATACATGACATACCTCCTGCCCGGAAGGCTTTAAACCGCTCGGTCCGGAAGACCGTATAAACCTCCCAAATCACTATCGCCAGCCCGGAAGGCTTTAAACCACCCGATTTGGAAAATCGTAAAATTTCCATCTTAGGACGCCACCACGTCCTCACAGTCGACCTCGGCAGTCACACGACATTTTAGGGCACCACCACGCCTGCATACATTCACAATTTCACGATCTCTGAACTATGATCAGGCTTGATTCTCGCTAGGGATACGTAGGAATCCTATCACAGGTCCAGCCATCGACCTATACGGTCACCAGGATGCCTCCACGTCCTTACCATCGACCTATACCGTCACCCAGGATGCCACCACGTCCTTACCATCGACTTATATTGTCACCCAGGACGCCTCCACGTCCTTACCATTGACCTATACGGTCACCCAAGACGCCACCACGTCCTTACCATCGACATATACGGTCACCCAGGACGCCTCTACGTCCTTACCATCGACCTATACGGTCACCCAGGACGCCTCCACGTCCTCACCATCGACCTATACGGTCACCCAGGATGCCACCACGTCCTTACCATCGACCGATACGGTCACCCAAGATGCCACCACATCCTTACCATCGACCTATACGGTCACCCAGGACGCCACCACGTCCTCACCATCGACCTGTACGGTCACCTAGGACGCCACCACGTTCACAACACTCACCCCACACACGAACTACGATCAGGCTTGATTCCCGCTAGGGATACGTAGGAATCCTATCACAGGGTCCAGCCAACTGACCTAACCGGTCACACAACAAGACGCCACCACGTCCCCACAAATCAACCTACACGGTCACTTCCTCTCCTAGCACGCGATCCAGATCAGGACCCTTATCTTATCGACGACCCCACTTCCTCCGTAAGTGACGTCGTCGAGGGGCTTCTGTAAGTACCCCAATCTGGATCACCCTCTTCTGAGCACCCGGGAAATACCGCAGACTCACACAAACGCAGTCTCGAATACCCATAAACCTCAAAACCACCAACCAAATCAAGGGAGGGACCTTTCTGGAACAAAAAGGGACAAAAGGACCTTTTAGGAATTCTGTAAAAATGCATACATGGTCCGTACGGACCTCTTTGTTGCCATGATTACTGAATCCTCTTAAAGTCCAAGATATTCCCTCAAATCCCGGAAGTAATAATTACTCAGCATCATGGGAGGTCCGTACGGACCTTTATGCATGCAAGGAGGTCCGTACGGACCTTCTTGTTACCAGACACCATCATTGCTGAATCTTCTTAAAGTCCACTTATTCCCTCAAATTGAGGAAAACCAAATCTTGGATTACCTGGAAGGTCCGTACGGACCTTCTTGCACAAAATCCATGGCTATAAATAGAGGGCTCCCCCTCCCTCATTTCACACATCTCCCTCTTCTCTCCTCTCCCCCCAGCCTTCTGGCACCCCTTTAAGTCCTCTCAAGGCACTCTCGGTCCCTTTCGGATCCTTTCGAGGCCTTTTGAGCTCTCTTGTGGTGCTCCGAAGCCTCTCCGAGCGCTCCTGAGATGCTCTTGCGCTGCCCCGAGGCACTCTCGAGGTACTCTGAGGCCCCTCGTGTTACTCCGAGGCCTTGCCTGGTCTTTCTCGAGGCATCCCGGCTCTTTTCGAGTCAAACCGGCGATTCCGACCCACGTCGAACCTATGCCCGAGTGATCCCTGCAATCCCAACGCACGCCGAACCTCTGTCCGAGTGATCCCTACGATCCCAACGCACGCCGAAACTCTGCCCGAGTGATCCCTGCGATCCCAACGCACGCCGAAACTCTGTCTGCAGACAACCGGCTCATCCCGAAGCAATTTCGGTCCGTTCCGGAACACTATTCCATCCTCAAACACTATTCCCCCGCGGAAGACAGACACGAACCAACATTAGTAAGGCTTCCTTCCTTCACTATTTCAATACATTTCAATAAAGCAGTGTACAATGTAGACATCCGATACAGCATGCATTTTTAAAAGCACATACACACACACACACAACAGTTAAAGAATATAAGGGGTACCGAAAGACTCATTTTTACGAGGTGACTCGGGTGAGCTATAATATTCTAATATTCTCTTCCCGAGGAGTCATCTGACCTCCGAACTCAAAAATCTCATCACACAAAAATAGTTTATTTTTAAACTGATGCCCTTTTTCAATGTTTTGGGCTTAATAAAAATGGTGTGGCGACTCTACAAAGCGAAAATACAGCGAGACACCTCCAACCGCAAAACGGAATAAGCCAGATGTCGGGGCGCGATCGCGCTGCCTATCGAATTCGGGCGACTTTCCCGAAAGCGACGCACAAAATGCGAGATGTCGGGGCCCTCCCGCGCGCGAGCCGGGTCCGGGTAATTTTAGCATTGTTAGACCATATTTTATCCCCAACTCTGGTGAGGAGGTGCTAACGGGAAGTTTAATGGTTTCCACCTATATACCAAGTATTATTTTTTTTTATTAAAAATAAAAGCTTTTTTGGTATATCCCTAGCGGAGTCGCCAAACTGTGAATGTGGTGCCCAAGATTGCGGCATTTTTTGTGTTGAACCGCTTTCTCGTGTAAGGAGTCACCGCCTCACATCGGTTTGAAGACATCCGGTTTAAATTAAAAAACGGAGTCGCCACACCATTTTGATTTCCTCAAAACATTGAAAAAAAGGATTAGGGTCCGGAGGTTAAGTTACCCCTTGGGAAGAACGTTTGGCGTTCACCCAAGGAGCCTTACCGAAGCAAGTATTCCAAGATCCAACTTTCGTGCTTGCTTTTGTGCTTTCGTGTATGTGTGTGATTTGAAAAGGATGGAATGTGCAAAGTGATCTTCCGGACGTATAAACCATGAGTTGGTTATCGCTCGGTTCCTTGGATTTTGATATGTTCGGGACTTTGATCCCGTGCTCATCTTTGACTTACGATCATCATTAAGTGACCTTTAGTCATATGTGATCGGAATAGGGATGCCTCTTTTATAGTCCAAGAATGAAACTCATTAGAAAGGAAGGACCTTTGCTCATCAATCCTACATCTTGAGACGATTCGAGCTTGATAGGGACATTTATGCTCATCTCAAGTGATGATCGGAGATGTAGGGGCTTAGGTTCATCCATTTCTAAAGGGATTTCCAACTATGGCATTTTTATATGGAGGAAACGATGTAAAGATATGACCTTTACACCGCTACGCCCCAAGAGATGCTTCAAGTACCAAAAGGGACTAAGGGAAGGGGTATAAAGATTGGATCTTTATATTCATCCTATGCCTTTTTGTGCCTTAAGAAGGTCACTAGGCAATCCTTGGAGAGAGATCCAACCATGAGGGACATGGGGAAATGCATTTTGAAAGTAAAGATGGCATTTTTATACAAACAAGTGTAAGGAACACTATGAAGCTAAGACTAGAAATGTAAAGGGAGGACCTTTATGGCTTTCCTATGTCCTTTAAGAACCATTTAGGTGGACAATCCTTGGAAGCAAGGTTTATGGGAAAGGGATGACATTTATGGAAGTAAAGATGACATTTTTAATGTAAAGATGACATTTTTATATGATAAAGATGACATTTTTCACATCATCATGTGAGAGATCCACCCTAGAACAAGCCATTTATGATCTTATTGTTCATCCTTAGGATGGTTTCTCCATGAATCCTATGTGATAGGGGAATGGGGAATATGATGATCTACATGGTAAAGATATGATCTTTATGACAATAAATCACATAAATAGCAATAAATGGCAATATGGAAAGCAAGTAAGAAATATAACAAGGTGACAAGTATATTTCAAAGAGAAAAGGAGGAGAGGTTACCAATGGTGGTATTCCTCTATCTCCCTTGAAGTTTTCCTAAGAAAGGAGTGACTTTGGAGGGATTTTGGAGAGGAGGGAGGTGATTTTGAGTGAGGCTTGGTTTCTGGAAATTCGTGCTTTGAATTTGGCAGAGTAACAGTGCTCCTCATTCTCTATGAAAATGAATAGAGGAGGCCTCTATTTATAGGCAGTTTTGTGCTTCCTAATGAAGCCGTGCGGCATTAACCTTTGGCAAAAGAAGCCGTGCGGTCTTATCCTTTAATGACTCAGCCTATTTCTAGAACCATTCAAGGTGGCATTCTAGAAGGCCTTTCCAGCAAGGGACTACGTGGAATTTTAATTCCTAACAAGTCCTTCGCCCCTCGGAAGGTTTGGGAAAGTTCCCAAATTGCCCCTGAACTTTAGGAAAGTCCGGGGAATTGCCGGAAAACTTAATCGGAAGGCATGAGCCAGATTTGGGTACTTATAGCTACTTCAACCGTTAGATATTCTGGAGTGGAAATGGGAAGGAATTTCAATGGATTTTGTAAACAGTTTGCCTCCTTCCATGAAGAAGTTGGATCCTATTTGGGCTATCGTTGATAGATTGACAAAGTCGGCTCATTTTCTTCCGATGTCAACCAAGTAGTCGATGGAGCGGTTAGCTCAGTTATATATGCGAGAGATTGTTATACTCCACGGAGTTCCGGTTAGTATTATTTCTGATAGAGATCCGAGATTCACTTCGAGATTTTGGAAGGCGTTGCATGAAGCTTTGGGGTCTAAGTTATGTTTTAGCACGGCGTTTCATCCTCAAACAAATGGTCAGACCGAGAGAACCATTCAGATACTTGAGGATATGTTACGGGCTT
Source organism: Adenophora triphylla var. japonica (assembly GCA_022495995.1). Classification (NCBI taxonomy): domain Eukaryota; kingdom Viridiplantae; phylum Streptophyta; class Magnoliopsida; order Asterales; family Campanulaceae; genus Adenophora; species Adenophora triphylla. The sequence continues at coordinate 352,724 of JAFEMH010002105.1, read as the reverse complement.
GTGTGATGGAATTTCATTTATCTTGGGAGGATCATCTACCGTTGGTTGAGTTTTCTTACAACAACAGCTACCAGTCTAGCATCGAGATGGCTCCGTATGAGGCGTTGTATGGTAGAAAGTGCAGATCTCCAATGTGTTGGGATGAGATTGGTGAAGCTAAGCTTTGGGGTCCGGATTTGGTTAGAGATTCAATGGAGAAAATCAAGGTGATCCGAGATCGGTTGAAGACGGCTCAGAGTAGGCAGAAAAGCTACGCCGACAATAGAAGACGAGACTTATCTTTTCAAGTTGGTGACTTAGTATTCTTGAAGATCTCTCCGAGGACTGGGATTAAAAGGTTTGGTAATAAGGGGAAATTAGCTTCGAGATTTGTTGGGTCATTTGAGATTTTAGATAAGATTGGGGAATTAGCTTACCGGTTAGTGTTGCCTCCATCCTTTTCATTGCTTCATGACATATTTTATGTTTCTATGTTGAGAAAATATTGCCACGATTCCTCCCATGTTTTGAGTTCTCCTCCCTAAGTGATTCAAGCGGATATGTCATATGTTGAATAACCCTTGAGAATCATGGAATTTCAAGTTAAGGAATTGATATCTAAGAGCATCCCGGTAGTAAAGATCCTATGGAAGAATCATACCATCTAAGAGGCAACTTGGGAGCTAGAGTCGAAGATGAGAGGAAAATACCCTTGGTTGTTTGAGCGTGCAAGTAAGTCATTCAAAATTCGGGGCTAATTTTCTTTATGGGGGAGTGAGTGTCACGACCCTAATATTAGGCACCATTTTAGCACACGTTGAGCACGTGGGGTTGGGGTTGTAGTTTATCATTTATGTCTTTTATGCTACTTGCTAAGTTTTATGTGCTCATTTTATGTCTTTGATGATTTATGTGAAGTTAGGATGGTTATGAATTACCTTATATGAATTTAGGGTGATAAAAAAATTAACTTTAATGATTTAGGGTCTAAATGAATAAAAATAAAGTGTTGTAATGAAGTTATAATAATTGAAAATTTTAATTATAAAGTTTATAAATTTTGAGGTGCTTTATTGTAAAGGTTAGAAGTTGAGGTTGTTAGTTATAAGTTGTCCAAGCCTTGAGGAGCTAAGTTATAATTGTTAATAATTATCCTTCATTTCTCTCCGTAGAAATCATTTTAACAAAAAGCAAACCTTCAGCTCAAGTTCTTCTTCTTAAACCTTCCATGGAAAGTAAACCCTAAGTTTCCTTCTCAAAATTCTAGCAAGCTCAATTCCTTTCCGTTTTTAAATCCCTCAGCATATTATCGTTCGTGGCGCCGAGGGGAGCGCATCTATCCGGAAAAACAATTATTTCATTTCGCATTATTCCGGTAAGTTATTATGACTTCCTTCTAAAACTTGTTCATTCCATGATTATTGTTGTTATTGATATTGTATAAATGAGTTTTGGTATTTTGGAACTATTTTTCTTGAGTTGGAATTGTTTTGGAAAAGGTTGAACTGAATTGGTTATGGTGGGGTTGTTGTAGTAGAAAGAATAATGGGTAGAATTGATATTATTGTTTTATTGGCTTAAGGGAAGTGTTTCATGGCAATATGGAACAAAGTTCTTGTAATGAAATGGTTTTGGTAGAGTTGGAATGAATGGGGATGGATTGAAATGGTTTGGTATGAGTATTGGTGAAGTTTAGTAACCATGTTATGTCTTTAAAAATAGAGGAAAATTGGTTTATGTCACTTGGGATTTTGTTGCTGATGTTTTAGCCCTGTTTCTGATTTCTGGGCAAGGGCACGAGTCGTCCCCTGGGGCACGAGTCGTGCCTTGTCGTGCTCAAGGGGGGACGACTGAATCTGTGGGGGTGTCAATGGGGCACGAGTCGTGCCCTGGGGCACGAGTCGTGCCCTGCCCTGCCACCTTTGAACCATTTTTCAAGCATTATAAACCTAATCTATATAGTATATAATTGAACCCTCTTTAACTATAATTGAAGTACAACATTTTAGCTATACAATGATGTCTTACTTGGTCAAAATGGAATTGTGGAAGGGGTTTAAATATTGTTCGAAAAAAGGTTGGTAGGCTTGATTTGTAACTTAACCAAAGTGAATCAAACATGGTAATTTGAACTTGGGCCTTTATAGAGGTTATGAATTGTTGCATATTGAACATGTAGGGCTTGTTGGTTATACATTGTGCCCTTACTTGATCTCATATTCATGGTTGGTGAGATAAATAGTGTATGAAATGTATGTTACACTATGGTATTGATTTAAACATGTGTATGTATACCATGTTGTTCTTTTATTATCCCTTTGGTGGATTTCTTTTCAAGTAACTATTATGTGCTTGAACTTGTGTTAATCAGCTGATGTTTAGGGGTATAACGGAATATGATCATTTATGGAAATTGTTCTATAGTGTGATCGGATTACGTTATACCTGTGACTGTCCCCTTCTGTGGCTACAGTCTGGGGTTATAGCATCTGTATTGAGTCAAAAGCCTTACAGAGTTGCTAGAATCTTATATGGTTCCCTGAAAAACGGGTCTTATAAGATGTGAATATGCCTAAGCAGTTCACAAATGAGTGGAGTTTATCTCCCAATGTCGTACGACTTATTGTACAGACGGGAAAAGGTAAACCAAGGTAATGTAAGGTGTTTACGGCTTTTCCAATGTGTTATATGCACCTTGTTATGTGTTGCATCTTACTTGGCATATTGTTACATTCATAATAGCTTATTGAGATTTATTCTCACCCTTCTCCCTTTAATGTTTTAGATCTCTCTGAGATAGGCGGACCGACTCAGTAAGGCCGGAGAGGAGTTTGGAAGTTGTCTTTTGGGATTGTCAGGAGGGTATGTATAGGTGGTGGATGTTGAAAGTTGTATTTTGGTATCACTCCTTTGTTGGAGTTTGTTTATATAACAACTTTGGTATAACTTACATTTGTGAAATGCTTGTAACTAAAACAAGTATGTTTTTAAAGTTGGTTCATGTCTTTTCCTCCAAGTGGAGATGATTCAAGTTAGTATTTGAAGGGTAATGTTAAAGTTTTGTTCTTTTCAAGTTAATTCAAAGTTTTTTATTTTTAGGTGGTTTTGAATAGTAGGGGGACTTTCCCACTCGGGGCACGTGTTAGGTTTCGGGTCCGGGTCCCCACAATGTTGGGGTCAGGTGACAATTTTGGATTGTTCGGTTTCAGGGTAGGTTTATCAGACTTGGGTGGCGGTATAGTGGGTGGCTCACTAGTGGCTGGTATCACGACTTGGGGATCTTTTGGAGGGAGATAAGCGTAAACTTGACCTGGTCCCATATTTCCATAAGACAGGCCGGAGGCATAGGGGTTGGATTCATAGCCACCGGGGTAAGGAGTCTCATGAAGTCCTGTTCGCAAGGCCGGGGATGGAAGATCCGCTGTTGCAGGGCAAATGTTAAGGAGATCATTGGATTGGTTTTGGGGTTTAGAAATCATCTGGGATGGTCCGTACTGAGGAGGAGGGATGAATCCCATGGGATAATGCGGAGATGATAAGTGACTATTATATAGTCATTTATCCTATATTTTTATAGCAATTTCCTTAGTTTAGTTATCAACTAGATTGCATTTTAGTCTATTTTTAGCTTCTTTTATATATATCTTCGATTTTACGCTTCTGGTATGTATTGTACATTTTAGACAGGTTTTTTAGTCTATTTTATGATCAAAGGATGCTTGGGACATCTTGGTACAAAGACATGGAAGAACAACAAGCAAATCAAGCACTCAAGCCAAAATTCAGTCAGAGCGGCCGTGTAGCAAGACATGGAGCGGCCGTGCACTTGGCCATGTCCGGGCCATTTTTGGCCCCAAAACTGTAAGTACCCAAATCCAGATCGCCAAAATCCGTTAGAAGTTAACCGGAATCCGTTAACTGGCCCGCTCCAGGTTAACCGGAACCCGTTAAACTCCCCGTTCTCAAGCCAACGAGACGTCTCGGGACTGCCCCGTGCATCCCAACGTCGAAGCGTACTCAACACACTTCGTCGCACATAAAAGTACAACTTCTCCTGAAAAACGCACTTTCCGGCACTTTCCGGGAGCGTTTCGGACATTTTCCGGACAGTTATTTAAAAAACGGACAAAATTGGAAATAATGGCACGAAATCCCATAACCTGGTGAGTCACAGGACACGTGGCACACATGCCACAGCTCCCTTATCAACCTCAATCACATTTCAGTGTGAAAAGACTAAAATATTCCTGGTAAGCAGTCCGTCCGGACTTCTTTGCAGAGAATTCAGAATTGCCAACAAGTCCCTCCAGTTTCCAAAGTTTCACAGAAACCCCTGGAATTCAGCCCAAGTCCGTCCGAACTCTTTTGCAAAATTCACCTATAAATATAGAGGGTTGTCAAACATTTTGACAACAACAAAATTCACCATAGCCACGGCCCAAACCCTTTTCACCCTCTCCCGAGCCCCCGTTTCGCCTCGATTTGCATGAAAACTCCGTATTTCTACCAAATACAACCCCCACCACCTCGAAACATTGTTCCAAACACCTTTTCGTATCCCATATATGCCCACCGAGCCAAAGGATCCGACCCTAGCCATATGTAGTGCTCTTTCTCCCTAAACTCTCGTCCCGTCTCGGTTTACGCGCCAGTCGCTACAACCGTTTTGGACGAACGTTGTTGAAATGTAGACGTCACCGTCTAACGGGGTCCGATACGTTTTAGTCCTTGATCCTCTTCTCTTCCCGTAAGAGAAGTAATCTCGGGTTAAAACGGCGTTCCGGCCCCGTTCCGTTACTTTTATGTCATTTACAATTCTGGATCGTTTGATCCATCGAACGTCATTTACTTTCATGTCATTTAAAAATTCCGGATCGTTTGATCCGTCGATCGTCATTTACTTTTACGCAACTTTACAATTCCGAGCTGTTTGGCTCGTTGAACGCACTTTACAATTCCGGGTCGTTTGATTCCGTCGATACCGCACTTTAAATACTGTCATTTACAAGTCCGAGCCGTTTGGCTCGTGATAGTATTTACTTATCAAAGTCCGAGTTGCAAAAACGATTCGTCGATCGCATATCATTTAATGCATTTTTCTCGTAAAATCGCTAACAATGTAATGCCCGGTTCAAAACCGAAGTTCGACATTCAAACTCTCTTTCAAAAAATGCGCGAAATGACGTTTGACATCCAAACGATCATATTCAAACTTAAAATCCGATTTTCGACACTCAAAATCATTTAATGCTTTTTTCCCATAAAATCGCTAACAATGTAATGCCCGGTTCAAAACCGGAGTTCGACATTCGAACTCTCTTTCAAAATGCGCGAAATGACGTTTGGCATCCAAACGATCATCTTCAAACTCAAGATCCGACGTTTGACATTCAAACGCTCTTTTCTTAAAAGTCAACATTTGACACTTAAGTTAAACAGTTAAAATCAGTACTCGTGTCACTTTTCAAAAAAAACTTCAAAACCGACGTTTGTCATTCAAACGCTCGCCTTTTCAAAAGGAATCACATAATCAACGTTTGACATTGAAACCAAGATTAAGCTTGTCATTCAAGCCCCCATTTTCAAAATGCAAACCCACACACACACATGCACACGTTTTCGAGAAAGGTAGAAAGACTCGTCATACGAGGCATTTCGGGTGATCTCAAAATACTCTTCCCGAAACGTAACGTGACCTCCAAACCTAACAATCTCTGGTACTTAAAAGCTTTTTCCTCGTTTTTGCTACCAATAAAATTGACACCCCCTTTCAAAGCTTTTTCCTAAGTTTTTGCTACCAATAAAAAGGACACCGTTTTCACAAAAGCCGTTTTTCAACGTTTGGGCTCAATATACAAAACCGCGTGGCGACTCCTCTCTTTCCCGAAAGCGAGGTCTCAGACACCAACATCTCCCGCGAAAGACAACCGCCTTTTGCCGCGCGCGAAATCCGGGTAATTTCAGTTGGCAACACCGCTGGGGACTTGGATACTTTTACAAAACTGTCGTTGCTTTCAAAAAGCCTTCTATGGGTCAAACTTTCATTTACCCTTCCTCATTTTTGTGTGCGTGTGTTGCTTTAAACCTCGAATGGTTTACAAAAGGGCGTTACATTTGTATCTTTTTCAAAATCATAACATGTTCATGCATTCCCGTTCATACTTGATTTTCATGCTACATTTGGAACTGCGCATAAAATTCTTTAAATTCTGAAAATCTCTGTTTTACTCAGAAAAGGAATTTTAGTGACCGCACACTACTCGCACTTGCTGCCTCGATACACCGCACTTCACGTGCACTTGCTACCTCGGTACACAGCACACTACGACCCGTAACCCGAGATGACCGTTCAGTTGCAGCTCGGTTGGTCTGCCAGACACCTTTCGAGCGCGCACGGGGTCATCCTAAATAGCCTATCCTAGCCCGTGTAAGCCATGCACTCTTTGTGTCACACTTCGTTCAAGACCCCAGTTGGTTTTTGGCTTAGTACGTGTCATAAAGCCCGAGTGTATGTTTTTACGCCGGGTTCCGTTACGAGTCAAGCTCGAAAGATTGAGACCGAAGGTCGTTCCAGACCCGAAGTCTTGAGCTTTTCAGCCTTGACTTTGACGCGGAGCTCTGCCGAAAAATATACCCGAAGGTTCAATGTGACAGCGTGTCACCAAACCCTCACCGTATGCGCCGTGCCCGCCACAACTTGGCCAACTCCAAAAGCTAAGGCCCCTCGCGCAAGCGAGTCAGGAGAGGTCATGCCGAAATTTTGTCACGATCCCTGCCTTAACTTAAGGAAGTTGACTTCGAACGTGGCCCGTGCGTCACGTACGTTGGAAGGTTGCGTGATCAGCTAGCCTTAAGTTCACTTTTTCCTTTGTCGGTGGAACTCGCTTGCCTTATAGGACCCTCGCTCGGGATTGTCCGTCCCGAGAAGATGATCTACAAATGAAAATGAGGGGCTTATAAACGTAGTGACGAGACCACTGATTAGAGCCTTAGGTTAGTTGCTAAAAAGAAGACACGGTCTTTTCCAACCGATTAGGACTCTGAGAAAATGCGTTTTAAGTAAACATTAATCGGTAACTGCACATTGCACTAGCCCGAAACATTGAGCCAAATAACCTTTTCTGAAGCCTAAACCCTGCCTTTCGTTCCTTGCAGGGAGCCGAAAGTGGTTCAGAATTCCGAGTCAGCGCCTCGCCAGAGTCACGGTTACAGCAGCGTCAGACAGTTCTTCGGTTCCCTCAGTTTCCTCAGCCAGAATATCCGACATGTCTAGCTCACCGTGAAATCGTGACGGAGACGGACCCCCGCCACCGGTAACAGATATGACATTGGAAGAAGCCATCCGGGCTTATGAGGTTCACAAGAAGCAGAAAGAAGGTCAGCAGAATTTCGTGGTACAGCTTCTGAATGAGCGAGGTATAGCAGCTATCCCCCAGTCAGACGGTACTTTCGTCCTAATTGAGGACGACGATTCCCCGAAACCAGTTCCTCAAACCTTCAACCAAGTTCCTCCCCCGCCAACTTACATGATGCCTTCGAACCAAGGAAACAGCCGACCTAGGCTTCATGTGCCACCTCTCAGGGCAACCCTGTCATGTACGGCCCAGCCAGTGCAACTCCCATCACTCAGTACAACCAGCGCACCACTGGACCATCTCAAACAGATGCCAATATCCTCCAATACCCTCCTGGGTTCATCCCATTGCCTATACACGAATCCCAAAACACCGGGGACAAACCCCGATACAGTCCAGAAAAGGCCCCCATATATCCACATATATCAAGCCTTCCACCTCCAACCACTACCGCTCACGTGGTAGCACCTAGAGCCGAGCCTCAAAGTCCACCACTGGACCCAACCTTAGCCTGGATGGTCGAACAGATGAAAGACCTAAAAGCCACCATGAGCAGCTCAAAGCAAGAAACACTCAAGTCCACAGATCCGAGAATGGTCACGCCTCTCCCTGCCAAGTTCAGAATGCCGGAGATGGACCGATTCGACGGAACCGAGTGCCCTCAAACGCATGTTGACACCTACGTTCTCGGCATGAGAGCGAAAGGAGCAACCCTCCAGCAAATGGCCGATCACTTCCAGCATACGCTCAAGAGTTCAGCGTTACGATGGTTCCTAAGGGTCAAGCCTGCAGATCGCCACCCCTGAGATCAGATCAGTAACATTTTCCTAGAGCGGTACAGATCCAACTTGGAGTGGGAAACAAGTCGTGAGGACTTAATCACCAACGAGCAGAAAGCAGATGAAAGCGTCGGAGAATTCTATAAGAGGTGGAGTTGGAAACTCTCCGAGATCATGGAGCTACTCTCCAAGGATGAACAGATGCGGATCTTCAAGTCCTGCTTAAGACCGTCCATCAGAACTCTCATCAGCCATCATTTCTTCCCCGATCTCCGAGCCATGGTCAATACCGGCTCACAGTTTGAGAAGGATCTCAAGGAAAAATTGGCTACTGCACAGCCATACAGATACCGATCGGCAGTTGCATTCAATCCCGCACCGGCCCCCGGCAAAGGGAAAGATACGTCTGTCAACTACATTCATCAGGGATAGCAGTCGGGCAACAGAAACCCAGTCCCGCAAAGCAACAACTCCACTTCGAAGCAGCCTGCTGTACACTTCGACAAGTTGGACATGCCGCTGAGTAAGATGCTGGAAGGTTTGATCAAGGAAGGCCTCCTCAAACCCGTTGCCAACTACAAACCCAAGAATCCCGTAATCAACGCTGACAAGAGCAAGTACTGCGCCTTCCATCAGTATCATGGCCATACCACCGACAACTGTGTGGGGTTACGGTACGAAATTCAGAATTTGATAGAGGAAGGGAAATTGGAGCGTCCCCGTGGACCCAATACAGTCGGAAACCCTTTTTCGAACAATAACAGTGTGAATTCCATTGAATGGGTGCCAAAGAAGATTGCCGCAGAGCAAGTTCCTCGGCCTCTTCCAGCCAGGTCCTCATCGAATGTCCACATCAGTTACGATGTTTGTGATTGCTCTGCATGCCTTGAGTACGAGTCCCAAGACATGATTAGGGATAATCCTCCCAGAAGGCAGAAGAAGAAGTCTTCTCAACAGAAACTGAGAAAAAGATATGAAACTGGAAACACCAGTGTGGGTACACTAGGAGAGCCATCCGAGAGGTTCGATTACTACGTACTCTACTCCAGCGAGTCCTCCCTTCCTCCAGGCCACACAGCTTTAGGGCAGACAGGGGTGGGAAAGCCGAAAAGTCCTGCTGACACCAGAGTTTAGGCCTCAGGGCACCGGAATACCTCAAATCTTGACGATCTTACTGCCAGTCAGAAGCCTAGCCCCCCGCGGGATCAACCAAGGTTCAATTTGCCCAGCTTCAGAGCACGGGTCAGCAAAGGAAAGTCAATGTCAGCTTGGCACTCGCACTCAATCAACGTGCTAACCAAGGGCAGCCACTACCACAAGCACCCTCAACAGAATCCTGAGGCACCACCAAAGGCTTTACCTCGCAAGAGAAAGACAGGAAACGGATGGCTTGATGACTCTCCTTCTCCGGAAAGAGATCAGATCTACGATTCCCGACTGTATGGCAGTATGCTCACTTTCTATGATGAAGACCTGCCGAGAGACGCCTTAGGGCACAATGAAGCTTTGTACATCACTCTTCGACTCAACACCATATCTCTCCCCGGAGTATTGGTAGACAACGGATCAGTAGTTAACGTCCTCCCTCTCAGCATGATACGAGCCTTACGCATCCGCCAAGGCCACATGATTCCGTCTGCCCGGACTATCAAAGCCTACGACAGCACGTCTCGTCCCATCCTGGGGACGGTGACTCTGGAGCTCTGGTTCGAAACCCAAATGGTGCCAACAAAATTCCACGTGATGGACATTCCGTCCGAATTCACAGCTCTGTTGGGATGCCCTTGGCTACACCACATGAAAGCCATAGCCTCCACTCTCCATCAGTGCATCAAGTTCATTAACCGGCAGGGAGATCTTGAAGTCATCAGAGGGGACAGTTTCCTCATAGGGAACGAAGTTGAGACAACAGCCAAGCGTGCCCGCAGCCAGGCACCAGGGCTACCTCCTTCAAGCCGACCAAGGGACTATTGGGGCAAATCTCATCAGAATCCCTCAGAGTCCGGAGATGCTAACTATATCAACGTCCTCGAGCAGGATGACCCTGAAACAGTCAGGTTCATCAAGTTCATCTGTCGCTTCCGACACTTGGAAGCAGACTGGAAAGAAACCCTGAGCATCGCCATGATGCGGGCACGTAAACCCCCTTTCTCCGATCGGAGATTTTTCAGCATCCTTCAATCCTACTCTCTGGCCCTACCAGGCGAGGAAATCTTCGTGATGAAGGTCAACAAGTATCGTTACACTCGTGATGAATGTTTGGTAGTCGTATGAGACGTCCTCCATGATTAATTACCCGCCGAGCCCCTCTTCTCGAGCGAAGGGTATGATGTTTTTCTAGCAGCTCCAGCATCGCGACACGACGCGAGGCGTCCTTATGTCTGGGTTGAGCCATCAGACGACAACGAATCGGGACTCTCCGGAGTCGAGGACGCGACAGATCCGTGGGAAGATCCCTACATGCATATGCTCAGTTTCGAGGACGGCACCAGTTCTGATGATGTCACCTACGACCAGGACTCCAATACCATGGAAATTGTCAAGCTCAGCATCCCATACAGGCGGTTATCCGGTGAATGGAAACAACTGGTTGACACGACAAAGAACCCCTCTGATCAAGTGACTGACGGTGACTTCGTCAACATCATATTTTCCAGATATCCCGATGATACCAAGGATCCGGTCCTTATTATCAGATTCTGCAATGCCAAAGTTACCCTCGACGATTGCCTACTCATGGTAAACGAGGCCCTGGCCAATAGAGCTCAGAGCTCATCATCACTTCCGACTACCAGCCCCAGTGGCAACCGGCCCGTGCCGTCATTCAAGCTCGCAGCCACAAGCGCCGCCAAGGCCAAGGGCGCCAGCAAAGGAGACAAAGCTCCTCATCCTGCTACTAATCAGATCAACCTCGGGAACGCTTCCAGTAGCCACCCTGAAAACATCTGTAAGAGTCTTCCCCGCAAGACAGATCCAGCTTCCGACGAAAGGAATGATCACCTCAGCATCAACATGCTCAAGTTCGATCCTGCTCCCAGCCATCACGGCCATGGACTCCGGCATCCCGCCAGCAAACTACTAGCTCTGATAGACTTGGCAATCCAGTGAGATCACGAGACTATCAACATCGCAGAATTCAACACCTCCGTGGGTTCGATCAAGCAGATATGGGTGAACTTCCTGGTAACCGAGATCATGGAGGACCGCTTGGAATGTCCCAGCCCGACTTCCTTCATCAATATAATCCAAGTGTTTCCGCCATTTGGGGATTTGGATGTGATTACAGTTCTAGACACTAGTCAGACGGCGCGCACCTACGGAGACTGTTTAGCTCTCGCAAGGAAAGCCCTCATGGAACTAGCCACTCAAGAGAACCGTCTCTGGGACGAAAACCAAGCTCAAAAGACCCACAGGGACCAAACCCTTAAAGTGTCACAAGTAGCTTCAGACAGAAAGCTAGAGGCCACTCTAGACCAGTTCGACCTCAAGGGTTTTGCTCACGGCAACTTCCTGGACTACCGTCTTTTCTCATCCAACCCCCTCTGGCAAGGGAGGGCGGTCAACGGTCTCGACGACCTAGGAGATGGAATGGCACAGTGTGATGAATGCCACCGCGATTTTTCTTTTTTGAAAATCAACAAAACGGGAGTCGCCACGCCATTTTTATTTTAAGGGCCAAAACTTTGAAAAATGCCCGAGATTAGAGATTTGGATTCGGATGTCATGTTACACTCCGAGAAGAACGTTAGGGTTCACCCGGAATGCCTCGTAAAACGAGTCTTCCTAATTTGAAACCATTTGTGTGTGTGTGTGTGTGTTTTGGTTAAAAAAATGCAAACTGAGAAAACTAAAAATTGAGAACTCTTTGTAAGACATTAAACAAGTCCCATGATTTTTGGTATGATTTTAGGGTTGAGTTTTGGTACTCAAAAGACTCCTTGAAGTTGAAAATCAATTCTGCCAGAATGAAAAAGGCAGTGGACACTTGATTTTGAAATGGATTTAAGAGCTTTAAAACTTCAGAATCTGAGGAAAGTCAGAGAATGAAAGTTGTTCAAAACATCTTAAATAAGGTTTCTGAAAATTATATTTGTAATTGGAGATGATTTGATGGACCAAATCCTTCTGGAAATCTCAGATGTGAAATCTGGATTTCCAGAGACTGCTAAACTGACCTTTGGAAAATAATTTGAAAAAGGGAGTTAGACTCACGTAAAAAATAAAGTAAAAATATTTCTGGAATCCTATGGATGTTGGCTACAAAAAGTATTTTGTAGTCAACTCCAAATTCCAAGTTTTTCTGTGTCCAAAAAATTAGACAATGGACAGAGGTCTTAGAGAAAGGCTACTGGACAGCAACATTCTCAAGAAGGAAAATGTGATTTTAAAGGGGGTTTTGCATCCATGCTTGTCCCCATTTCCTTAGGCTTTGATTAGTGATCACTAAACTTGTTTAGTGGTGATCTACTATATCAAGCCATCCTTAGGGTACATTAGGACTTAAAGCACTTCATTTGCTTGGGAAGGGGAGATTTAACTTGAAATCAATTAAGATTTTATGTATGAAAATTGATTTTTAGGTTTAGAAAAATGTTTGTAAGTAAGTAAAAATAATTTGAAAGGAATGTTGATCCTTGTAGAAGATCATCCATGGAGATGAGCTTCCATGGTGATCCTCTTGGATCTAGGGCAAGGGATGGACAACAAACAAGTTACATCTTTGAAATGTGAGATGCATGCATGGATGAGGGAGGTTTAAGGTAAGGAGAAGGAGGGTTTACCAATGGTGGTATCCTATCTTCCTTGTGTTTGTGTTTGAGGCTTGAATTTGAGAGTGTTTAGTGAGTGTGATTTGGGAAAATAATCAAAAGAAAAAGGTGGCAATTCAAGGAATTCCCACTGTTTTCTCTAGTATTTTCGCCAAGGTGCTTGCTGTGAGTGAATTGTGTCTTCTTGTTTATGGTTTTTCTGAGACTGAGGGGCTCAATTTATAGGCCTCTGAAAACTTCAAAGATGTCCGCGCGGATTAGTCCTTCAGCGTGCACTGTTCATTTAATGCTGCTGCAGGCTTTGGACAAGAGGAATATTTTTCAAAATATTCAAACAGCTGTGTTTTACAGCTTACCCATTTCGGGTTTTTACATTTTTTTACATTTTGTAAGATTCTTTCCCTTGTTTAACTCTAAATAGCAATCCCTAATTTACCCTTGCTTTGTTAGAAAAGTTAGGAATTGTTAGAAATGTTAGGGATGTTAGGACTTTCGTTAATTTTCTAACGAAAATACTAACAACTCAAATTGGAGCACTTACAGTAGCCCCTCGGCGATGGCGCTTTCGAAGGAAGCGGGGTCGTCGATAAGAGTAAGGCTCCATATTTGACAAGGGGTGACCAAAGTGGTCGGATGGCTGGACCTGGTGATAGGCTACCTACGTATCCCGAATGGGAATCAAGCCGGTCGTAGTTCGGGTCTCTGATGTTGACCCTGTAATGACTATTTTGAGGCGTCAACCTGGTGAGCGAGTTCTGCAGTCGATTGCTGAAAGAAACTCTGCTGGGGATAAGATATGACCATTTTGGTCTGATGGCTAGAATCGTATATTCGCACCGCCGGGGAAAGGAATGACCATTTTGGTCTGATGGCTGAACCTAATGATAGGCTACCTACGTATCCTTAAGAGGAATCAAGCCAGTCGTAGTTCGGGTCTTTGATGTTAACCCTGGAATGACTGTTTTAGGGTGTCAACCTGGTAATGATGGCATTTTAGGTGCCTCGAACCTTGAAGATGGCGTTTTAGGTGCCTCGGACCTTGATGATGGCGTTATAGGTGCCTCGGACCTTGATGATGGCGTTTTAGGTGCCTCGTACCTTGATGATGGCGTTTTAGGTGCCTCAAGCCTTGGATGATGGCATTTTAGGTGCCTCAGACCTTAAAGATTTGGGATTGATGGTCCTTGGTCGACTTCATTTGAAGGGGCCGGTCTTACGTTTGCTGCTGGAGAAGGGGATGACAGTTTTGGTCGAGTGGCTGGACCTGTGGTAGGCTACCTACGTATCCTTAAGAGGAATCAAGCCAATCGTAGTTCGAAAGCTGCTGGGAACGGGTTTCCGTTAACTTTCGTTGGAGAAATTGGACTTACGTTTTACTGTGGTTGATGAAATTGAGGAAAGAAACGGGATTCCGTTAACTTTCGTTGATGAAATCGGACTTACGTTTTACTGCCGGGGATGAAATTGAGGGAAGAAACGGGATTCCGTTAACTTTCGTTGATGAAATCGGACTTACGTTTTACTGCCGGGGATGAAATTGAGGAAAGAAACGGGATTCCGTTAACTTTCGTTGATGAAATCGGACTTACGTTTTACTGCCGTGAAGTTCTTTTGCATGGGGGTTAACTTTGGTTAACTTTGGTTATCCCTGTTAAGTTTTGGACTAAGCTGCAGAGTCCTGGAATTTTAAAGGGCAAAACAGTCTTTTTGACCCTTCAATTCCATCCGCGCGGATTAGAACGAAGTTCAGACAGGTTTTGAAAAGAGGGCCGCTGCTCTTCTCCTTCTTCTTCATTGTTTTGAACTCAATTTTCGAGAGAGAGAGAGAGCCAAAAACCGCCATTGACGCCTAGGAGCTCCAAAATTCTTCCATTTTCTTTGATTTTTCGAGCAATGGAACACGGGGGAGTTGCCATTCAAGGCCAAGGACGCGGCCCGGTTGCGGAGAGGCGATTAGAACTTGTGAGGATGAGGAGGCATTACTCACTTTCGCAATCGATTGCGGAGGAGCCATATCCCGATGCGTGGCAACATTGGTCCACTGATCCAAGTCTTCGCACGGTATACTTCAAATTTCTTCGTTTTCTTTGTCGATTTTTGCTTGAAATTGAATTATTGTGATTTTTCTTCCTTTTTTTTTATCCGAAAATTGATGTTCTTGGTATTGAAATTGGACTTTGATGATTTTCATGTTGTAATGAGTATATGGGTAATCAAAATATGCATTTTGTTTGAAAAAAAAGATTGGGCGATTTGCCTTTTTTTTTTTTTGAAATATGAGATGACGAAAATTTTTCCGAATCCGAGACGGACTTCTTTTTTGTTGCATGTAGGATTTTTGCAATAAGATGATGCTTCCATGAATGATATGAATGCATGCGTGCATGTTTTTTGATTTTTTTGTGAAAAATGGAACGGATTTTTGCTTCCGTTGATTGAATGTATGAATGTGGAAAATTGTTTATGTATGCTATTTTATGAAAAATGGGACGGAGTTTAGCTTCCGTTGACTCAATGTTATTGACATGTCTATTTATGCATGAATAGATGATGAATGGTGATTGTTTGAAAAACTTTTCTTTTGTGCGAGAAAAATGGGGCTGAGTCCATTATATGGCGTTATGCTGCCGAATTTTTTTCAAAACTTTATGTCTATGATGCATGGGTATGCTTTTAAATGCAAATGCAATTTTTCTCCTCTTTTTTTTTGACATTCTTATTTTTCTTTCAATTGCAGGGTGGAGATCGTTTTGTGACGGAGCAGCTGAATAAGCTGAAGACTCGGGGATCAGTGGAGGCTGTGATCGGCCTGTCGGATCGGCTTCCAGTCTTGGGCAGAGGAGGTTTGATGAGTCCGAGACAGATCGTCATTGAGACCGGGTTGTATGAGTTCATCGAGTGTCTGAGGGGGTTGCTCAAGTTTTCCCAAGAGCAAGGGCCTGATTTTTGCTTTGGCGCAGCACTGGTGGGACGTGACCCACACATTCCATTTCTTCTGGGGCGAGGCTACGGTCACACCTTCCGATTATGCTGTGATTACGGGCCTGTCCTTTAAAGGACGCTGCATTGAGTGGAGAGTTGGTTACAGTGACCGGGAGCTGCAGGATCTTCTAGGTTTTACCCCCATTCCCAAAATGGGGATGGGGATGGAGTACGCTGTGGTCCACGGGAAGATCGTGGAGAGCATTGAGAATTATGAGGCTGGGGATGAGAGAGTGGCTGCGGTGCAGATTGCTAGGAATTTTTTGTGGTTCGCTTTTTCGAGCACACGTTTTGGACACGCCGAGGGGACGACGGTATTTGCCCTGCTGCAGACGTTGGCTGACGTGGAGATGGCTGGAGAGGTATCTTGGGGGGAGGCTGGGCTGGCAGGGCTATATTTTGCTCTGGATCGGTATAGCCGAAAGGCTGTCAGCTCCCTGTCGTGCTTTGAGTTCCCTCTGGAGGTATAAGCTTTTGCTTTTTCTCTTTTCTTTAAGCACGCATTGTTTCTTTCCGCACTTGATTGATGTGATCTTTTCCTTTCGCAGGTATGGGCTCTGGAGTTCTTTCATGTCACGATGTGGCGGCAGCCGGCGGAGCACATCGGGGCATATCTGGCTATGCTCTCCTGGACTAAGCATGCTCGGGAGAAGATAGGTTCCAGGGGGCGCACGACCCTCAAGTACAAGGATTGCCTACCTTTGGTGAGAGCTGAGATGGATGAGGGGATGAGGTTCTACCCCTGGGGCCGCTTCGAGGTAGAGCAGCTGAAGGGTGCGGAGAGGTGGACTGTGGAGCGGAGGATTTTGAGGGGTTTGACCTGTGACGCGTATTACTTGGGAGAGAGAGTGACGTGCCAACATGGCGAGGGTGCGCCTTTGATGGCACCGATGGAGCCTTCTGCTGACATGATGCATCCGACTGAGAGCTCGGAGACCTGGGGTGACTATCGAGGTGGCATGCACTTCTCGAGGTTTGTGGCGAGCGAGGATTATTCACGATTTATCTTGAGGAGGCTGAGGATGCCCCAGGTTCTGGAGAGAGAGGGGTTGGGGGTTGTGCGGTACCCTCGATTGGACTTTTCATATGTCCAGGACGGGGTCAGACTGAGAGTACAGATCCCTATCCCTGATCGGGTTCCACGAGCTTTCCGGCCTCGTCCGGATATGAAGGTATGGCTTTTTACTGCTTCTGTCTCTTCTTCTTTTCTTTCGTTTCATCATTTTTCGCATCAATTATTTCTGACACTTTTGTTTCCGTGCGGTTCATTTGTAGTGGTGGAGAAGCTTACGAAAGCGGTGATTGGGGCCAAGAGGTTCCTCAGGAGGATGGTTGCTTGTGGGGCTGCTCAGGGCAGAGCGAGACATGCACAGCCGGCGCCTGTAGAGCGGGAGACTTCCCCTATTCCTTCGGAGCATTCTACCGAGACTCCTCTTTCTCCTCTCATAGATCCCAACATGGAGCTGCCTCCGGACCACGTCAACCTGGGGATTTGCATGGGCAGGGACATGTTTGGTACCACGGTGGGCCATCCTCGCATGTCCAGGGATCCGACGCGTTCACGTTCGGCTATGACTTCTTTGCGGATCTCGACTTGCCTTATCGTGGCGTACCGGTTGATCCAGGCGAGCCTCTCTCTGGAGACGAGGATGACGATCCCGAGCCCGAGATATTCATGGCTACTGAGGAGGCGGGCCCGAGTCGCAAGAGGGACCGGGGGAAAGCGCCAGCCACTGAGGATTCTGACTGATGATTTTTGGTTGATTCTGGGACTGTACTTATTTTGACAGATACAGTTTATTTTTTATGCACACATTTTTTTGTTTTTCCTTTTTTTTTGGAATGTAATAATCTAGGATTACTGTTATTTATTTATTTTATCTGTTATGAATGCAATGTTGCATGAGCTCTGGTTTTTTGGCAAGGGTGTGAAGGTTTGGTGTATGAACTGTTTGGACATGCTTTGCACAGGTTTCGAGCGGCTGGGATGAAATATTCCTCCGTGGTGCAGCAGTTTAAACTGGTGCAGATTTTTTCTGGTGGTGACAATCATGTCCGCGCGGACAGGGTCGAATTCTGGCAGATTTCATTTATTTCGGTGGTTGGATCTGGTTTGGACCATAAATATCATTGAAACTCCATCTTCTCCAGTTCAAACTTACTGGAATTTCAGGAGAGAAGAGAGAAAAGCCATGGAAATGACCAAAAATTCTCCAAAATTGTCCAAAGAAAGGCAAATGTTGTTCTTTGAAAAGTTCAAGGAGTGGTGTAGGGAGATTATGCACGAGAGAAGATCATTCTTTGAAGAAAGGTACAAGATAAAATACTTGTGGTCTCTCAAAGAATTGGTTCCGGACTATGATCTCTTGAGGGCTTCTTCTTCATTTTGGGATACTAGAAGGCATGTCTTTTGCCTTTCTTACAATGAGGTGGTTCCGACCGTTGAAGAATTCCGGGCTTTGCTTGGTGGTCCGGAGGTGGAGGAGATTGCGATTCCTTTGCCCTGAGGGGCTTCTTTCGTTGATAGGTTGTGCAACCTTCTTCATCTTTCCCCGGAGGAAGCACAAGGTATGATCTGTGGTCCCGATCATTTTGACATTTCTGGTCTTCCTGATAGATTTAGGGGTTTAGGCTTGATTGATGATGCCTATTGGGATGCTTTTGCACTCTGCATGTTTGGTACCTTGTTTATGGTTTACTCTTTTGGGATCTGTCATCGGGCTTTGCTGGATGTGGTTGTATACTGTCGTTTGGGCCGGGATGTTGTGCCCTTGATTCTGGGAGAGACCCTTCATGCTCTTGATAGGTTGGCTACCGGGAGACGGTATATGCACGGGGGCAGCCTGTTTCTCTTGACTATGTGGCTGATGGAGCGCCTGGTGGTTCTTTGCAAAACTCTTGATGCAGTCAAACCTTGGACTTTTGCCAGGAGAGGGGTTACTGTGGACCTCGATGATTAGGGCTCATGGGAGTATTGGATGGCTTGTCGCCAGACTGCGGATATCAGATGGTTGGTACCTCATTGGCGGGTAGAGACTTGGAGAGTGCTTCAGGATGGTTCTCATGTGATTATGCTCCCGGGGCTTTCCCAGTCCAGTTTTTATATTCCAGCTCTGGTTCGGAGACAGTTTGGCTTGGAGCAGACTCCTTTGGAGGATTTTGAGGATATAGCTACCAGGGTGGTAGCTTCTGCTTCGATGGATGATCCTTCAGTATTCCCATTTCTTTCCCGAGCATGGAGGTATGACGTCTTTCCTCCTAGGGTTATCCTCAGGCGTCCGGGGCATGTATTTTTGACCACTTGGTACTTGGATTGGTACGAGAGGCATTTGGGGGAGACTCAGGTGGCTATTTTGAGACGGCGTAAGGCCATTGTTGGGGCGGAAGATATGACAGTTTCTGAGAGGAGGAGGGCTGAGGCGAGGGCCAACCCTCATGATAGGAGCAGAGATGCCGTGACGGACTATGAATCTTATGTCAAGAGACAGGAGGGGCGGATTCCTATGTTACCGGCTCGACTGCAGGAGATGAGAGATGAGTCTAGGGCTACTAGGGCCCTGACAGACGCGGATTTGATAGATCCTGTCCCTACACCAGAGCTTGGTAGGAGGAAGACTGACATTTTTCCCGTGCAGCGGAAGAAGACCCGAAGAGGAGGAAAGAAGAGGGGGGAAGCCAGTACGAGTGGCTTGGAGTGACTTTGAGGTTTCCGAGTATCCCTTTCTTGTCGTAGCAGACACATTAGTTATTATGTATCTTAGTTTCTTTTAGCAGGTTGTAAGTCGTAGGAGTGAACCGAGCTTAGACTCATCGAAAAGTTTTTAACTGTAATGAATATGTGAATTGCTTCAGAGTTTTTCGAAACGCCTTAATGGCTTAATCAATGTATTGATAACGAAGTATGACTTTTATTTGTGTTTTAGACCGAACCGTTTCCGGCTGTCTACGTTCCCTTGGACTAAAGGGCTCAGGTCTCCGTAGTTCGACCCGGTAAATTTGTTTTTGTTTTTTTTTTTTTGTTGTTTTTTTTTTGGTGCAACCCTGTTTTTTACCTAGGCCGCCCTTTTCGGGTTTTCAACCTAGTTGGGTATTACTCTTTTAGCACTCTTTTTTTTTGTTTTTATTTTTTGTTGTTTTTTTTTTTTGGTGCCACCCTGTTTTTTACCTAGGCCGCCCTTTTCGGGTTTTCAACCTAGTTGGGTATTACTCTTTTAGCACTCTTTTTTTTTTTGACTCATTGTTTTATGCGTAGTATCTGCGCAGCTTATTGCCATTCACCGGGTGTACAAAAGGATTTCCGTCGAGGTCTGCAAGTTGCATGGCCCCTCCGGAGAAGATCTTCTGAACAACATATGGCCCGACCCAGACAGGCTCCCATTTGCCAAGCGGGTTGATGCGGACTGGGGGCTTCTCTTTCAAAACGAGGTCACCTTCCCTGATCTCTCGATGTTTTACTTTCTTATCGAAGGCTCTGGCCATCCTTCCTTGGTAAGCTCGGATATGTTCCATGGCTCTCAATCGGCGTTCATCTAGCAGGGCCAATTCATCATGGCGACTCTGGAGCCATTCGACCTCGTTGATCTGACTTTCCAACAGTACCCGGAGTGAGGGGATTTCTAGCTCGATTGGGAGCACGACTTCCATTCCGTAGGTAAGAGCAAATGGTGTTTCCCCGGTTGCCATTCTGACGGATGTTCTGTATCCCCAGAGAGCAAGGTGAAGCTTGTCGGGCCAATCTCTGCCTCGGACAGCCATTTTCCGGATGATGTTTTCCAAGGTCTTGTTTGCTGCTTCAACGGCTCCGTTAGTTTGGGGCCTGTAGGGAGATGACTTGTGACGGGTTATTCTGAATTCTGCCAGCAGCCTGTCGCATTCCCCTTCAAAGTGGGATCCATCATCTGAAATGATTTCGGCCGGCAACCCGTATCTGCATATGATATTCTCTTTGGCTTCCGGGTCGAGTGGTATCTAGGCATGTCTTTATAGGACCGCGTAAACACATCCACGAATTCTCAGGGCATCTTTTCAGTCCCTTCAAAGAAACTACCAATCTGCGTCTCTTTAGGCTCTTCTGCAGTTCCCAGATTCACACTTGTCAAAACCTTTTCGGCAGCTTGGGCTCGATTTTCCTTTTTCCGAACAACCTGCTTAAAGATTTCTTTAATATATTGTTCATTTAATGTGTCTGCTTCTTTATCTAGTGAATCATTATTAACTGTTTTTTTTGTTTTTTTTTAAGTTATTAGTTATTTCATCATTAGTTAAAGTGGCAATCAAGGGATACTCAGAAAGGTTCATCATTTCATTGAGAACGAAAGGGAATACAGCGTTTGCTACAACCTCGTAGTCTTCAAGCGTAAGGCCATCAGACGACTCGAGAGACTCGAACTCAATAATGAGAGACTCGGAGGACTTTTACATAGGTTGACACAAGGGGGACGGGGGACCAATCCAAGCTTTGTGATCATTTCCTCCTTGGTCGCGGACGGGCCTGAGAGAGTTTCCCAATTCTTCAATGGCATTGCTGTCAGGGGCCTCATGACTCAGGATTTGCGTTGTTCTCCTTTCTCAATCATTGCTATCATCTCTTTGACTGAACCGAAATCAATCAGGTCTGGCACCTGAACCTCTTCTCCGAATAACTGCTGCATAATCGGACCATCCTAATCATCTGAAAAGACTTCCGCGGCTTTGGTTTACGGCATTGTCAGCTCGAACTCAGGCTTTGGGCCTTCTTGGACAGTTGGGACCACAGTGGCAAGCTTCTCGAACTGCTCTACTAGGCTTGGAATGCCTTTGAAAGTGTACTCGCTCTCCATGGTAGTGGTAGCCCCAGGTATCTTGGGTAGATCCAAAAACAATCTACGAATCGGATTTGCCTTGGTTCCTCTGAGCTTGTTAAGGTCATGCTGTAACTTCATCCATCCCTCTGCCGGAGTAGGCCCTTTGACTGGGGCGCTACCCTGCTGTGTCGGACATTTTACAAAGTAGTCATCCAAATGAGGACTGAAAGGGAGAGGTTTAGGGCCGTTGATCGGGACCCTTCCTGTGGCAGCTTCTCCCCTTTTCCGGGCAATCTCCTTTTCTTTCGCAGTGTCTACCGAGGTGGCCTCATATCCTAGGCTGTGGCGAGTTTTCTGTCCTTTCACCTCAATAACTTTGTGAGTTCCTACGATGCTTCCCTGCCGAGACCGGGCAGGTAGCTCATTCTTCTCATCATCTTCAAGACTGGAGGGATCTTGTCCCGAGTGATCGTCAGATCTATTACAAACTTGGGCTTTGGGAGGCTCGACCGTGAAGCCTGTTAGCATGAGACCTTCCTCATCATGTTTGATCTCTAGAATAGGTATCCCACCCGTATCAGTGCCCTCCAAAGTGACTAGGTCTCCATAAATGGTTGTCAAATCCCCATTCGAGACAAACTTCACACACTGATGTAGGCTCGAGGCAACCCCTTTCACTTGATGCAGCCAAGGTCTTCCCAGCAGGGCATTAAAGGTGATCGGGATGTCAATAACCTGGAATTCCGCAGGTATCATCTTCTTGCCAAACCAGAGGGCCAAAGTAGCAACCCCAAGGACTGTGCGGGATATAGAGTCGTAAGCTTTGACTGTGAGGGAGGAAGGCTTTAAATCTGTGGATTTGATGTCGAGCAGACTCATGATCTTAGCCGGGAGGATATTCATCCCGGACCCATTGTCAACCAAAACTCGGGGAAGACGCCGTTTATCCAGCTGGACTGTGATGAAGAGGGGCTCGTTATGATCAGCTCCGAACTGAGGGAGATCGAGGTCTGTGAAAGTGATTATATTCCCATAGTGAATGTTCCCAATCAACTGCACCACATCATCAGGAGTAGCATCAATAGGGACTAGCGTGCGGGTGAATGTGCGCTCGCCCAAAAAATTCGGAAGTTTGAAAAAAGGAGTTGCCACGCCATGCTTAGAGGTGCACTTTGAAAAACCTTTTGAAAGAGAGTGGGTTCGGGGGTCAGGTTACGTGTTGGGAAGAACCGAGAGTTCACCCAACACGCCTCGTCCGTAGACGGGTCTTTCTAATCTAGACATCCAAATAATTCAAAGAGATTGTGCAAACAAAGATAATAGACAAGTGCGATAATCATGAATTTTATTGAATAAGAGAGATCATTACAACTTGTAGACCAATTGTCTGGGAGGCCACATCCCTTTACATCAACAAGAAACAGATTACAAGAGAAAACAGGTCCTCTGCAAAGGATCACATCTGTCGCGTGACATAGGACTCCCTTGTCCCAATATGTCGCGTGACATCAATGGTCACCTTGCAGAGGCTCACAATCAAACAGATTACCAAATCTCCAGATGAATCAAGCAAAACCAGATCTAAGAACTGAACAACATAATCATGAAACTAAATGCTAAAACAACTGAACAAAATAAGCTACAACTGAAATATGGTCCCTGCAGATGGTCACGACATGTCGCGTGACACAGGACTCCTCATGTCCACATGTGTCGCGTGACATATGTTTACCATCTGCAGGTACCTCACAAACTGAGATGCAGATCTAGCAAATACACAACAATTATATCAGAAATAGTAAGAACAATACGAATTAAACACGAATCAATCAAAGGAGTGTGGATATAGAAGATCCACACTCCCTTGATGTCCAAATTGCAAATCCAAGCAAATCACATCATAATCAAGCAATTGGACTCAAGTATGAGCTATTTAAACAGAGAGATTGCAGTTGCCACTTGATAATTCGAGGCAGAAGGAGCCTGATTATCAAGTGGAGAAGGAGAGAGAGAGTAATTAGAACAAATGAATGAGAGAGAGAGAGAGAGAGAGAGGAGGAGAGTGTTACCCTTGTAGTCCTCAACTCTTATACCAAGTTAGGTATAGGAGCCTTCAATTCAACTTCGAGATGGAGATCTGAGCACGAACTGAGAGCTGAATTCAGGGGCTTCAAGTGTATAGGGAAGTAGAGAGGGAATTGGGTTGAAGAGAGGTGAGAGGTGAGGGAATTGAAGGGGAATTGGGTGGTTTTGGTATGAGAGAGAGAGAGAGAGGGAGTTTCTGGCATAATTTGGGCAGAGTAGCTTTAGGGAGGTGAAATTCGGATCCAAAACTGAAAGGGGTAGGGTCTTATTTATAGCTGCAGCCTATGGTCACTTTGTGTCGCACGATGTAATGTAACCACTTTCCATGCTTCGAGTTGTCGCGTGACACAAGGTGACCATAACCATTTTTGGCGCCAAAACTGATTCTGAAACCTTCCTAGGTAATATCCAAAAAGTCCAAAACAGTTTTATTCTCTCTAGGTCCTTTAACTCGAGCAAAGTACAAAAAATTACTTCCTTCGCGAGAAACATATGAAATGTTTCCGGAAGTCTCGGGATGGACCGAGAATTTACCAAAACGCCCCTAAATGCCATTTTATTACTTAAAATGCATCTGGAAAGGTCGCGAATTTGGATTGGCGTACTTACAGAGCCCCTCGGCAACGTCACTTATGGAAGAAGTGAGGTTGTCGATAAAATAAGACCCAATCCCAATGAGCGGCTGGGGAAATGAAGCGGAGGGCTAGACGGTGAGCTGGGGAAAAGGATGGTTGGACCTTTTGGAAAAGGATTCCTACGTATCCCGGGGAGGGAATCAAGCCAAATCGTAGTTCAGACTATTCAGGGGGGGTGTCTGATTCAAAGAGACTATTATGAGGCGTCTGAACCTGGTGGAGAGACTGTTTTGAGGCGTCTGAACCTGGTGGGAGACTGTTTTGAGGCATCTGAACCTGGTGGAAGACTATTTTGAGACGTCTGAACCTGGTGGAGAGACTGTTTTAAGGCGTCTGAACCTGGTGGAGAGACTATTTTGAGGCATCTGAACCTGGTGGAGAGACTATTTCGAGGCGTCTGAACCTGATGGAGAGACTATTTCGAGGCATCCGAACACAGTGGAGGACTTGTTTCGAGGTGTACGAACCTGGTGGAGAAGACTGTTTTGAGGCGTACGAACCTGGTGGAGAGACTATTTTGAGGCGTACTGAACACAGTGGAGAGACTATTTTGAGGCGTGAACCTGGTGGAGAGACTATTTTGAGGCGTCGAACTGTTTTGAGGTATACGAACACGGTGGAGAGACTATTTTGAGGCGTACGAACACTGGTGGAGACTGTTTTGAGGCGTCGAACACTGGTGGAGAGGCTGTTTTGAGGCATCTCGAACACAGTGGAGAAGCTGTTTTGAGGCGTACGAACACAGGTGGAGAGGCTGTTTTGAGGCGTACGAACCTGGTGGAGAGACTATTTTGAGGCGTACGAACACAGTGGAGAGACTATTTTGAGGTGTGCGAACACAGTATGCGGAATCTGTAGGCTGTCGGAGGGTTGATGATGTTGTTTGTCTTCTTTGGGGATAGGTGTAGGCTGGGAGGGGTTGATGCTACTCTCTGGCTGTCGGGGACTCTTGCTTCTTTGAGGCGCGAATTCTTTCTTTGGCGGTGGGGCTCTCTATGTTTGGCTGCGGCTTTAATGCTGGGACCATAATTGCTGTGACGGGGTTGCTTCTGGGCGGCGGGACTTTGTCGGCACTTCGGTGACGGGACTGCAGCTTCTTTGAGCAGCGAAGATTATCGACGGTTCGGCTCTTGTGTCTCTAGCTTTGCTTGGTAAGCCGGGGACTTCGCTTGCTGGGCAGCGACTCTTATTGACGGCTGACGGTGGGGCTTATGGCTTTTGACGTGCTCTGGGAGATTCAGGTAGGCGAGGACTTTTCCGTCTCAGTTCTGCTTTGAGGGGCAATCTTTTGGATTTGCGCAGTTAACTGTTGTACCTGCACGGGAAAAGCGACACTCGAAACACTATAGTCTAATTATGCTAGCTTGTTAGCAAAAGTTAAACTATGTTAGCTTGTGTGCATGAGTCTGTTCGTTCTGGGAGCGAGAGAGAGGTGTACAATTTATTATATTGAAAGGTTGGCTTTGCCGAATTTGTACATAAGTCTCTGGAATTGCTTTTCGGGATAATTGTGTATAGTGGTACATATGGTGGGGAAAGGTCCTCTCCCGTGCAGTAACATATGGGTACAAGGTGTATTGCAGCGACGGCGAGTTAAAGAGTGTCACAGAAACCACTTGCAGGACCTTGAGGCTTCCTGATGCAGACCAAGTATGTCGCCCGACACTATGTGTCTGCCAGTCAGGTTCTGTCGCACGACTAGACGAGGCTCGTAACAGGGCCCATTTAAAATCAGTTCCGGCCCTAATCTGCAGGTCATTGCTTTTTCAACAAAAGGGCACTAGAAGTCTCAGCTTGACAAACAGGCGACTTCTGCAACAAAGGTTGGAACATTCAATCATCATGGAGCAATATAACAAGGAAATAGCTTCTCGGGAACATCAATTTCGCCAGGACTTTATCGAGGTTTCGCAATTTCACCAAAAGCATCATGGGAAAATCATTGACAAGCGATACGATATGCCGTGCCTCTGGCCTCTGAAGAACTGGACAGTAGATTGGGATTTGCTCCGAGCAGCTTCGCATTTTTGGGACTCGGAGAGGCATGTGTTTACTTTCTCATATAATAATCTGACGCCAACCATGGAGGATTTCAGGGCATTGACGGGCTTGAGTGAGGTGGCAACTGTGGCATTCCCTCGAGACAGGCGGTCGGTTGTGGAGCAGTTATCAGATTTCTTGTGCCTGCCAGTAGATCATGTTGCTCCCATGGTTCTGAACAGTGAGTTTGTAGACTTGACCCGGATGGCTCGGCTGCGATCTTCTCGTCCGGCTCTGTTCAATCTCTCTACTTCACTAGATATGTATGTATTGTTTACATTGTCAGCCTACTACTTCTGCGATCATGTCGGAGTCTGCTCAAGTGTGCTACTTGAGGTTGTCAGACAGCTTAAGGGTGACCGAGGCGTGGATCTTCCTTAAATTCGGTTCGGCCAAGGGGAGATGGACATCGTACCCCTGCTATTAGCTGAGACTTATCATGGCCTTGATAGACTAGCCGGAGGATCTGATTTCATGGGCGCGGGCAGCCCCACTCTGCAATCTTTATGGCTTTCTGAGAGACTGCGCTTGATTGGGCCATTACCGGAGGGTCAAACAGCGATGCCTTGGGTGACAAGACAACGCAGATTACTGAGGGACGCAGCAGTTGATAGTTGGCAGGTGAGATTGACACGATACGAGACTATTGATCTGACTTCTGGATTCCAGCATGGGGACTAAGGACCATGAGAGACATTCAGGATGGGTCGGTGGTAGTCAGACTACCAGGGTTGCATGTGTCTTCGTTCTGTATCCCTTCAGTGGTAAGCAGGCAATATCGGTATCCTCGGCGAGACTATCGGGGCTTTGAGAGAGGGCGATGGCCCGATGCTATTCCGATGGTCATGGCCAAGGCCCCAGCTGTGCACTTCTTGGCGAGATCTTTC
The DNA here is from genome assembly GCA_022495995.1 of Adenophora triphylla var. japonica. Lineage (NCBI taxonomy): Eukaryota > Viridiplantae > Streptophyta > Magnoliopsida > Asterales > Campanulaceae > Adenophora > Adenophora triphylla. Next base: position 325,430 of record JAFEMH010002105.1, on the reverse strand, counting down.
TTGGAGGGTTTTCTTCCCACATGGACGCTTCTTCGTCAGGCCAGAGGGTTTACATTCTTGACCACGGAGTATCTGAATTGGTATGAAGAGCAACAAGGTCACGTGCAGCTGGTGATAGAGGCTCGCCGCAGGGAATACTTAGGAGCAGAATACCCATCCAGTCGGTCTTTTTGAGATACAGAAGCCAGAGGGAATCCAGATAATGTTACCGGCGATGCTGCTGAGGATTACCGGAGACGAGAGATACGGAGAGCTGCTCTGAGGGATGATCCAGAGGTGAGTGCTCGCAGAGAGGCCTTGCGACAAGAGAGAGCTGCCAGGGTTGCATTGAGGGAGACTGGCCTAATCGAACCACCAACACGCAATATACCAGAGCTAGGGCGAGCTCAAACTGACTTATTTGACATTCCTAGCCAAAGACCTCCCGGGGACCAAGGAAGAGGAAAGACAGGGGTACGAGTTTGGGAGAGGGAACGAGCTTCTAGACACTTTTCTGAGAGATGGAAGACTCTTTATTTTTCTTTCGCTTGCCCTTTGGAAGAGAGATTTATTTGAACAGAATTTGAGCATCCCTTAATTACCTTAATGCAGACAAAACAAATGTTGAAATTTTGTTTCCTTCTTTTTTTATTCGCAGCAGGTTATTTGAATTAAAAGTAGGCCGTGCTTGAACTCATCAAAAAGGATATTAACTCCAAATAAACCTTTGAAAAAGCTTTAGAACTGTAATCAAAACACATTTTGGCAAGATAAACAACTTTGCAGCATTTTAGACCGAACCACAAGTGGTTGCCTACGTTCCCCTTTTGTAAGAGAACTAAGGGGCTCAGGTCTCTGTAGTTCGACTCAATCGACTTTTGGTGTTTAAGAAAGGGGAAGACAGAAGGGGGACATGGTGCGACCCTGTTTTTTACCTAGACCGCCCTTTTAGGGTTTTCGGCCTAGCTGGGTATATTCTTTTAGCACCGGTCGTGTCCCTTATTTTTGCATGGACTGCCTTTTGAGAGGTTTTCAGTCTCATCTGGGACAATTTTTATTGTGCCTTTATTTTCATTTCTTTTCTTTTTTTTTTATTTATTTTATATATATTTTTTATATCTTTACAGAGGGGAAAAGACTCAATTACAAATAATACCTCCGCAACTTATCTCCGTTGACGGGGTGCAAAAAGGGATTACCATCTAGATCCGCTAGCTGCATTGCTCCTCCGGAGAACATCTTCTTTACTAGAAACGGTCCAACCCAAACAGGTGCCAATTTACCCAACGCACTGCCCTGATTTGCAGGCTTCATCTTGAGAACCAAATCACCGACTTTGATATCTATGGGCTTTACTTTCTTGTCAAAAGCACGGGCCATTCTTCTCTGGTATGCTCGATTATGCTCCATGGCCTTTAATCTGCGTTCATCTAACAGAGCCAATTCATTATATCGACTTTGGAGCCAATCAATCTCATTCACTTCATTCTCAAGTAACACCCTGATGGATGGAATTTCTAACTCGATGGGCATAACCGCATCCATTCCGTAGGTCAAAGCGTAAGGGGTTGCACCGGTAGCCGTTCGAATAGAAGTGCGGTAGCCCCATAATGCTAAATGCAGCTTCTCTGGCCAATCCCTTCCTCATTCGGCCATCTTCTTAATGATCCTTTCCAGGTTCTTATTAGCAGCCTCAACAGCACCATTCGTCTGAAGTCTGTATGGCGAAGACTTGTGACGCTTGACTTGTATTCGATAGCGGGCGATCAGTTTCTCCCTCGAAATGGGTTCCATTGTCAGAAATAATCTCATTTGGGACTCCGTAGCGGCAGAAGATCTGTTCTTTTATGAAGCGAGCCACTTTCTTAGCTGTGAGCACTTTGTAAGATGCAGCTTCTACCCATTTTGTGAAGTAGTCCACAGCAACCAAAACGAATGAGTGCCCATTGCTCCCGGATGGAGTTATCTTCCCAATGACGTCAATACCCCATGTTGCGAAGGGCCAGGGAGTTGTCATACAGTAGAGATCATGAGGAGGGATATGGTTCAAGTTGGAGAATCGCTGGCATTTGTCACAGGTTCGCACAAATTGAATACAATCGGTTTCCATAGTAATCCAGAAGTACCCAGCCTGATGATGCTATGCATAAGAGATCTAGCGTTCATATGAGGTCCGCAGGCACCATTATGAACATCTTCCATTACTCTTTGGGCCTTTTCCTTGCTGATATAGAGCAGGAGAGGGCAACCTTCTCTTTTCTTCCACAGTTCATTGCCGAGTATAACGTACTGAGCTGATAGCCTTTTCAAAGCTTGCAGACTCTTGGCATGAATACCCTTTAGGTCTCCTTCTTTATCAACGGGGAAAGATGCTTCGCCACGCTGGAGATATTGGAAAATTTGATTGTACCACGGTTCATTGACGGTTTCGACCTCTATTTCACAGTAGTATGCAGGGTTTTCTCGCCTACCGACCCTGAATGGTTTGATCGAATTTCCTTCCGGGATTTCTACCAAAGAAGCTAGAGTGGCCAGGGCATCAGCAAACCTGTTCTTGTCTCGCGGTAGGAATTGAAATGACACTTCCTTGAACTAACCGACGAGCTCTATAATGTAAGCATGGTATTTCTGGAGGCATGGGTCTGAGGTTTTCCATCTGTTAGCAGCCTGATTGATTATCAATTGAGAATCACCAAACACTTCCAATTCTTCCACATGTCGCTCAAGGGCAACTTCTAGACCGGCTATACAAGCTTCGTACTCGGCCGCATTGTTGGTAACCGAGAAATTCAACTTGATAGCAATGGGGGTATGCATATCGTTCGGATCTACCAGTACCATCCTGATGCCATTTCCTCTTTTGTTTGCTGCCCCATCGAAGAACAACTGCCATCGATTGCCATTTTCTATAACGAGAATCCCTTCATCTGGAAACTGGAGATCCGGTCCTCGGGAGTTACATCTTGGGAAATCAGCCAATTGATGCGCGAGCTTGTCCCTTGATTGACTTCGGATCACATACTTGATATCGAACTCAGCCAAAAAGAAGGTCCACTTCGCCAGTCTGGTGGAAATGTTGCCTCTATCACCTTGAAACAAATATCTGATCGGGTCCATCTTGGAAACCAGGTGCACTGTGTGAGATAACATATAGTGCTTCAATTTTCCGACCACCTATACCAAAGCTGCGCATGTCTTCTCGAGAGCAGAGTAGTTCAACTCACTTCCTTGGAATTTACGACTGAATAAATATATGGCATTCTCGATCTTAGAATCCTTCTTCTCTTGCGCTAGCATGGCTCCGATAGCAGTGTCTGTGACCGTCAGATATAGAAGTAAAGGCTTGTCTCTGTGAGGTGGGCAGAGAATAGGAGGATTAACAAGGTAAGCTTTGATTCTCTTGAAAGCTAGTTGGCATTCCTCATTCCAAACCACTTCCTGATTCTTCTTCAATAGCTTAAAGATTGGCTCACATATAGAGGTTAGCTGGTTGATGAATCTGCTGATGTACTGTAAACGGCCCATGAAACCATTCACTTCAGAGACAGTTCTGGGTGGCTTCATCTCGACAATTGCTTTAACCTTTCTGGGATCTACCTCAATGCCTCGCTCTGTGACCATGTAGTCCAAAACTTTACCCCGAATAACCCCAAAGGTACACTTGGCTGGGTTTAACCTCATAGAATGCTCCCGAAGTCTGCTGAAGAACTTCCTTAAATCCGTGAAGTGTTGTCCATCCGACCCTTTCGAGTGAATAATCATATCGTCCACATACACTTCAATCTCCTTGTGGATCATGTCGTGAAACAGGGTGGTGACTGCTCTCTGGTAGGTAGCCCCAGCATTTTTCAACCCAAACGGCATCACAGTGTAACAATAAGTACCCCATGGAGTAGTAAATGCCGTCTTGCTTTGATCTTCTTCTGCCATCTTAATCTGGTTATAGCCTACGAAACCGTCGACAAAGGATTTGACTTCGTAGTTCGCGGTTGCATCTACCAGCATGTCGATGTTTGGCAAGGGGAATTCATCTTTGGGACTGGCCTTGTTAAGATCCCGAAAGTCTACACAAACTCGAACCTTCCCATTCGCTTTTGTGACCATCATTATATTTGCCAGTCAAGTCGGATATTCAATCACCTTGATAAAACCCACCCGTAAGAGTTTCTCAATCTCTTCTTTGACTTGCAAGGACCACTCGGGCTTGATCCGCCTCAATTTCTGCTTTATTGGCTTAATCTCTGGATCCAGGGGTATCCGGTGCTCTACAATAGAAGTATCCAACCCAGGCATGTCTTTGTAGGACCAGGCAAAGACCTCTATGAACTCCGTAAGCAATTCAATCAGGGCAACCTGCTCATCTCCGGAGAAGAAGCTACCAATTTGTGTTTCTTTGGGTTCTTGAGTACATTCCCGGGTTATTGTTGTCAATACCTCATCGGCGGCTTGGGCCCGAGCTTTCCTTTTGTTCGCAAACTGCTTTGAATTATTTTCTAAAGTTTGTTCATCCATTAGGTGCATTATCTTCAATTGAATCGGCTTAATTATTTTTAAATCTTGATGATTAACTTTAGTTAAGCGTTATTGTTAGATTGGCAATCACGGGATACTAAGAAAGATCAATCATTTTATTGAGCATAGGGAAACACGGTGTTTACAACTCGAAGACGATCTTACGTCGTGAGGACATCGGATCGATCGGAAGTACTCAAATTCAATCACAAGAGACTCACGGGGGTGACTCGGGACACGGGGAACGATTTAGACTTAGATGGACAAGGACGAGGTTTGAGCCCAAGCTTTTCGATCATAGTCTCCACATGTGTTGGTCCACTGAAATGAAGTCCAGTTCTGTAGCGGCTCCTCTGTGACGGTCTTCAAACCATTCAAATCCGCCACTAGCCCCTTTTCAAACTCCAACATGGCTACCACCTCACTATCAGAGGAAAAGTCAATCAAATCTCCGAGATCTTCAACGAGAACAAACCCTTCTGCAGGCAACTTCTCTGTAGACACACCATTCTCGGATTCTGACAGCCCTTGATTCTCAAACAATTCTGCCAAATCACCATCAATATCTAAAGGGTCCGCACCCCGAATTTTGTGCACGACAGAGTCATCCAGAGCGAGCTTCTCGAGCTGGTTTACGTAATCGGGTCCCCAGACATGGTAACTGTTCTCGTAGGTGGCGGTCACACCTGGCCTTTTGGGCGAACTGTCAAACATTTCTTTCACTGGGTTTTGGCTGCTAGCAAACTTCCGGATCGTTTTCATTCTATCTTCCATTTGGCTCAACTTTGGTTCGGGACAAACAAACATATCACCATCTTCTTTGACAAAATGCTTATTTAAGGACCAACCGTACGGGCGCATCTCAGGCCTCTTGTACCTCTTACCAGCCGATGTGGTCATCCTTTCCTTAAAAGCTTCAGTCTTGTCGTATTATCTTTTTTCGTCACAGCGTACCCTAGGCCTAGACTGTTCCTCTTGGCTTCTGGCATCGCAAGGTGACACGGTCCCTGGCAGCGTTTTCCCGGCCCGGACCGGGGGATATAGCTCATGCCTCTCATTATTTTTAACATTGGAGGGAGCTTGTCGGAGGAAGTCGTCAAGTCTATGGTGAAGAACTGTCCTTTGGGCTTCTCAATCGTAAAACCGATAAGCATCAAGTTCTCTTGGTCGAGTTTAATTTCCATCACTGGCAAGGTATTAGTGCTGGTTTCCCCGATCGTAATGCTATCACCATAAATGGTCGTCAGGATTCCGTCTTGCACAAACTTTAGACATTGGTGAAGAGTAGAGGCTACGGCTCCAATTTCATGAATCCAAGGTCTGTCTAATAGCGCCAAGAATGTGACCGGAATATCGATAACTTGAAAATCTACCATCATCTCTTTACCTCCAAACATCAAATTCAAAGAGATTATTCCCAATACTGCCCTGGACGTGGAATCATAGGCCTTTATGGTTTGATTGGATGGTTTAAGGTTCTGCGCATTGATATCCAACATACTCATCATTTTAGCAGGGAGCACATTCATAGCCGACCCATTGTCTACCAACACATGGGGAATCCGTCGTCCTTCCAGAATGCTTGTGATGTGCAGGGATTCATTATGCTTTGCACCAAAAGCAGGCAGATCAAGATCCGTAAAAGTAATGATGTTCCCATATTGCGCAGTTCTGATCAGCTGACATGCTTCGTCTGGGGTGGCATTGACAGAAACTTTTGTTTTGGACAAGGCTTCTTCTAACTTCAACTTGTGAGGGTAGGAGGATGTGAGGAGAGACCATAAGGAAATATTGGCTTGGGTTCTCTTCAGTTGTGTCAAGATTGGATCTTCCTGTACTTCTTCATCCCTGGTTGATCTGTATGGATTCTGAGAAGACATGGGATTTGCAACTGCAACAGCTTTACCTTTCCCGGATGGATCTATGTTATCTGCTCCCAACATTCTCTCGGACCGAGTCAACAAATTAATTTCTGAATCTTTTTCAACCACAAAATCTTTACTAGCTTCCTTGAGCTATGTTAGCGAAATTGGAACAGGACGAGTGCTATAAGGCCATGCTACCTGCCTTATCTCATTTATAGACAATGGTGCCTCTACATTAGCCGCTAGCCTGAGTTCCTCTAGAGAGATTGGAGAATCTCTAGGAATCACGGAGGACATAGTGGTAGCAATCACATGCTCTTCATAATCGTCAAAATCAACAGTATTATTCAAACCATAAAGATCATCAAGATACAAAACATAACAGAAATTATCTTTCATTTCACCAGAAAAAGGGATTACAGCAGTCACATTCTCATTACAACCAGCACTATCACTTTCAACTATCGACTTCTCAAACTCTATTACATTAACAAAGTAATCTTGGCCAAAATCCATGAGGTTCACGGTGTTGTCGGGCAACGGGTTGTTGACAATATTAGGACGAGGGGATTTCTCGATTTTCTTTTATCCACAAGCCCTTGAATGATTCTCTTGAGAGTGAGGCACATGTTGGTGGTGTGTCCTGGGAATTGGTGGAACCGACAATACTTGCTTGTATCAAGGTTAGGATTGGGATTACCAGGCCTGTAATTCTCCAATGGCTTTATCATGCCCGTCCTGAGCAATCCATTGTAGACTTCCTCTGTAGTCATACCCAAATCATCAAACTTTCTCTGTGGCCTTGGTTGGAATCTTCCACCATTAGAACCGTTATTACCCCCTCCTTGCAGGTTGTTAACAATATTATCTTTCACTGTTTCCCTTCCTTTTGGTGCCATGGCTGAGGCCCAGGTTCTTTGTCCGATATACGAAACCTCCACTACCGCTGTTTCCACTCACATTCGGGGTTTGATTAAACAATTTATTTTCGCTTCTAGCTCCCATGCCGACCATCTCCCGCAAGTCTGGATACCATCCTTTCCCAATGGCTTCTCTAAGTATCGGCTTCACACACGACAAGAAAATGTCCTTTTGGTCCTGGAGGGGGATTGGCTCCGATAACTCATTGAGCTTAGCATTCCAACGCTTGTAGAATTCTGTGATTGATTCATCCGCCTTCTGGATAGTTCCCACTAAATCATCCCGGGTAGTGCGCCATTCCAAGTTGCCTCTATATTTCTCCAGAAAGGTCTCCGTAAAATGGCTGCAAGTAGAGCGGCATTCTTGTTTCAGGGATAAAAACCATGTAAGAGATGGTCCTTTCAAAGTCAAATGGAAGTGGGAAGCCATGAACTCGGGCGTGCAACCCATCGCGCCCATAGTCATCACATAAGTATCTATATGCGTTTTCTGACAAGCAGTACCATCAAAGTCCATTTTCGGCATCTTGAATTTGTGAGGCAAAGGTGTTACTTGGGCTGGATCCACCATTCTAATACCGCTAGAACCAACAGTCAGTTTGTCTATCTGCTGCTGCATCTGTTTTAGTAAGGCCGTTACTTCTGGAGTTAGTCCTGGAATCTGAGGGGTAGCGGGAGCCACTATTGAGGAAGGTATGGGGAAATTGGAATTAGGCCCAACAGGCAAAGTGGCCGGTGGGAGACCGAGGGTCCTGGGAATGCCAAGATTACTGTCCAACAAACTAACAGAGCTAGGGATTCTGTTTCCATACATATCATAGCCATTAAACTGCATCTTTGGGGTTAAGGGAAGCATCTTTGTTGGCCCGACCTCTGATTTGACCAAAAGAAGAGAAACATGTACTAACACACGGAGCTGAATACGGAGTGGAGCCATAAATATGCTGAGTATGGGTAGAACACATTGCTGGCTGAGGAAAACTGCTTTGGAGTTGAGACGGCTGATACTTCGGAACACTGTCTTGGTAAATCTGATTTCCTGAGAGCCGATATTGACCATTCTGTTGCACACCATACTGACCACCCTGATAGTCTTCGGGATACACACTGAACTGAGGTTGGGAGTAACCGCATCGGAACTGAGACCCATACTGAACCTGTGGCATCGGAACATTGGGAGCCGGAGAAGAAGTGAGATCAAGGAAATTTACTGGATAACCGCCATTCTTGCTAGGACCTGGTTGAGCCACCTCATTGTATGCTTGGGAAGAAGGGGGAGGAAACTTTCCTTGGACACTCGGGATCAAACCTGGAGATGACATTTGCTCAGGGCGCGGAACATAGCTTGTGGGAGGAGGCATAGCATTGTAACTGGTTGGAACAGGCTGGATAGGGGAAATAGGTCCGGTCTCGTTGTTGCCCTCTTCAGTAAATTCCTCATAGGAACCATCCTCCCTACAGATCATCGCTATCCCTCGGGCTCTCATGGCCTCCACGAAACGGTTATGGGCCTCTTCTTCTCGAATCTTAGCATTCTGAGCTGACATGCGGGCCTCACGCTCCCGGGTCAAAGCGGCTTCCAAGTTCAACCTCAACTCATGCAGCCAGACAAATCATTCGAGGCTTGGGCGACTTATCGGACTTGAACCTCCAGCAGATTGAGCAACAAACAAATCTCCATTCCCTGCCATTTCTGATTCTTCACTGACTAAGGCTTCGGAAACTGCTAAAACTTCTCTGACAACCCGAACTAAACGAGCTCCCAGTACGGATGATCGACTCCAACTCGCCGTAGCTGCAGGGGTATATATAAGGGTTTATGAGGTAGGGAAAGGAAGAGGGAATACGGGAGAGGGAGAAGAAACAGAGAGAACAGACTCACGCAAACAATTTATTTATCTTCAAGTATAAATCAGTGATTTAAATCCTAAGAATGGTTGGGAAAGGCTAATCCTTTATTTATGCTAACTATACCTTGGGAAAACCTAGGGACGCAACGTTCAAATTACACTAAATGTTTTGCATTTGAAATTAATAATAAGTAATGTTACCTAAACAAAACCTAACACGATGTGGAACGGACGAGTAGCCCCAATTTCTAGGGAAATTTGGGCAGCATAACGGGTATTCTCGGGGAATTTCCAAGAAAAATCCGGCATGACCTCTCGTCGGTGCATGGTGACAATGCGGCATGATCTCTCGTTTAGGACGCGCCACAGAAGTGACATGTCCTCACGTGAAACCATGTTACATTGGCAACATGCCCACAAGGTGCGGGGTTTTGAGGGAGGTAATAGAACTTATTTGGAAATTTCAAAACAAACCATTTTGGTGTAGTTAAAACGTCATGTCAAAAAACCAACCGTGGGTAAGGTTATAGTGTGGTGCCACCTAAGCGCGCTAGGGGGATAGGTTTGACATTAGGCGCTCAAACGTAGGCGAATATTATCACCGTCCGCGATGTCGTCCGTCGCACCGGAGAGTTCTAAAACTATGTGATGTAGTGTGCGGATGACTATATTCTTTTATTTACAAAAACAAAAATTTTTCATTTATTCATTTTATTTATTAAGAAAAAAGGAAAACACACACGCAACTCTTAAGGAAGAAAAGGAACAACAGTCATCTGAGCAATCTCTTTATTGATTCAAGGGACTGCCCTCAAACCAGAACCTGAAGCCTGTCCAGTGACAAAACTTGTCGCGTGACACAGGACAGCAAACAAAGATGTCGCACGACTAAGCAAGTCACTGAACCTTACTCCTGCAAAACTGAGATTAGCCCCTGAATGCGCGCTCGCCGTAAAATATATATATATATATATATATATATATATATATATATATATATATATATATATATATATATATATATATATATATATAAATATATAAGGAGTCGCCACGCCGTTTTAAGAGGAAACATTGAAAACCTTTGTTTTAGAGAGAAAACATGAGTTCGGGGGTCAGGTTACGTGTTGGGAAGAACCGAGAGTTCACCCAACACGCCTCGTCCATAGACGAGTCTTTCAATCAAACACATCCAAGTAAATCCAAAGTGTGTGCAAATATCGATAATAAACGAAATGTGATAAAATGCATCTTGTTAATTATGAAACGAGAAATTACATATTGTGAGCCCATTATTTAGGGAGGCCACATCCCTGATACAAATAGACTAGAACAAATTACAAAGGAAAAGAGTCACTGCAGATGGGTCATGTGTGTCGCATGACACATCGTACCAGTGACCACATGTGTCGCGTGACACAGGATCACTTGGGGACGAAGGTGTCGCGTGACACATATGAGCCTTCTGCAGAAACCTCACAATATGAACTCAGAAATTAACAGAAGCTATACAGATCTAATTAACAAGCTGAATTATGAACGAAAAACATAAACAACATCAAATCGACCCAGTGAGTGTGGATATGGGTAGATCCACACCCCCTTGGGGGCTCAAACACCAAATTCAACCAAATCAATCAATATGAGCTCGATTACACAATCTATGCAAGTTAAACAGAGAGATTGCGATTGGGATTCAGTAATTCAGATAGCTAGGATCTGATTACTGAATCCAAACAAAATAGAACTATAAAATTGCAAGGAATTAAATGAGAGAGAGAGAGAGAGAGAGAGGGTTAGGGAATTGTTACCCTTGTTGATTCCACGAATTCTATATCTAGTCAGATATAGAATCCTTCAATTCTTCGTTGTAGATCTCACAGCTCTGATCCAAGGGTTCCAATTGGTGTAGGTAGAGAATTGGGTTTGGATGAGAGGGATTAGTGGGTTGGAAGGTAGGAGAGAGAGAGGTTTTGTGCTTGGGACGCTCGTTACACTGCTATTTTGGCAGAGTAACAGTAGGCTAGAATTGGGATCCATTTCAATGAGGGGGAGGGTCTTATTTATAGGCTGCAGTTATTGGCGCCTTAGTATGTCGCACGACCTTACGCGTCCACTTTCCATGCCTCAAGCTGTCGCGTGACACAAGGTGGCTCAACCGCTTTTGGCGCCAAAAACCAGTTTCTGGAACATTCCGAGAAAATACCCAAAAGGTCCAACAGGTTTTATTCCCAAGGGGTCCTTTGGCATGAATGATGTACCAAAAGGTACTTCCTTCGCGGGAAACTCATGGAACGTTTCCGGAAGTCTCGAGATAGGCCGGGAATTTACCAAAACGCCCCTTAATGCAGTTTTATTATATTAAAATGCATCGAAAAGGTTGCGAATTGGATTGGCGTACTTACAGAGCCCCTCGGCAACGTCACTTTTGGAAAAAAGTGGGGTTGTCGATAAAATAAGACCCAATCTCAATGAGCGGCTGGGGTTAAGGTGAAGGGATAGAAGGGTGAGAAGGGGAAAATTATGGGTTTGGACCTTTACGAGAAAGGATTCCTACGTATCCCTTTAAGAAGGGAATCAAGCCAAATCGTAATCGGAATTACCAATACCGACTACAAGCAAGAAAGGGGTAGAGATGTGTCTTCATACCTTTCTTTGTGCTTACTGTGACTGTTGTGCTTTCGCTTGAGAGGCTTTTCTTGGGTTTGGCTCGCTGAGAGGCTTTTCTTCTTGGTGGGCTCCGCTAGAGAGGCTTTTTCCTTTGGTTTGGCTCTGCTTGAGAGGCTTTTCTTCTTTGTGTGCTCCGCTAGAGAGGCTTTTCTTCTTTGTGGGCTCCGCTAGAGAGGCTTTTCCTTCTTTGTGTGCTCCGCTAGAGAGGCTCTTCTTCTTTGGTTTGGCTCTGCTTGAGAGGCTTTTCTTGGTTTGGCTCTGCTTGAGAGGCTTTTCTTCTTGGTGGGCTCCGCTAGAGAGGCTTTTCTTGGTTTGGCTCTGCTTGAGAGGCTTTTCTTCTTAGTGGGCTCCGCTAGAGAGGCTTTTTCCTTTGGTTTGGCTCTGCTTGAGAGGCTTTTCTTCTTTGTGTGCTCCGCTAGAGAGGCTCTTCTGGGTTTGGCTCTGCTTGAGAGGCTTTTCTTCTTTGTGTGCTCCGCTAGAGAGGCTCTTCTTGGGGCTGTCACAGATACGCATGCTTTTTTTTGTTTTGTTCTTTCTTCTCCAGTTTGAAAATATTGTGAGAACTATGGTGTCTCAAACCATTTTCGTGAATATTGTGAGAACTATGGTGTCTCGAACCAATTTTGAAAATAATGTGAGAACTATGGTGTCTCGAACCAATTTTGAAAATAATGTGAGATCTATGGTGTCTCGAACCATTTTTGAAAATGTTGTGAGATCTATGGTGTCTCGAACCACTTTTGAAAACGTTGTGAGATCTAAGGTGTCTCGAACCACTTTTGAAAATGTTGTGAGATCTATGGTGTCTCGGACCACTTTTGAAAATGTTGTGAGAACTATGGTGTCTCGAACCAATTTTGAAAATATTGTGAGAACTATGGTGTCTCGAACCATTTTTGAAAGTATTGTGAGAACTATGGTGTCTCGAACCAATTTTGAAAATATTGTGAGATCTATGGTGTCTCGGACCAGCTTTAAAACGACATGATATGATGACTAGACGCTTGAAAGAAATATGTGTTCATACCTGTATTGTGCTTACTCGCAGCTGTCAGAAGGTCTTAGACTACCATTGTTGTTTCTGCTCTGCTGGGGATAAGTGTAGCTTCCGGAGGGCTCACGCTACTTCTTTCCTGCTCTCTTGTTGTTCTTTCTTTCATGTCCTGAGCTTTGCTTGTGAAACTGGGGACTTTGCCTTTTCTCGTTTCTTTCTTTCTCAATTTGGTCCGAGGGCCGGTCTTGAGACTCAATTGATTATTGTACACTGCGAGGGTAAGACAACAACTCCCAAGATGCTATGCCTAAATAAGCTTATCTTGTTAGTAAATATTAATTTATGTCAGCTTGTTTGCACGAGTACGTACGTGCAGGAAAGCAAATGCGATTATTGGGTTAAAGGTCAGTTTTGCCAGGTTTATTCATGAAGTTTTGGGATTGTTTCGGACAGGTATGTATAGTAGGGGTCCTCTCCCGTGAGGTGGAAAATGATATGGCGCAGCTAGGCAAGTCGGGGACGCTCCCGAAAGTACAGATTGCAGTAGGTCCAGAGTGTATCGCGTGTCTGAGACAGCAAGCAGCAGAGGGGGTGCAGAGGATAATCCTGGCTTGCGCAGCCCCAGTTGACAGTGCAAAGCAAATCTTGGAGGGAATTTGGTAAGGAGAGCCGGAGGGATACCTTAGCCAAAGCCCCAGCTTGAGGAAATTCCGTGCAGCTTTATCATAGGCAGAGTCATCTTGTGGCCGAAGAGGCAACCCATCATTTCAAACCGCAGTCAATCAGTCGCTGGACAAGACTCGGAAGTGTATATGTGCAGGGGCATATCTTTCGAGGGTGGGAGTAAATCCCGAGTTCTGTATGACACTCTCGCTTTTGGGTTTGACTCTTTTGAGAGAGTATAAGCATCACAAGGTGTGGAAAGTGTATGGAAGCCCCTGCTGACCGAAACGGTGTTTAGCTCTATCTTCCTATTATGTAGAAAGAGAAGACTTTTCGAGACACTTGAAAACTTGTCTTATTCGTGATGATCACAAAGCTGCTTAAAACCCTTTATTGATGTTCGGGTTACTCAACCACCAAAGCTGATATGAGCAAATATTTTTATCAATCCTGAGGAGAAAACCCGCTGATATCGAGAATCAGAAGGATAGACAGTGTATGGGCATGGTCCTTGAAGAGACCGGATTTTCTGAGATTTGTTTGTGATTTCGACCGGACCAATTATGGTTGCCTACGTTCCCCTCCATAGGAGGAGCTCAGGTCGTCGTAGTTCGGGCTTATCCCAAATGAAAAGAATGAACAATGAAGTTCGGGGATGTGAGGACTTTTTAGGATTTTGAGAATTGAAAGAATATGTCCTCTTAGAGTGTCGATGGGAGACACAGATGCGAAGCCCCAGTGGGACGTCCACGGCAGGTGTTTGCAGAGGAGAAATGAAATATGCTCACATACAACGTCAAATGAACGGACGGAATTTGCACAATCTTCAATTTATGGTCCTTTGAGCCTGGATGGACTTGGCTCTGCTTCAAGCAATAATCTGCTTTAGATCTCGACGATATTGGACTTGCTATCCGTGTATGCTCATGGCTTGGAAGCTTCGGGATTTCGATCGGTCTTCGGGTGATTTGGAATATCATGACCTCTTAAAACGAGAGGTCGGCTGGGCTTTTTGCTGACTGAACCTCTAAAGATGAGAGGTTAGCTTTCGGGGTATGTGTTTAGGATTTCTAAGGTGAAGGAAATCTGTGGTTGCATCTTTGCTGCCTCTAAGAATGAGAGGTCAATCTTGGCTTTGGCAAGGGTAAAGGTAAGGGTAATGTCCTCTAAAATTGAGAGGGCGGCTTGGGATCGGTTAGAGGTAAAGGTGAGGGGACATCCAATGCTGTCTCTTTGTTCACTCTGAGACTCCTCTTTGAGTAATGACCGAATCCTTTGACTTTGCTTTCTGAGAGTATCACTGGGGACTAGGCTCTCTTTCTTTTCTTTTCTTTTTTTTTTGTATCTTTTTTTTTTTGTATATTTTTTTTATTTTTGTCTCTCTCTTTTTTCTTTTGAGAGGAGAATTTCAGCTAGTCCCCAGGATGGATCATTGCCTTTCGTCGTTCTTGAGCTTGGAGACGGTCGATCTTCTTTTGAATTACGGAAGCCTCAAGGATAGTCCCTCTTCTTCGGGTGACGGTTAAAGGGGTTTCAAATATGCCGATCTTGAAATGAAGGGATATTGTTTAGTGAGGGGGAGGTAATGGTTTTCCTATGGGTGAAAGGTTTCAACCGCAACCCCTACCGGATGATCCGAACGAGATTGAGTCTTCATTTGTTTGCTTAAGCATACTTTGAGAAAGATCCGTGCAAATTCGTCGAACAATGAGATTATGAAAGATGTGTGAGCATATGGGACGCAAAATGGGGATATCAGTCGATTTTCTCGCTCCGATCAATTTAAACATTAGCCATTTCAAAGCATTAATCGGTGAGCAGCACAAGTGATCATTTGGAATAAGACCATTTCAATTGAGTGTAACGCAGGTGTTCTAGTAATGCCTCGAGTCTAGCAAGAAGAGAAACAAAGATTTATCACTGCAAAGCAAAATCGGTCCGACTTGGACTCGACAGACTCACGTCCGACAGTGGACATTCTAGACCCTACGAGGACTGATTGACTTCTTCAACGTTGGATATAGAATATTGCTGTAGCCTTGCAGAGGTGAAGAGGTGAGAGCGTGTATAAGGCGGAGGATATAGAATCTTGAGATGGTACGGGAGAGGGAAGAACGGGAAAATGAGACGGACTCGTGCAACACTTATTAATCTTCAAGTAGAAATCGGTGTTTTAAGTCCTAGAGACGGTTGGAAAAGGATAAGCCTTTATTCACGCAATCTAGACATCGGGGGAACCTAGGACACATCATCCACAAATACACCAAATGCGTTGTTTCAAAATTAATAATAGGCGACAGTACCTAAACAAAACCGAAGCATTTATGGGACGAACGAGCAGCCCCAATTTCTGGAGAAATTTGGGCAGCATAACGGGTATTCCTGAAGAAATTCAAGGAAAAATCCGGCATGACCTCTCGTCGGTGCATGTTGACAAAGCGGCATGATCTCTCGTTAGAACATGCCGTGGGAACGACATGTCCTCTCGTGAAACCATGTTGCGATGGCAACATGCCCACACGTGCTAGGTTTTGGGGTAGGTACGAAAGCCTTTTAAAATTTTTGAAGCAATTCATTTTAGTGTATTTGAAAATGTCGTGTCAAAAGCCAACCGTTTTTTGGGTAAGGTTTAAAAGTGTGGCGCCACCTATAACGCACTAGGGGTATGGGTTTTGATTTCGTGCGCTCAAGCGTAGGCAAATTTTATGGCCAGTCCGCGATGCCGTCAATCGCACCCGAGGGTTCTAGATCTACGTGATGTAGTGTGCGGATGACTAATTCGTTTATTTGCAAAAAACAAGATTTTTTTATTTTTTTTTTTTTGTTTTTTTTTTTTTTATTTGTTTTTTTTTTTTTAAGAAGAAAACACACACCCTCACACAAGGTAAACGGGAACAATAACCAAATGAGTCACGCTTTGGTCCAAGGGACTGCCCCTCAAACCGGTCTTCGATGATGCGTTCGGTGGCCACCTTTTGTCGCGTGACACGGGACAACCGAGAGACAAAGGTGTCGCACGACTTGGGTGGTCACTGAACCGCGGCTCCTCAAATCATCAAATCAGCCTGCTTTACCATATCAAGAGCAACACGAGAGATACCAATGCACAACAAATGACCACAAGCACAAAGGGCTCACAAGTTCCATAATCAACAAAATGTAGGCATCACAAATGATTATCGAATAATGTACACAACATGGATGCATTGGATGTTTTTTGACTAAACGAAAGCTTGACCCACTTAACACTTGAAAAACAGGTTTCCAAGTGAAATCCCCAGCAGAGTCGCCACTGAATGCGCGCTCGCCGTAAAATATATATATATATATATATAAATATATAAGGAGTCGCCACGCCGTTTTAAGAGGAAACATTGAAAACCTTTTTTTTAGAGAGAAAACATGAGTTCGGGGGTCGGGTTACGTGTTGGGAAGAACCGAGAGTTCACCCAACACGCCTGTCCATAGACGAGTCTTTCAATCAAACACATCCAAGTAAATCCAAAGTGTGTGCAAATATCGATAATAAAAGAAATGTGATAAAATGCATCTTGTTAATTATGAAACGAGAAATTACATATTGTGAGCCCATTATTTAGGGAGGCCACATCCCTGATACAAACAGACTAGAACAAATTACAAAGGAAAAGAGTCACTGCAGATGGGTCATGTGTGTCGCATGACACATCGTACCCGGTGACCACATGTGTCCGCGTGACACGGGATCACTGGGACGAAGGTGTCGCGTGACACATATGAGCCTTCTGCGAAACCTCACAATATGAACTCGAATTTAACGAAGCTATACGAGATCTAATTAACAAGGCTGAATTATGAACGAAAAACATAAACAACATCAAATCGACCCAGGGAGTGTGGATATGGGTAGATCCACACCCCCTTGGGGGCTCAAACACCAAATTCAACCAAATCAATCAATATGAGCTCGATTACACAATCTATGCAAGTTAAACAGAGAGATTGCGATTGGGATTGATAATCGAGATAGCTAGGATCGATTGCGAGATCCAAACAAAATAGAACTATAAAATTGCAAGGAATTAAATGAGAGAGAGAGAGAGAGGGTTAGGGAATTGTTACCCTTGTTGATTCCACGAATTCTATATCTAGTCAGATATAGAATCCTTCAATTCTTCGTTGTAGATCTCACGGCTCACGATCCAAGGGTTCCAATTGGTGTAGGTAGGGAATTGGGTTTGGATGAGAGGGATTAGTGGGTTGGAAGGTAGGAGAGAGAGAGGTTTTGTGCTTGGGATGCTCGTTACACTGCTATTTTGGCAGAGTAACAGTAGGCTAGAATTGGAATCCATTTCAATGAGGGGAAGGGTCTTATTTATAGGCTGCAGTTGGCTGCCTTAGTATGTCGCACGACCTTACGCGTCCACTTTCCATGCCTCAAGCTGTCGCGTGACACAAGGTGGCTCAACCGCTTTTGGCGCCAAAACCGGTTTACGGAACATTCCGAGAAAATACCCAAAAGGTCCAACAGGTTTTATTCCCAAGGGGTCCTTTGGCATGAATGATGTACCAAAAGGTACTTCCTTCGCGGGAAACTCATGGAACGTTTCCGGAAGTCTCGGGATAGGCCGGGAATTTACCAAAACGCCCCTTAATGCAGTTTTATTATATTAAAATGCATCGAAAAGGTTGCGAATTGGATTTGCGTACTTACAGCCCCTGCCTCTCATTGGCAAGGAATGAAACCAACCAGCAAAGCAACAACAGATAAACCACAATCAACAAACAAAGGCATACAAATTGCAAGATCTCATAAAATGCATGTATCGCACATGATTATCAAGAATGCACATAGAATGAATACATTGGATGTCTAAACGAATGAAAGCATGACCCACTTAGTTTTGAAAAACAGGTTTTCAAAAAGCATGTCCCCAGCGGAGTCGCCACTGAATGTGCGCTCGCCCGAAAAATTCGGAAGTTTGAAAAAAGGAGTCGCCACGCCATGCTTAGAGGTGCACTTTCAAAAACCTTTTGAAAGAGAGTGGGTTCGGGGGTCAGGTTACGTGTTGGAAAGAACCAAGAGTTCACCCAACACGCCTCGTCCGTAGACGAGTCTTTCTAATCTAGACATCCAAATAATTCAAAGAGATTGTGAAAACAAAGATAATAGACAAGTGCGATAATCATGAATTTTATTGAATAAGAGAGATCATTACAACTTGTAGACCAATTGTCCGGGAGGCCACATCCCTTTACATCAACAAGAAACAGATTACAAGAGAAAACAGGTCCTCTGCAAAGGATCACATCTGTCGCGTGACATAGGACTCCCTTGTCCCAATATGTCGCGTGACATCAATGGTCACCTTGCAGAGGCTCACAATCAAACAGATCACCAAATCTCCAGATGAATCAAGCAAAACCAGATCTAATAACTGAACAACATAATCATGAAACTAAATGCTAAAACAACTGAACAAAATAAGCTACAACTGAAATATGGTCCCTGCAGATGGTCACGACATGTCGCGTGACACAGGACTCCTCATGTCCACATGTGTCGCGTGACATATGTTTACCATCTGCAGGTACCTCACAAACTGAGATGCAGATCTAGCAAATACACAACAATTATATCAGAAACAGTAAGAACAATACGAATTAAACACGAATCAATCAAAGGAGTGTGGATATGGAAGATCCACACTCCCTTGATGTCCAAATTGCAAATCCAAGCAAATCACATCATAATCAAGCAATTGGACTCAAGTATAAGCTATTTAAACAGAGAGATTGCAGTTGCCACTTGATAATTCGAGGCAGAAGGAGCCTGATTATCAAGTGGAGAAGGAGAGAGAGAGTAATTAGAACAAATGAATGAGAGAGAGAGAGAGAGGAGGAGAGTGTTACCCTTATAGTCCTAAACTCTTACACCAAGTTAGGTGTAGGAGCCTTCAATTCAACTTCGAGATGGAGATCTGAGCACGAACTGAGAGCTGAATTCAGGGGCTTCAAGTGTATAGGGAAGTAGAGAGGGAATTGGGTTGAAGAGAGGTGAGAGGTGAGGGAATTGAAGGGGAATTGGGTGGTTTTGGTATGAGAGAGAGAGAGAGAGGGAGTTTCTGGCATAATTTGGGCAGAGTAGCTTTAGGGAGGTGAAATTCGGATCCAAAACTGAAAGGGGTAGGGTCTTATTTATAGCTGCAGCCTATGGTCACTTTGTGTCGCACGACGTAATGTAACCACTTTCCATGCTTCGAGTTGTCGCGTGACACAAGGTGACCATAACCATTTTTGGCTCCAAAACTGATTCTGGAACCTTCCTAGGTAATACCCAAAAAGTCCAAAACAGTTTTATTCTCTCTAGGTCCTTTAACTCGAGCAAAGTACAAAAATGTACTTCCTTCGCGAGAAACATATGAAATGTTTCCGGAAGTCTCGGGATGGACCGGGAATTTACCAAAATGCCCCTAAATGCCATTTTATTACTTAAAATGCATCTGGAAAGGTCGCAAATTTGGATTGGCGTACTTACAGCGGGCTAGGCTTTTTCTAGCTTTAGCTTGTGGGGGTACGATGAGGTAAGCAGGGACCACAAAGAGATGTTGGCCTGAGTTTGTTTCAGCTGGGTGAGCACGGGATCCTCCTTCTTGAGGTCAGGAGTTTCGGCTGTCTTGGCATAGGGGAGACGGTCTTCCCTTGGTGCTTGATATGCTACCATCTAATCTGTCTTGGGGTTCCCCTCGTAGATCTGCCCGGATCGGGTCAATAGGTTGACTTCCTCATCAGTCGCTTCTTGACTAGATTTCTTCAATGCTGCCAAGGTCAACGGGGGAGCCCTTTTGGCTACTGGCCACTGGTTCTGACGGAGTCTAGCAATGGTGAGGGGCTGAGCTTGAGCTGTATTGGCTCCTTCCTGGGCAGCTTTTAAAACTGCTTCCCATGTCACAGGCTTTTGAACTCGGGATTGTGTTGCTGTCCCCTGGATGGCCCACAGAGCTAGGGCATCCTCCGATTTGCCTTCATAGCCAGCCTTGTCCATAGTTATCATACAACAGGAATTGTTATTCTCAGGGCTCGGTGGCTTTTCGATTTCATCTCCGGTATAGTGCAGCCACTCTGGTTCCTTTCTGTAATACTCAGAGCCGGAGACGATTATAGCATTCTGCGTGGGAGGAGCATCGGGTATCATGCCGGTTTCCAGGACTTCTCTGAGAGCTGAAATACATTCGGGGAAGGTGACCTCTTCTTGGGTAACCCTGACAAGGATTGTTACTTTGTTTCGGGGCGGATTTGATCTGACTATGGTCACTTTCTCTTTAGGGAGGATGGGAGTCAGTTTCCCTCTCTCTAACAGATCTTCAACTATCAGCCTGGATCGGGTGTCCGAAAACCCTTTCCCCAAAGCATGGTAGGCAGTGTTGAACTCTATGACATCCACGTGCTCAGCCCCAGGAAATTTCATGGCTTTCATGTCCTCGGTTTCATAATCATCTTCCGAAGTTTCCTCAATCTTACGGCTATCAGCCTCCATCTCATCATACATCTTCTTTCTTTCGCCCTTGCAAGCAGGGCAACCACAAGTAAAGGATAGACAATGCTCCCCTTCATAGTTTGACGTAACAGCTCGGTAGATCTGGGTCCAAATGAGGAGTACCCGGGGTCACCTGTCGAGTACAGGAGCAATTAAGAAAGCGTCATGTGTGTCCATGGGTATGAAGGCGACTGGGGAGACATTTAGATCAATAACCCTTTTCAGTGACTCCATGCACTCGGTGTGTTCAAGCGGCTCGGCGGTGACCCTTACTGTTGTGATGCCGTCTGTTTTAGGGAAGGAAGAAAAGGAACCGATGACGTTTACGAATTCATCGTCTTGCGGTTGCTGAAAACCTCCCTCTTCAACCAGTGCTTCAATGAACCTTCTCCATTCTCCCACCAGGTCCTTGTAGGGAACATTGTGCTCTAGGATTTTGGATATGTATGGATCTGTAAGTGGGCTTTGTTGTCCTTCATCCTCTGAGGTATCCGGGCACTGACCACAAGTGCATCTTACGAGTAACACTTCGTGGGGGTCCGTCCCCATCGGTATCTGACCCGCATTTTTTGGCGGTCCTTCATCGTCGCTTGTTGACAACCAACCATTGTGTCCGGCTCCCATGACGTCATTTCCGATATGATTGTTCCAGACTGATTCCGGATCTTGGGCCTCAAATGACTCCTCACTTTTTTCGTCATCATCATCACTGTCATTACTGTCATCAGAATCATCTTCCCATACTACTGGGATTTCGGCTAAGAGAGAGTGCCGGTCAAATCTGTTAGGGGAGGACGGGTGCGTGCAGCCGCAGAAATTGTCATATGCCCCCATTACCGGAAGCGGCAATTGCGACTCCGCTTCTCCTCCCAGAAACTGTGGGGGAAGAGTGAGAGGGGGCGGCACGTACTTGACTCCAGGAAGGATATAGAAGCAATCCTCCTCTTCCGATTCTTCACTTTCACTGTCTTCGGGATCATATTTGGTTTCCCCCAAGGCCAACTTGCAGAAGTGTACTAACTCCAAGTGCTCTTCGGCCTCTTTGCTGATAAGCCCCAATACTGGCGCCCGTCTGAAGCTTTCTTGCTCAATTTTCCTTGACTTCTCTAACCATCTTGTGTAAATGGTTTTCTCATGATTTGACCGGAACAGCCCCAGTTCTTCAGCATCGATTTTCCCTTCCTCCGAGAAGTAGCGGGCTTCGTATTCTTGCAAGAAATTTCTAACATGAGACCAAGGAGGGTTGGTTTGTTCACCATCCTCAAGGCTGAGGGGGAATCCAAATTCAGGATCCTCGACAAGGTTGGCCATGGGTATTTGGAGGTCTTCATCAGTTTCCGCATCCTCCTGGACATGCGGAGGTTCTCCGGCTTCGATCATGTTCACCTGGTTTTGATTTCTCGGGAAGGGATTTTTGACTGTATTAGGCCCCTCGGGGTCTTCCAACTTCCCTTGCTCTATCAATCCCTGGATTGCCTTTTTCAGAGTAAAGCAGTTATCTGTTAGATGTCCGTGGGCCTGATGAAAAGCGCAGAACTTAGAAGTATCCACGGGAGCATTCGGATTTTTGGGTTGGAAATTTTCTAAAGGCCGCAGCAAGCCTTCTTTCACTAATCCTCTAAAGATGTCGTTCAGAGGCATTCTGAAGCTTTCGAGGTTTATGACCCGAGGCTTGGGCTCAGCTGGTTTCCTGGGAGTAAAAGGAGTTGCATTATTACATTCCTGCCCTGCGTAGTTGATCATCTCTTTACCTTTAGCAGGAGCCGGAACCGTGTTGAAGGGAGGAGCTACGTATGCTGTAGCGGGTGCAGCGGCCGGCTGCGATTGTAAGCCTTTTCAAACTTAGGCTGCGGAGTTAACCATGGCCCGTAAGTCTCGAGTACGGGAAATGAGCCGAGGAGGTTCTCAGATGTGACTTCAGGCATGACTGGAAAATGTCCAACTGTTCTTCTTCAGAAGGAGGGATGGCCATCTCACTGAGTTTCAGATTCCACCGCTTGTAGAAATCCCCAACATTCTCATCGGGACGCTGCACGGTTGTCTGCAAGTTAACCCTATTTGTTTCCCATTCCAAATTAGCATTGTACTTCTCGGTAAAAGCACTGGTGATCTGATCCCATGTAGCCCTGGCCTCGAGTTTTAAGCGAAAGAACCATTTTAGAGCACTGGATTTCAAGGAGAGACTGAAATAGTCAGCCAACTGCTGATTGGTGCATCCTTTAGCCTTCATTGCCAAGGTATATGTGTCCAGATGAGTTTTCGGGCATGCAGTCCCATCAAACAGGTCCAGATTGGGCATCACGAACTTGTGGGACAGGGGAACAATAGAATCCGGGTCCGTAGGCCGGAAGGCAGACTTTTTAGCAGTCAATTCGACAATCTGCGCTTTCATTTCCTTGTGTTGTTCCATGAACCAGGCCAGATGAGGGTCTTGTGGTGGAGCCATGGCATTCAGACCAGTGACTGAGCTAGAGTGAGGAGCTACCACTGGCGGCAGACTGGTGGAGGGAATGGCCGATCCGGGGACATAGGTAAAAACATGTCCTTGGCCCGAATTACCCTGGGGAGCGTGAGTAGGAGCCTGGGCATAGGGATAGAACCTTGCGGCTTGTTGACTTTCAACCGGCAGAGTGGGCGGAGGCAGGCCTGATGTAGCCGGGTAGCTTGGTTTTCCGAGCTGAGATTCATAGGTAGGCATAGGCGTGGGCTGTTGTCCCTGGTTGTTGAACTGTATGCCAGGCTGTGGCGACGGTGTGTAGCCGAGAGGGTATTGCGGTCCGACGGATTCTGATGAAGCTGGATTAGGGGCTTGGTGGCTGAATGAACGCTCGCCGAAATTAAAAATAAGGAGTCGCCACGCCGTTTGAAGAGGAAGCATTGAAAACCTTTTTGAAAGAGAAAATGGGTTTGGGGGTCATGTTACGTGTTGGGAAGAACCGAGAGTTCACCCAACACGCCTCGTCCGTAGACGAGTCTTTCAATTGTTCAACATTCAAACCATTCAAATGTGTGTGCGAAGTGTGTGTGACAAGATATGTAAATGAATGCATAAGAGTGCTTTGTTTTATTGCTCAAAAGGAGGGATTACATCTTGTGAACCAATTAACAAGGGAGGCCAAATCCCATATTACAGAGAGGGGGAACAGATTACAATTGGAAAATGATTTCTGCAGAAATGACACAGAGTGTCACGTGACAACATATGTTGTCACGTGACAACATATGTTGTCACGTGACAACATATGTTGTCACGTGACAACATGTGACCATCTGCAGAAATCTTACAATTCGAACAGATTACAATTGGAAAGTGATTTCTGCAGAATGACACAAAGTGTCGCGGGACAACATATGTTGTCGCGTGACACAATGTTACCGTCTGCAGAAACCTTACAATTTGAAGCACAGAAACAACAGAGCTCAATCCAGATCAAGTAATTACATCAAATCATCTCAGAATAACACGAATCAAAGACAGATCAACCCAAAGGAGTGTGGATATGGGAGATCCACACTCCCTTGACCACCAAGCAACAATACAATTCAAATCACATCATGAATATTCAATTAAGCCAAGCACATCGAATTTAAACAGAGAGATGGCAGTTGCCACCTGATAATTGAAGTGGATGGAGCGCAATTACCAGGTGGAGGGGGTAATCGCAATTAAGCAAGTAAATAAGAGAGAGAGAGAGAGAGAGGTAGAGAAGTCGTTACCCTTGTAGTCCACCACCAATACACCAAGTTAGGTGTATTGGCCTTCGATTCAGCTTCTGAACGTGGAGTTGAGCACAGATGGGGTGCTTGGCTTCAGATCCTCAGTTGGTAAGGGTTGTATGAAGGCAATTGGGTAGTTTGTGTAGTAGGGAGGTTGAATTGGAAGGGAATTGGGGTAGGTTTAGGTGTAAGGAGGAGAGAGATTGGTTTCTGGTGCGAATTTGGTAGAGTGACTTTAGGGTGTCGAAAAGGGGTCCCGAAATGAGAGGCAGAGGGTCTTATTTATAGCTGCTGATGATGGTCACAACCTGTCGCACGACGTTACGTAACCACTTTCCGTGGTTCAAGTTGTCGCGTGAGGACACAAGTTGTCACGTGACAACATATGTTGTCGCGTGACACATCATGACCGTAACCGTTTCTAGTTCCAAAACTGCTTCTTGAAAATTCTGAGATAATTCCTTAAAGGTCCAAAGCAATTAATTCCCTGTAGGTCCTTTCTTAGCGAGAAACTTATAAAAAGATCCCGAAAGTCTCGGAGCGGACCGGGAATTTACCAAAATGCCCCTAAATGCAATTTTATTGGATTAAAGTGCATCTAAAAGGGTCGCGAATTGGATTGGCGTACTTACAGAGCCCCTCGACAACGTCCCTTTTGGAAAAAGTGGGGTTGTCGATACAATAAGACCCAATCCCAATGAGCATCAAGGGATAAGGTAACGGGCTAGAAGGGTGAATTGGGGAGTCTGATGGCTGGACCTTTCTGAGAAAGGATTCCTACGTATCCCTTTAAGAAGGGAATCAATCCAAATCATAGTTCGGAAGGTGAGAAAGTGTGACCAAAAGAATGGATGGCTGCCTCGGGGAGAGGACGTATAGCATACGGACCAGATGGCTGCCTCGGGGAGAGGACGTATAGCCAATGGACCAGATGGCTGCCTCGGGGAGAGGACATATAGCCAATAGATAGAGCGGCTGCCTCAAGATGAGGACGTATAGCCTACGAACCAGATGGCTGCCTCGGGGAGAGGACGTATAGCCAATGGACCAGATGGCTGCCTCGGGGAGAGGACGTATAGCCAATAGACAGAGCGGCTGCCTCGAGACGAGGACGTATAGCCTACGGACCAGATGGCTGCCTCGGGGAGAGGACGTATAGCCAATGGACCAGATGGAGCTGCCTCGGGGAAGGACGTATAGCCAATAGACGAAGCGGTTGCCTCGAGACGAGGATGTATAGCCTACGGACCAGATGGCTGCCTCGGGGAGAGGACGTATAGCCAATGGACCACATGGTTACCTCGGAGAGAGGACGTATAGCCAATAGACAGGCTGTTTGCCTCGAGATGAGGGCGTATAGCCTACGGACCGAGATGGGCGCCTCGGGGAGAGAGGACGTATAGCCAATGGACCAAATGGATGCCTCGGGGAGAGGACGTATAGCCAATAGACGGGCGGGCTGCCTCGAGACGTGGACGTATAGCCTACGGACCAGATGGCTGCCTCGGGGAGAGGACGTATAGCCAATGGACCAGATGGCTGCCTCGAGGAGAGGACGTATAGCCAATAGACAGAGCGGCTGCCTCGAGACGAGGATGTATAGCCTACGGACCAGATGGCTGCCTCGGGGAGAGGACGTATAGCCAATGGACCGAGATGGCTGCCTCGGGAGAAGGACGTATAGCCAATAGACGGAGCGGCTGCCTCGAGACGAGGACGTATAGCCTACGGACGAGATGGCTGCCTCGGGAGAAGGACGTATAGCCAATAGATAGAGTGGCGCCTCGAGACGAGGACGTATAGCCTACGGACCGAGATGGCTGCCTCGGGAGAGGGCGTATAGCAATGGACCGAGATGGCTGCCTCGGGGAGGGACGTATAGCCAATAGACAGAGCGAGTGCCTCGAGACGAGGACGTATAGCCAATGGACGGGGTTTGGCCCGATGCTTTTGGGAAAGTAATCAGCGTGATATGCTTTCATACTGTGTTGTGCTCACTGTAGCGTCGGAGAGTCTTAGACTACCGTTCTTTGTTGGGAGATATTTGTCGAGGGTTTCATGCTACCATTGATTTCTTTGAGGGATAAGTGTAGGCTGCCGAGGGATTCACGCTCTTGCTTTCCTTTTGTTGGTAGTTCTTGGTTTTGCTTAATGTTGGACGGTCTTTTCTCTTTTCCTTTCGTCGGTTATCTTTTGTGCCACGAGCTTCGCTTGGTAAGGCGGGACTACGCTTTGTACGTGCCTCGAGGCTGCGATCTTTGGAACTTTGCTTGCCGGGAGCGAGTTCCTCTTGGCTCGATGGCGGGGACTCTGCATTCTGGGGAGTCGGCTTCTTTCTTTGGTTTTGGTAAGCGGGGACTCTTCATTCTGAGGGAGTCGGCTTCTTTCTTTTTGTTTGGGTTTGTGGATTCGGTTGGGCTCTGCTTGGGAGGTTGTTCTTCTTGGTGTGCTCTGCTCGGGACGCTTTTCTTTCTTAGTGTGCTTTCTTGGGAGGAATGTTCTTTCTTAGACAAGCATTGCACATTTGAGAGCAGCGGGACTCTTTCATATGATCTTTGGTGAGATCGGATGGTTGGACCTTTGGAGAAAGGATTCCTACGTATCCCTTAAAAGGGAATCAAGCCAAATCGTAGTTCTTGGCCTTACGAAGATAAAGAGGCGGAGTGCCACTGCGGGATTCGGAATCCTTGCCCAAGATTGCGATTCGAGGGGCAGTCCTCACGATCACATTACGATCACCTGATTATTGTACTCTGCGGGGGGAGACACAACACTCTAGACACTTTGCATTTTATTTAACCTCTTGCTTATCCATTATTAATCTTTTGTTGCACAAGTCCATCTTTGGGGAGAATAGGAAGTAGGGAGGTTTTTTTTTTTTTTTTTTTTTTTTTTTTTTACGGCTTGATGAGCAGATGCGTAGGTAGCCATTATGCTATGAGGGGTTGTGTATAGGACGAAAGTGTTTATGATGGGGTGGACCCTCTCCCATGAGTGATGGTGTATGGATGGTACGGTGCAGCTTAGGCAAGTCGGGGACGCTCCCGGGTGTACATATTGCAGCAGGTCCATTGCTGGTGAGGACAGAGTGTATCGCGCGTACGAGACGCAGCGAAGGGCGAGAGAGCAATCTCGGCTTGCCGAAGCCCCAGTTGACAGTGCAAAGCAATCTTGGAGGGAATTTGGTAAGGAGAGTCGGAGGGATGCCTTAACCAAAGCCCCAGCTTGAGGACAATTCATGCAGCTTCATCGCAGGCAGAGTCATCTTGTGGTCACAGAGGCAATTCATCATTTCAAACCGTAGTCAATCAGTCGCTGGACAAGACTCGGAAGTGTTTACGTGTAGGGGCGTATTTTTCGAGGGTGGGAATGTATCCCGATTTTCTGTATGACACTCTCGCTTTAGGTTTGACTCTTTTGGGAGAGTATAAGCATCACAAGGTGTGGAAAAGTGTATGGAAGCCCCTGCTTACCGAAACGGTGTTTAGCTCTATCTTCCTATGATGTAGCAAGAGAAGACTTGTCGAGACACTTGAAAACTTGTCTTATTCGTGATGATCATAAAGCTGCTTAAAACCCTTTATTGATGTTCGGGTTAGTCAACCGCCAAAGCCGATATGAGCAAATATTTTTTATCAATCCTGAGGAGAAAGCCCACTGATATCGAAAATCAAACTCGGAAGGATAGACAGTGTATGGGCATGGTCCTTGAGGAGACCGGATTCTGAGATTTGTTTGTTATTTCGACCGGACCAATTATGGTTGCCTACGTTCCCCTCCATAGGAGGAGCTCAGGTCGCCGTAGTTCGGGCTTATCCCGAATGAAAAGAATGAACGTTGGAATTCGAGGATATGAGGACCTTTTAGGATTTTGAGAATTGAAAGAAACATGTCCTCTTGGAGTGTCGATGGAAGACACAGATGTGCAGCCCCAGTGGGACATTCACGGCAGGTGTTTGCGGAGGAGAAAAGAAATATGCTCACATGCAATGTCGAATGGACAGATGGAATTCGCACAATCTTCGCTTGACGGTCCTTTGAGCTGGGATGGACTTGGCTCCGCTTTAAGCAATAATCTGTTTTAGATCTCGACGATATTGGAATGAAACTGCTACCCAGTAGGAACTGCGACTGGGTTTCGGGGTTTCGATCGGTCTTTTGGTGATTCAGGATATCATGACCTCTTAAAACGAGAGGTCGGCTAGGCTTTTTGCTGGCTGAACCTCTAAAGATGAGAGGTTGGCTCTTGGGTATGTGTTTGGGATTTCTAAGGTGAGGGAATCCATGATTGCATCTTCAATGCCTCTAAGAATGAGAGGTCAATCTTTTGGCTTTGGCTAAAGGCAAAGGTAAGGGTAATGGTAATGGTAATGTCCTCTAAAATCGAGAGGACGGCTTGGGATTGGTCAAGGTATTGGGAATATCCTCTAAGATCGAGAGGACGGCCGGAATTGGTTGAGGTAGTGGTGAGGGACATCCGTGCTGTCTCTTTATTCACTCTGAGACTCCTCTTTGAGTAATGACCGGATCTTTTGACTTTCGCTTTTGAGAGAATCGCTGGGGACTAGGCTCTCTTTCTTTTCCTTCCTTTTTTTTTATTCTCTTCTTTTTTTTTGTATCTCTTTTTCTCTCTCTTTTTTTTTAATTTTTTTTTTTGAGAGGAGAATTTCAACTAGTCCCCAGGATGGATCATTGCTTTCCGTCGTTCTTGCGCTTGGAGACGGTCAATCTTCTTTTGGCTTACGAGAGTCTCAAGGATACTCCCTTTTCTTCTAGAGATGGTTAGACGGGTTTCACAAATGTGCCGATCTTGAAATAAAGGGGTATTATTTGGTGAGGGTACGGTAATGGTTTTACTAAGGGTGAAGGTTTCAACCGCAATCCCTACCGGATGATCCGAACGAGATCGAGTCTTCGTTTGCTTTCTTGAGTTTTCTTCGCGGAAGATCCGTGCAAATTCATCGAATAACGAGATTATGAAAGAGGTGTGAGCATATGGGACGCAAGATGGGGATATCAGTCGATTTTCTCGCTCCGATCAATTTAAACATTAGTCATTTCAAAGCGTTAGTCGGTGAGCAGCACAAGTGATCATTTGGAACAAGACCATTTCAATTGAGTGTATCGTAGGTATGCAAGTAATGTCTCGAGTCTAGCAAGAATAGAAACAAGATTTTTATCACTGCAAAGCAAAAAAAAAATGGTCCAACTTGGACTCGACAGACTCATGTCCGACAGTGGACATTCTAGACCCTACGAGGACTGATCGACTGCATCAACTTCTTCAACATTGGATGGGAGGAGGAGCATTGTTGCCATTGGTGCGGTGAGGACCCTTCTCGATCTTTCTGTCCTTCATAAGTCGCCCTCCTTATCTTTAGTAATCTGAGCAAGCAACCGGGCCTCTCGCTCGCGAGGAAAAACGGCTTCAAGGGTAGCTCTCTGTTCTTCAATGGACACACCTTTTGCACTCTGCTGCTGACCCACGGGATATAGACTTCCGGATTTGTGGGCCATAGTCTTCTCTGCACCGAGCATTTTGGATTCCGCATCAGATGGACGACTGCTCGGGCACTTGAACTGCTTCCGCCTCAGGAATATGGACCAATGAGCGCCGGGAACGAGAGCGCACACCCAACTTGCCGTAGCCTTGCAAAGGAAAGAGCGTGTATAAGGCGGAGGGTAGAGAATCTTGAGGAGGTAAGGGAGAGGGAAGAATACGGAAGGAGACTGACTGATGCAACACTTTATTAATCTTCAAGTAGAAATCGGTGGCTTTTAAGTCCTAAAGACGGTTGGGAAAGGCTAACCCTTTATTCACGCAGTCTAGACTTCGGGGGAACCTAAAGACACATCATTCAAAAATACACCAAATGCGTTGAGTCAAAATTGATAATAGGCGATAGTACCTAATCAAAACCGAAGCATTTATGGGCCGGACGAGCAGCCCCAATTTTTGGAGAAATTTGGGTTTCTGGAGAAATTTGGGCAGCATAACGGGTATTCCTGAAGAATTTCAAGGAAAAATCCGGCATGACCTCTCGTCGGTGCACGTTGACAATGCGGCATGATCTCTCATTGGGACATGCCGTGGGAACGACATGTCCTTTCGTGAAACCATGTTGCGATGGCAATATGCCCACACGTGCTGGGGTTTGGAGGAGGTACGAAAGTCTATTAAGAATTTTGAAACAATTCATTTTAGTGTATTTTAAAACGTCGTGTCAAAACCAACCGTTTTGGGTGAGGTTTAAATGTGTGGCGCCACCTATAACGCACTAGGGGTATGGGTTTGACATTAGGCACTCAAGCGTAGGCGAATTTTATGGTCGTCCGCGATGCCGTCAATCGCACCCGAGGGTTCTAGATCTACGTGAAGTAGTGTGTGGGATGGCTATGTTCCTTTATTTATGAAAAATGATTTTTTTTTTTTTATTTTTATGAAAAGGGGTGAGAAATGAAAACAACTCACACACACATCCCAAAGCATAATAATCAAGGATCAATAATCGATCATGGGGGCGCCCACAATCACAACCTCGTATCGAGAGAAATCAAGCCTGCAGAATGACCACCTTCGTCGCGTGACACAGGGATAACCAAGGCACTCTTTGTCGCGTGACGGAAGTTGTCCCTAACCGGAATCCCGAACAAAGACCAAATCGCCCCACCTCCAAGCACAATACACAGGAAGCAAGAAAGGGGGAGGGAACAAAACAAAGCAATAAGATGCATTTTTACACATATGATGTCACAAACAATGCACACACAAGTGAATGGAATAAATGTTGAACAATCACGAAAGTCTGACCCACTTTTGAATAACAAGTTTCAAATCCCCAGCGGAGTCGCCACTGAATGAACGCTCGCCGAAATTAAAAATAAGGAGTCGCCATGCCGTTTTAAGAGGAAACATTGAAAACCTTTTTGAAAGAGAAAATGGGTTCGGGGGTCATGTTACGTGTTGGGAAGAACCGAGAGTTCACCCAACACGCCTCGTCCGTAGACGAGTCTTTCAATTGTTCAACATTCAAACCATTCAAATGTGTGTGCGAAGTGTGTGTGACAAGATATGTAAATGAATGCATAAGAGTGCTTTGTTTTATAGCTCAGAAGGAGGGATTACATCTTGTGAACCAATTAACAAGGGAGGCCAAATCCCATATTACAGAGAGGGGGAACAGATTACAATTGGAAAATGATTTCTGCAGAAATGACACAGAGTGTCACGTGACAACATATGTTGTCACGTGACAACATGTGACCATCTGCAGAAATCTTACAATTCAAACAGATTACAATTGGAAAGTGATTTCTGCAGAATGACACAAAGTGTCGCGGGACAACATATGTTGTCGCGTGACACAATGTTACCGTCTGCAGAAACCTTACAATTTGAAGCACAGAAACAACAGAGCTCAATCCAGATCAATTAATTACATCAAATCATCTAAGAATAACACGAATCAAAGACAGATCAACCCAAAGGAGTGTGGATATGGGAGATCCACACTCCCTTGACCACCAAGCAACAATACAATTCAAATCACATCATGAATATTCAATTAAGCCAAGCACATCGAATTTAAACAGAGAGATGGCAGTTTCCACCTGATAATTGAAGCGGATGGAGCTCAATTACCAGGTGGAGGGGGTAATCGCAATTAAGCAAGTGAATAAGAGAGAGAGAGAGAGAGGTAGAGAAGTCGTTACCCTTATAGTCCACCACCAATACACCAAGTTAGGTGTATTGGCCTTCGATTCAGCTTCTGAACGTGGAGTTGAGCACAGATGGGGTGCTTGGCTTCAGATCCTCAGTTGGTAAGGGTTGTATGAAGGCAATTGCGTAGTTTGTGTAGTAGGGAGGTTGAATTGGAAGGGAATTGGGGTAGGTTTAGGTGTAAGGAGGAGAGAGATTGGTTTTACGGTGCGAATTTGGCGAGTGACTTTAGGGTGTCGAAAAGGGGTCTGAAATGAGAGGCGAGGGTCTTATTTATAGGCTGG
The DNA here is from genome assembly GCA_022495995.1 of Adenophora triphylla var. japonica. Lineage (NCBI taxonomy): Eukaryota > Viridiplantae > Streptophyta > Magnoliopsida > Asterales > Campanulaceae > Adenophora > Adenophora triphylla. Next base: position 292,740 of record JAFEMH010002105.1, on the reverse strand, counting down.
CGATGATGGTCACAACCTGTCGCACAACGTTACGTAACCACTTTCCGTGGTTCAAGTTGTCACGTGACGACACAAGTTGTCACGTGACAACATATGTTGTCGCGTGACACATCGTGGCCAGTAACCGTTTCGGCGCCAAAGCGCTTCTAGAACATTACGAGATAATTCCTTAAAGGTCCAAAGCAATTAATTCCCTGTAGGTCCTTTCTCGGCGAGAAACTTATAAAAAGCTCCCGAAAGTCTCGGAGCGGACCGAGGAATTTACCAAAATGCCCCTAAATGCAATTTTATTGGATTAAAGTGCATCTAAAAGGGTCGCGAATTGGATTGGCGTACTTACAGGTGGGCCCATTGGTCCCCGAGTGAGAAATGGGTTTGTAAGAGCTGTGCTAGGAAGCAGTGAACCGGCATCATTCGAGGAGGGCTCATCGTTGCCACGAACCAAAGCGTGGTGGCATCCCATGGCATTCTTTGCGGTACCACGAATTCTGTTGTGAAGGTCCGGCTTGGTCGTTTCCGAACCGAGATGGGATCCCAATTTCTTTGTGGCATTCGAGATATCCCCAACCGAGAGAAGACATTCCGTACTAATTTTGTCCCCACCGAGGAACCGCGAGCCGATCTCGCCCGTCAGCCGCATGGATCCAGTGGTCCGTAGCCGGGGAGCTGGGCCGACACGAAGATCGAGGAGCATGGGTTCGGTAGTAGTACCATAGGAGGTGGGTGGTGGCATCTGGAGTAATCGGGCGGCGAGAGTGGGATTGGGATCCTCTTCTTCTTCCACGGTGAAGGTGCCATCGGGATTGAGGCCGGCGGCCAAACCATGGCTTACGATGGCTTCCATAAGGCTATTAATCTGTGCTTCTTGTCGCAATCTCATACGTTACGCTAACCGATTCCACTGGCATTGCATGCAGGGAGTCCCGGGAGGCGGAGTGATGTTGTCCCCATCGTTACCGGCGATGCGGACATTACGAAACCGGAGTCGGAACAAATGGTGAAGCCGGGCGATGCGCTTGACTCTTCCCAACCGATCAAACGGTGACCCGCCCGAAACCAAGCTTTGTGAGGAGCTGCGGGGGGAAAGACACGAGGGTTCAGATATTTGGGAGTGAAGGAGGGTAGGTGTTTGGGCTTAGGGCTCATGCAACATGCAGTTATTTGTTCTTGTTTACTTAAAACGTATTTTATTAACCTAATCGGTTGGAAAAGATTGCTCTTCTTTTTCGCAAACTACTCTGATTCCTGGATCAGTGGGCCCCATCACTACGCCTACGGACCCTCAACCTGTAACCTCGAACAAGGGTTCCGTATGGCAAGCAGGTCCCACCGACCGAAAAGAAAAATGATCCTAAAGTCTGGCGGGTAATCTAGTCTTAACGAGCATTCGATGTAAATTACGGACAAAGCTGACGTCAAAAGCCAAGATCATGTCCGGAGGGCTCGACGAAAAGTCGACATGGTTCGGACTGATAAATGTCCACAATTGATCTTGACCCGTCGTTAGTTAAGTCGTAATTAGACATGGAATAATCATTAATCCTTGATGACTCAGTGTCGTGCCGGGAGTCGGTGCATAAGTTGTGCCAGTCAAAGTCAAAGTCAAGGCGCCAGTCAATATCTGGTCAAAGTTCGCGGTGGAAAACCGGCATGACTTCGACTGATTAGGGTCCCCGAAAGATATTGACTTGGTATGCCGACTAAGGCTTGAAAGGAAAGGTGTATACACAGACCGAGCATGACACGGACCAAACTAAAAACCAACCGGGTCTCGGACAAAGTGTGTCACGGACAAGTGCATGGTCGACACGAGGCTCCAAGGGATGTTTGGATAGTCCCGTGCTCGCACCGAGAGGCGTAATAAGGCCAAACGGGCTGCTACTGGGATTTCCCCGGGTTAAGGACATAGTGTGCAGTGTAAGGCCAAGTGCGCGTAGTGTGCAGCGATCTATCTTCCTTTTACGAGTAAAATAGAAATTTTTATGTGTCTTAAAAAGTATGATGCATGCAAAAATGATTTTTTTTTTTTTTTTTTTTTTTTTGAAAATCCCCTTTTTTTTTGAAAATCTTTTTTTTTGAATTTTTTTTTGAAATTTTTTTTTGAATTTTTTTTTTGAAAAAAAGTTTTTGAAAAATTTTTTTTGAAATTTTTTTTTTGAAAGCAAATAAACACATAAGCACATAGGCACAAAAATTCAAACAGTTAAGGAAAATGATTCCGACAGTCAAAATACCGATTTTTCCGGGACAGTCAAAACAACACGAAATGTGCAAAACAAACACACACACACACAATACAAATGGTTTCAAATGCCGGGACGGAAGTTTGACCCACAAAAGCTTTTCTTTTTTTTTTTGAAATTTTTTTTTTTTTTTGAAAAAGATAAAGCTCATTTTTGATGTCCCCAGCGGAGTCGCCACTGTAATGAATGCCACCGCGATTTTTCTTTTTGAAAATCAACAAAACGGGAGTCGCCACGCCATTTTTATTTTAAGGGCCAAAACTTTGAAAAATGCCCGAGATTAGAGATTTGGGTTCGGAGGTCACGTTACACTCCGGGAAGAACGTTAGGGTTCACCCGAAATGCCTCGTAAAACGAGTGTTCCTAATTTGAAACCATTTGTGTGTGTGTGTGTGTTTTGGTTAAAAAAAATGCAAACTGAGAAAAATAAAAATTGATAACTATTTGTAAGACATTAAAAAAGTCCCATGATTTTTGGTATGATTTTAGGGTTGAGTTTTGGTACTCAAAAGACTCCTTGAAGTTGAAAATCAATTCTGCCAGAATGAAAAAGGCAGTGGACACTTGATTTTGAAATGGATTTAAGAGCTTTAAAACTTAAGAATCTGAGGAAAGTCAGAGAATAAAAGTTGTTCAAAACATCTTAAATAAGGTTTCTACAAAATATATTTGTAATTGGAGATGATTTGATGGATCAAAACCTTCTGGAAATCTCAGATGTGAAATCTGGATTTCCAGAGACTGCTAAACTGACCTTTGAAAAATAATTTGATAAAGGGAGTTAAACTCACGCAAAAAATAAAGTAAAAATATGTATGAAATCCTATGGATGTTGGATACAAAAAGTATTTTGTAGTCAACTCCAAATTCCAAGTTTTTCTGTGTCCAAAAAATTAGACAATGGACAGAGGTCTTAGAGAAAGGCTACTGGACAGCAACATTCTCAAGAAGGAAAATGTGATTTTAAAGGGGGTTTTGCATCCATGCTTGTCCCCATTTCCTTAGGCTTTGATTAGTGATCACTAAACTTGTTTAGTGGTGAACTACTATATCAAGCCATCCTTAGGGTACATTAGGACTTAAAGCACTTCATTTGCTTGGGAAGGGGAGATTTAACTTGAAATCAAGATTTTATGTATGAAAATTGATTTTTAGGTTTAGAAAAATGTTTGTAAGTAAGTAAAAACAATTTGAAAGGAATGTTGATCCTTGTAGAAGATCATCCATGGAGATGAGCTTCCATGGTGATCCTCTTGGATCTAGGGCAAGGGATGAACAACAAATAAGTTACATCTTTGAAATGTGAGATGCATGCATGGATGAGGGAGGTTTAAGGTAAGGAGAAGGAGGGTTTACCAATGGTGGTATCCTATCTTCCTTGTGTTTGTGTTTGAGGCTTGAATTTGAGAGTGTTTAGTGAGTGTGATTTGGGAAAATAATCAAAAGAAAAAGGTGGCAATTCAAGGATTTCCACTGTTTTCTCTAGTATTTTCGCCAAGGTGCTTGCTGTGAGTGAATTGTGTCTTCTTGTTCATGGTTTTTCTGAGACAGAGGGGCTCAATTTATAGGCCTCTGAAAACTTCAAAGATGTCCGCGCGGATTTGTCCTTCAGCGTGCACTGTTCATTTAATGCTACTGCAGGCTTTGGACAAGAGGAATATTTTTCAAAATATTCAAACAGCTGTGTTTTACAGCTTACCCATTTCGGATTTTTACATTTTTTTACATTTTGTAAGATTCTTTCCCTTGTTTAACTCTAAATAGCAATCCCTAATTTACCCTTGCTTTGTTAGAAAAGTTAGGAATTGTTAGAAATGTTAGGGATGTTAGGACTTTCGTTAATTTTCTAACGAAAATACTAACAACTCAAATTGGAGCACTTACACACAGTACAAGGGGTACCTAGCCAAACAGCAGGAAGAATACAAGCGCTTATCTCCCCTAGAAAAGCAAGTTCTCTTTGAAAGCGACAGCGAAGACGATGAAACCATTCTCTTTCAAGTCGATCATGAGGTCAACAAAACCGGAATCCCAAGGGTCCTGGGAGGATGGGGACGGATCATTTCCGCTCTCAAACTAAAAGGCCAACTGAGGGAGGAAGGTCTATTCAAAAGGAAAAGAAAGATGGAAATACATCTCCAGCAACTACTAAGGGAGATTCCACAGACTGCAGCATTCGTTTACAGAAACGATCAACTGGGGCAGCAGCCAGTTACATGGGCAGATGTTCGGGAAGCCGTGTACTCACCTTCCGACATACCCGCCACTCAGATAAAGCAGAAGGGAAAGCTCTCCCAGATGGAAGTTTATCTAGACTGTTGCACGCAGTTCAAGAAAGCACAGGCTATTCTCACATGGGAAGAAACACAGGCGCTAACTCTCGACGCAGGCTCTACTGCAAGAAAGTTGATCTGGGCCAAGAGTGGAGGAAAATTAGCAAACCATGACTATCGCCTAACCCAACTCCAGAATGCCCTGAGCATGCTCAGCAAGAAGGAAAGGAGTGCGGTATACCATGAAGAGATCAAAGAGACTGTTCGCTTGAACCAAGAACTCTCTAACCTCCCCCGGAGGGTCAGCAACCCACAATTCGGTTCTGGCAACCACTGTTGCGCACTGACGTTCGAGCAGTTGCGATAAACCATAAACTCCCTCCCCACGGAGGCACCCAAGCCAGTATCCTGGGACAGAATCCGAAAAGCCGCCGAAGCCCCCGGGAATGCATCTACAGTCAACGAAGTGAGGGAAGACATATGGCCCTATGCTTCGAGGAATCCTCCTCTGACTATGGCTCAGCTCAGAGCGACCTATTCAGAAGGGACCAAACCTAATGTCAGTGTCCTGACCCGCTCGGGTCAAATCCATGCATTACTACCTAAGGCCACTAAAAAGCTGACGGAACCAGAACCGCAACCCGGCCTGCCCGAAGACACAAGTTTCGTGAAAGAGGACCCGATCCTCACTCAGCTCAAGCAGACCCTGGCGAACATTTCTCTTTGGTCCCTGCTCACATCTTCATATCCTCACAAGCTCCAGCTAGAGGAAAGTTTGGCCCGCACCATGGTCCCGTGGGCGCATGACCCTGACGAAGTAATTCAGATGATCGGCAACATCCACTACGGCAACATTATCACCTTCACAGATTTGGACCTGCCAAAATTTGGGGCTAATCACAATGAGCCGCTCTACATCACAGTCCAGCTAGACGAGCGTCGCCTTCCACGTGTGTTGGTAGACGGAGGTTCCGGAATGAATGTCTTGCCCGCCAAGATGATGGACCTGCTTGACATCAAGCCCACAGATCTGAAACCTTCAGTCCACACTGTCAAGGCCTATGACTCCACTTCTCGTACAGTTCTCGAGGTTGTTACTCTAAATATTTGGTTCGGCAAGCGGATGATCCCCACCGAATTCCAAGTGTTGGACATTCCTATCACTTTCACAGCCATCTTGGGGCGTCCCTGGCTACATTAAATAAATGGTGTGGCATCCACCCTTCACCAGTGTATCAAGTTCATGCAAGGCAATGAGCTAACCACAGTCTACGGGGACAGCGTCACCACCGAGGGGACCAGCACCAACGACATTCCAGTATTAGAGATCAAGCATGATGACGACATGGCATTAACTGGATTCAATTTGGAGACCTCCAAGATCCAAATATGCAGTGTGGACCTTCCACTGTTTAGGGACAAAATCCCTCCCGCCATAAAGATGATGAAACTCATGAACTTCATCCCAGGACTGGGGCTCGGCAAAAGGTTACAAGGCCAACACCAAGTCATCGAAGTCAAGGACCACACCACGGTCTAGGGGCTTGTCTATGTGCCCACACCGGCTGACATCAGGGAAAACAAAAGGCTAGCCCGCAACATGGAAGCATCCCGCAAAAGGGGGACCTCCTACGGCACACCCAACCTCCGACCTTATAGTTTCGACCTCGCTCATTACTTCACCAAGGGAACCAACAGCAGAACTTAGGGGACCGACAAGGGAACCAACAGCGGAACTGAGGGGACCAACAAGGGAACCAACAGCGGAACTGAGGGGACCGACAGCGGAACCGACAGCAGAACTGAGGGGACCAAAAGTGGAACTGATAAAGATGAGAAAGAAGCAGGGATAGTCAGCACAGAGACTACAGAAAGGATGGAACAGCTAGCACAGGACCTCAAGCGTTTCAGAGGACTCGAGGCTAATCCGATAAGGGGAGCGTTCCTCGACATCACAGCTCTACCTGGACCAATTGCTACCACAGTTCAGCATGAGTACACATTCAAAGGAATCCCAGACTTGGAAGAGCAACTCGAGGCACTCTTCACGGGAAACAGACTGTTCGGGTCAGCCTTCGAGGCCACATTCGAGATAGTAACTCCAAAGCAGAGGGAACCAGAATTCATAGAAAACGCTCTCAGTGGACCAGCTCTACAGAGTCTTTTTGAAGAAGTCATGGAGGTGCCAAACCTGATTGACCTGGGCTCCGAAAACAGCATGATCGCCATGATTGGGACAGCAGAAGCCAAGCCTCTCGACCCCCGAACCCTCATCAAGCATCCAGCAATGCCACTGAAGAACTGGGTAACTTTCACCGGACCAAGGGAAAGCCAGACAGAAATGGAAGACAAGTTGGGCCTGCACCTACATCTCCCTAAACCCGGTCTCAAACCCTCTGAGTCATTCCTTGTTAAAGTCCAGTCCTCTGAGTCGTCCAACGGCCTTACGCCGAAAGACTATGATAGTACAGCCAACAATGTATTTCCATTCGCATCTAATGAAAAGTCTGACCTTTCGGAGTATCCCCTCATTGCCACTTTAACAACTGATAAGTTAACAAACAACTTAAAAGGCGTTAATAACGAATCACTTGATAAAGAAGCAGACACATTAAACGAACAATACATTAAAGAAGTTATCAAGCATGTAGTAGACCAAGAGGACAACCGGGCCCAAGGTGCCGAAGAGGTTATGACCAAAGTGAACCTGGGGTCAGTGCAAGAGACTAAAGAGACACAAGTGGGCAGTTTCTTCGCCGATGCAGAAAAGGAAGCCCTAATAAACCTCCTCAGGGAGTATGTTGACGTGTTCGCCTGGTCATATCACGACATGCCAGGACTCGATCCCTCAATCGTGGAGCACAGAATTCCCCTGGATTCAAAATCCAAGCCTGTCAAACAGAAATTGCGCAAGATCAAGACAGAGTGGTCCTTGCAAGTGAAAGAAGAAATTGAGAAGATGCTCCGCATCGGTTTCATCAGAGTGATTGAATACCCGACCTAGCTCTCCAACATCTTGACGATCACCAAGACTAATGGAAAGGTCAGATGCTGTCTTGATTTCCAGGATCTCAACAAGGCCAGCCCTAAAGATGATTTCCCACTGCCCAACATCGACATGCTAGTCGATACCACAACAAATTTCGAGGTAAAGTCCTTCGTGGATGGGTTTGCCGGATACAATCAGATGAAAATGTCCGAGGAAGATCAAGCCAAGACTGCCTTTACCACTCTGTGGGGGATATACTGCTACACGGTCATGCCGTTCGATTTGAAGAACGCTGGGGCTACTTACCAGCGGGCTGCAACAGCCCTCTTCTATGACATGGTTCACAAGGAAATCGAAGTATACGTCGATGACATGATCATCCACTCCAGAGGATCAGACATGCAGCACATGACAGACCTGAGAAAGTTCTTCAACAGACTCAGAAAACACTCCATGAGATTGAACCCTGCGAAGTGCACCTTCGGCATCAAGCGAGGCAAAGTACTGGGGTACATGGTTACAGAAAGAGGCATCGAAGCCGATCCCAAGAAAATCAAGGCCATCATCGACATAAAGCCGCCACAGACACTGACAAAAGTGAAAAGTTTTATGGGAAGACTTCAGTACATCAGTCGATTCATCAACCAGTTGACATCTCTCTGCGAGCCAATGTTCAAGCTGATGAAGAAGAATGCCGACATCAAATGGGACTCCGAGTGCCAGACAGCTTTCGAGAAAATCAAGACATACTTGGTGAATCCCCTAATTTTGTGCCCACCACATGAAGACAAGCCACTCCTCCTATACCTGACATTAACAGACACGTCAATCAGAGCAATGCTGGCACAAGAACAGAAAGATTCCAAGGTTGAGCATGCAATCTACTTCGTAAGCCAAAAGCTTCAAAGAAGTGAACTCAGCTACTCAGCATTAGAGAAAACTTGTACCGCCTTGGTATGGGTAGTCGGGAAACTGAAACACTGCATGCAGTCACATTTAGTGCTCCTGGTCTCCAAGATGGACCCCGTCCGATATCTCTTTGACAAGCCATCCCTGTCAATGCGACTAGCCAAGTGGTCATTTTTCCTGGCTGAGTTCGACATCAAGTACATGGTCAGAAAATCAACAAAGGGCAGAGTAATGGCAGATCAGCTGCCAGACTTCCCAAGCAGTGAACCCAAGGGTCCTGATCCGCAGTTTCCGGATGACGAAATCTTTTCACTTGACAGCGCAAACCGCTGGCAACTCTTCTTCGATGGGCAACCAACAAGAAGGGAAATGGTATCAGAATGCTCCTTGTCAATCCCAAGGACGAACACACTCCCATAGCCATCAATCTGAATTTTGAAACAATCAACAATGTAACAGAGTATGAGACTTGTGCAGCCGGTCTAGAAGCCGCTCTCGAGCGCAACATCTCGGAACTGGAAGTATACGGAGACTCAGCATTGATCATCAATAAGGTATCCAACAAATGGAAGATGATAGATTCTGGCCTCCAGAAGTACCACACGTACATGGAGGAGCTCATTGCTCAGTTCAAGGACATCTCTTTATATTATTTGCCAAGAGACAGGAACCGCTTCGCAGATGCCCTAGCTACCCTCGCCTCTCTTATCAAAAATCCCGATGGGAAATCAGTAAAACCCCTTGAAATTACCCAGGATTTCGCGCGGACGCGAAACGCAGTTGTCTTTCGCGAAGGTGAAATTATCCGGGATCCGGCTCGCGCGCGGGGCCCGTGCATCTCGCATTTTTGCCGCACTTGGAAATGGCCCGGATCCGATAGGCAGCGCGCTCGTGCCCTGGCATCTGGCTTATTCCATTTTGCGGTGTTGGAGGTGTCTCATCGTGTTTTTGCTTGTAGAGTCGCCACGCCATTTTTATTAAGACCAAAACATTGAAAAAGGGCATCAGTTTAAAATAAACTGTTTTTTGTTGAGTGATGAGATTTTTGAGTTCGGAGGTCAGATGACTCCTCGGGAAGAGAATATTAGAATCTTAGAGCTCACCCGAGTCGCCTCGTAAAATGAGTCTTTCGGATACCCCTAATATTCTTTAACTGTTGTGTGTGTGTGTGTGTGTGCTTTTTAAAAATGCATGTTGTGTCGGATGTCTACATTGTACACTGCTTTATTGAAATGTATTGAAATAGTATAGGAAGGAAGCCTTACCAATATTGGTTCGTGTCTGTCTTCCGCAGGGGAATAGTGTTTGAGGATGGAATAGTGTTCCGGTACGGACCGGGATTACTTCGGAAGGGGGGCCGGTTGTCTGCGAATAGAGTTTCGGCGTGCGTTCGGATTGCAGGGATCACTCGGGCAGAGGTTCGGCGTACGTTGGAATCGTTGGTTGGATTCAGGCAGAGGTTCGGCGTGCGTTGGAATCGTTGGTTGGATTCGGGCAGAGGTTTGGCGTGGGTTGGGATTGCCGGTTTGACTCGGAAAGAGCCGGGATGCCTCGGGAAAGACCAGGCAAGGCCTCGGAGTACCACGAGGGGCCTTAGAGTACCTCGAGAGTGCCTCCGGGCAGCGCGAGAGTGTCGCGGGAGCGCTCGGGGAGGCTTCGGAGCACCGCGAGGGGGCTCGGAAGGCCTCGGAAGTATCCGAAAGGGGCCGGGAGTGCCCCGAAGGGTCTTAGAGGGGAGCCTGAAGGCTGGGGGAGAGGAGAGAAGAGGGAAATGTGTGAAAATGAGGGAGGGGGAGCCCTCTATTTATAGTGTAGGAAAAATGCAAAGAGGTCCGTATGGACCTTGCAGGTAATCCAAATTTTTGGTATTCCTCGATTTGAGGGAATCTGTGATGATGAAGAAGATTTAGCCATGATGGTGTCTACTTGCAATAAGGTCCGTACGGACCATCTCAGCATGCAAAGAGGTCCATACGGACCAACCATGTAGGGGGTAATGATGTTCTCTGGGATTTGAGGGAATAAGTTGGACTTTAAGGGGATTCAGTAATCATTGCAGCAAAGAGGTCCGTACGGACTACTTATGCTTTTCAGAATTCTGAAAAATTCCCAAAAGGTCCTTCTATCTTTTTTTATCCCAGAAAGGTTCCTCCCTTGGTTTGGCTTGGGGTTTTTGAGGGTTTTGAGTGTCAAAGGTCTTCGAGACTGCGTTTGTGAGTCTGCGGTGTTTCCCATGTGCTCGGAAGAGGGTGATCCAGATTGGGGTACTTACAGGAGGGTTGGTGTCTGAGATCTCGCTTCATGGGAAGGAAAATGAGGAGTCGCCACGCGATTTTGTATTTTGAGCCCAAACGTTAAGAAACGGCTTTAGTGAAAATGGTGTCATTTTTATTGGTAGCAAAAACTTAGGAAAAGGCTTTTGAAAACAGGGGATCATTTTTATTGGTAACAAAAACGAGTAAAAAGCTTTTAGTACCAGAGATTGTTAGGTTCGGAGGTCACGTTACGTTTCGGGAAGAGTATTACGAGATCACCCGAAACGCCTCGTATGACGAGTCTTTCTACCTTTCTCGAAATTGTGTGTGTGTGTGTGTATTTTGAAATGGGGGCTTGAATGACAAGCTTAATCTTGGTTTGAATGTCAAACGTTGATTAGGTGACTTTGTTTGAAAATGCGAGCATTTGAATGACAAAAGTCGTTTTTGAGACGGAAATGAGCATTTGCGTGGCAAACGTCGATTTTGAGTTTGAAATGAGCGTTTGCGTGGCAAACGTCGATTTTGGAGCTTTTTTATAAGGACCCGGCTGGAAGAGGCGGAGGGACTGGCTCTGCGGCAATCTTCTTGGGCACCCACTCAATGGAATTCACACTGTTGTTGTTCGGAAAAGGGTTTCCGACTGTATTGGGCCCACGGGGGCGCTCCAACTTTCCTTCCTCTATCAAGTTCTGAATTTCGTATCGTAACCCCACGCAGTTGTCGGTGGTATGGCCGTGATACTGATGGAAGGTGCAGTACTTGCTCTTGTCAGCGTTGACTACGGGATTCTTGGGTTTCTAATTTGCAACGGGTTTAAGGAGACCTTCCTTTATTAACCCTTCTAGCATCTTGCTCAATGGCATATCCAACTTGTCGAAGTGCATGGCAGACTGCTTCAAAGTGGAGTTGTTGCTTTGCGGGACTGGGTTTCTGTTGCTCGACTGTTGTCCCTGATGATTGTAGTTGACAGACGTATCTTTCCCTTTGCCGGGGGCCGGTGCGGGATTGAATGCAACTGCCGAGCGGTATCTATATGGCTGTGCAGTAGCCAACTTTTCCTTGAGATCCTTCTCGAAATGTGAGCCGACATTGACCATGGCCTGGAGATCTGGGAAGAAATGATGATTAATGAGAGTTCTGATGGACGGTCTTAAGCAGGACTTGAAGATCCGCATTTGTTCATCCTTGGAGAGTGGCTCCATGATCTCGGAGAGTTTCCAACTCCACCTCTTGTAGAATTCTCCGACGCTTTCATCCGCTTTCTGCTCAGTGGTGATTAAGTCCTCGTGACTCGTTTCCCACTCTAAGTTGGATCGGTACCGTTCCAGGAAGATGTTACTGATCTGATCCCAGGTGTGGCGATCCGCAGGCTTGACCCTCAGAAACCATCGTAACGCCGAACTTTTGAGCGTATCTTTGGAAGTGGTCAGCCATTTGCTGGAGGGTTGCTCCTTTCACTCTCATACCGAGAACGCAGGTGTCGACATGCGTTTGAGGACATTCGGTTCCGTCGAATCGGTCCATCTCCGGCATTCTGAACTTGGCAGGGAGAGGCGTGACCATTCCCGGATCTGTGGATTTGAGCGTTTCCTGCTTTGAGCTGCTCATGGTGGCTTTTAGGTCTTTCATCTGTTCGACCATCCAGGCTAAGGTTGGGTCCTGTGGTGGACTGTGAGGCTCGGTGCCGGGTGCTACCACGTGAGCGATAGTGATTGGAGGTGGAAGGCTTGATATATGTGGATATATGGGGGCCTTTTCTGAACTGTATCGGGGTTTGTCCCCAGTGTTTTGGGATTTGTGTATAGGCAACGGGATGAACCCAGGAGGGTATTGAAGGATATTGGAATCTGTCTGAGATGGTCCAGCGATGCGCTGGTGGTATTGAGTGATGGGAGTAGCACTAGCCTGGCCAAATATGACAGGGTTGCCCTGAGAGGTGGCAATGTGAAGCCTAGGTCGGCTGTTTCCTTGGTTCGAAGGAATCTCGTAATTTTGCGGGGGAGGAACCTGGTTGAAGGTCTGAGGAACTAGTTTCGGGGAATCGTCATCCTCGACCAAGACAAAATTACCGTCTGACTGGGGGATAGCTGCTATACCTCGCTCATTCAGAAGCTGTACCACGAAATTCTGCTGATCTTCTTTCTGCCTCTTGTGAACCTCACAAGCCCGGATGGATTCTTCCAAAGTTATATCTGTTACCGGTGGCGGGGGTCCTTCCCCTTCACGATTTCTCGGTGAGCAAGACATGTCGGAAATTCTGGCTGAGGGAACTGAGGGAACCGAAGAACTGTCTGACGCTGCCGTAACGGTGATTCTGGCGAGGCGCTGACCCGGAAATCTGAACCACTTTCTGCTCGCTGCATGGAACGAAAGGCAGGGTTTAGGCTTTGGAAAAGGAAGATTTGGATTAAGGTTTCGGGCTTGTGCAATTAGCAGTTACCGATTAATGTTTACTTAAAACGCATTTTCTCAGAGTCGTAATTGGTTGGAAAAGAGCAAGTCTTCTTTTTCGCAACTAATCCTAGAGCTCTAATCAGTGGATCTCGTCACTACGCTTATAAGCCCCTCATTTCCATTTGTAGATCATCTTTCTCGGGATGGACTATCCCGAGCGAGGTCCTATAAGGCAAGCGAGTTCCACCGACAAAGGAATAAGTGAACTTAAGGCTAGCTGATCACGCAAACTTCCAACGTATGTGACGCACGGGCCACAGTCAAAGTCAACGTCCTTAAGTTAAGGCGGGGATCGTGCCAAAATTTCGGCATGACCTCTCCTGACTCGCTTGTGCGAGGGAACTTAGCTTTTGGCGTTGGCCAAGTTGTGGCTGGCACGGTACATACGGTGAGGTTTGGTGACACGACATCACATTGAACCTTCGGGTATATTTTTCTGCAGAGCTCCGCGTCAAAGTCAAGGCTGAAAAGCTCGAGACTTCGGGTCGGGAACGACCTTCGGTCTCAACCTCTCGAGCTTGACTCGTGGTGGAACCCGGCGTAAAAAACATACACTTAGGCTTTATGACACGAACTAAGCCAAAAACCAACCGGAGTCTTGGACAAAGTGTGACACAAAGAGTGCATGGCTTACACGGGCTAGGATGGGCTGTTTGGGACGACCCCGTGCGCCCTCGAAAGGTGTCTGGTAGACCAATCGAGGTGCAACTGATAAGGCCATCCTGGGTTACGGGTCGTAGTGTGCAGTGTACCGAAGCAGCAAGTGCACGTGAAGTGCGGTGTTCCGAGGCAGCAAGTGCGAGTAGTGTGCGGTCACTAAAATTCTTTTTTCTGAGTAAAATAGAGATTTTTCAGAATGTGTATTAAAGAATTATGATGCGCAGTTCAAAAGACAGTAATGAAAATCAAAAATGAATGGGGATGCACAAACATGGTATGATTTTGAAAAGTTGACAATGTAATGCCTTTGAAAAAACCGTTTGAGGTTTAAAGTAACACACGCACACGAAAACGAGGAAGGGTAAACGAAAGTTTGACCCACGGAAGGCTTTTTTGAAAACAACGGTAGTTTTGAAAAAAAGTATTCGATCCCCAGCGGAGTCGCCAACTGAAATTACCCGGGATTTCGCGCGGACGTGTAAGTACCCCAATCTGGATCACCCTCTTCCGAGCACATGGGAAACACCGCAGACTCACAAACACAGTCTCGAAGACCTATGGCACTCAAAACCCTCAAAAAACCCTCAACCAAACCAAGGGAGGAGCCTTTATGGGATAAAAAGGGACAAAAGGACCTTTTGGGAATTTTCAGGAAATTGGAAAAGCAAATAAGGTCCGTACGGACCTCTTTGTTGCCATAATTACTGAATCCCCTTAAAGTCCACAATATTCCCTCAAATCCCGGAGAAATCATTACCCCCCATGCATGGTTGGTCCGTACGGACCTCTTTGCATGCCAAGATGGTCCGTACAGACCTCTTTGCACAGGGGACATCATCATTCCAGAATATTCACAATTATCACATATTCCCTCAAATCGAGGAAAACTAAAATTCTGGATAACCTAGGAGGTCCGTATGGACCTCTTTGCATTTTTCTCCTACTATAAATAGAGGGCTCCCCCTCCCATTTTCAGACACATCTCCCTCTTCTCTCTTCTTCCCCTAGCCTTCAGGCACCCCTCTAAGTCCTCTCGAGGCAATCCCGGCCCCTTTCGGATCCTTCCGAGGCCTTCCGAGCCCCCTCGTGGTGCTCTGAAGCCTCCCCGAGCGCTCCCGCGACACTCCCGCGCTGCCCCGAGGCACTCTCGAGGTACTCTGAGGCCCCTCGTGGTACTCCGAGGCCTTGCCTGGTCTTTCCAAGGTGTCCCGGCTCTTTCCGAGTCAAACCGGTAGCTTGAACGCACGCCGAAACTCTGCCCGAGTGACTCCTGCCACCCCAACGCACGCCGAAACTCTGCCCGAGTAATCCCTGCAATCTCAACGCACGCGCGAACCTCTGCCCTAACGCAGCCTACAATCTCAACTCACGCCGAAACTCTGTCCGCAGACAACCGGCCCCTCCCGAAGCAATCCCGATCCGTGCCGGAACATCATTCCATCCTCAAACACTATTCCCCAGCGGAAGACAGACACGAACCAACATTGGTAAGGCTTCCTTCCATTACTATTTCAATACATAGTGTACAATGTAGACATCCGATACAGCATGCATTAAAAGCACACACACACACACAACATTTAAAGAATATTAGGGGTATCCGAAAGACTCGTTTTTACGAGGCGACTCGGGTGAGCTATAAGATTCTAATATTCTCTTCACGAGGAGTCATCTGCCCTCCGAACTCAAAATCTCATCACACAAAAACAGTTTATTTCTAAACTGATGCCCTTTTTCAATGTTTTGGGCTTAATAAAAAACGGCGTGGCGACTCTACAATTGCGAAAACAACGGCGAGAAACCTCCAACCATCGCTAAAGCGGAATAAAGCCAGATGCCGGGGCGCGAACGCGCTGCCTCTCGGATCCGGGCAAACTTTCCCGAAAAGCGACGAATGCGAGATGCACGGGGCCCCGCGCGCGAGCCGGATCCCGGGTAATTTCAGTTGGCGACTCCGCTGGGGACTTTTTGTTTTAAAATCTTTTTAAACAAAACAAAAGATTTTTAAAACGATGATGAGGGTCAAACTTTCATTTTACCCCTTTCTTTAACTATTGTGTGTGTGTGCACGTGCTTCGTTTTTATTTTACAAAAAAAAAATACAAAATACAAAAAAAATGCATCAATATACATCTGTGCATACATTTAAAATTCTTCAAAAAAAAACTTCTATTTTACTCAGAAAAAGAATTTTAGAGACCGCACACTACTCGCACTGCTGCCTCGGTTACACCGCACACTACGCACACTGCTGCCTCGGTTACACCGCACGCTACGCGCACTACTGCCTCGGATACACTGCACACTACAACCCTTAACCCGGAGTGGTCTCAGTTGCAGTCCGTTTGGTCTTCCTAGGCCTCTCGGATGCGCACGGGATCATTCCAAACATCCCATCCTAGCCAAGCGTCAACCCTGCACATTTTAGTCTTGAGTCACACTCTGTCCAGACTCGGTTGGTTTTTACCCAGTCCGTGTCATACAGCCTGGATACATATACCATGCCGGCCATTTTCTGAGTCAAGGCTCGGAACTCAAGATCCCTTGCGCAAGCAAAGCGATGAAAGGTCATGCTAAAATCTCGACCTGATCTTGATTTCCGAAGCTACACCTGAACGATGTTCCGTCCCGGATATACATCCATGCTCACATGACACCATGTCATCACGCCTTTGATACGTCAGCCATGACAATATGACCCAGCCAACGCCTAACGTCACAGATCCCTTGCGCAAGCAAGGTAAAGAGAGGTCATGCCGAACTCTTGACCTGATCTTGACTCAATGGCCGGCTCGGTTCAATATTCACATGGCTAACTTATCAAAACGAACATGACAGGCTCGGTCCTTAGGTTCGATTTTTCTTTTAGGCCGGTGGAAACCGCTTGCCCTATAGGACCCTCGCCCGGGGTTGTCCACCCTGGGATGTCGAAATACAGGTGCAAAACGAGGGGCTTATAGTCGCACAGATGGTCTCCATCGACCCGGGATCTAGCATAGTTGCGAAAAAGAAGAGCAATCTTTTCCAACCTACCTAGGACTCGAGAAAACATGTTTTAAGTAAATTAAAACAACAAAAAAACAAAAATATAGAAGAAACGGAAACCGCATGCCACGTGAGCTTTCCCCTTTTATCCCGTGAGGCCATTCCCGTGTCTAAACCTTGCCCGTCACCCCTCCAAATAACCGAGAGTGGTTGAGAATACCCGGGAGCCGCCTTTTCAAGATCGAGGTCACAAGGTCCGATAGCCCTTCCGGTTCAACGGTCCGCACCGTCCGCTACTCTCCCATGACGGGATCAACAGATAACAGTGAGGGAAACGGAACCCCGCCACTAAGGAACCTCTAGACAATGGAGGAGGTGCTGCGAGCCTTCGAAACCATCAAGAAGCTCCAAGAAGAGCAGCAAGCCTGGATTGTAGACACCTTGCGCCTTCGAGGAACGATCGCGGTTCCCAACTCCGACGGAACCTTTGTTCTTGTAGAGGACGAAGACATACCGCCCCGGTTTCTCAAAGCTATCAGCAGGTTCCGCCTCCTCCAAGCTACAAGATCCCAGCAACGCAAATCAGCTCTCGCTCAAAGCTCCCCTCAGGCGTCGCAGCGGCTCGACATGCCCGCCTCGGCCACGGTCGGTTTCCGACTACGCACATCAAGCTCCGCACCAACAAAGACACATACGTGCTGCTCGCCGAGCATCCCAATGCATCTCGGTATCCCCAGTGATTCAATCCTTTGCCTCTATACGAGCCTCACGTGCCCACAATCGAAAGTCCCCATGCTTACCGGGGACGGGCATCCCGAGCGGATATCCCGACATTTCAAGCTTGCCACCTGCTAGTCCGCCACTTGGGGCTAACGAATCATTTCCCCAATTCCCAAACACAACCCTTAGCGGACCTGGCAATCACGCCCTCAACTTTAGCACTCCAGGGTATGGGTTGGTATACACTCAACTACCTCCCCAAGACTCCCGAATGGCGATCCCATCAGCCAATCCACCTCCATCTTCGGTTTCCGTCCCCGAAAACGGTAACCCACCTCAGCCTGCTGATCCCCACATGGCTTGGGCGATCGAGCAAATGAAGGACATGCAAGGCAAGCTAGCCAGTTCTCGAAAGGACTCCCTCCTGCCCACTGATCCAAGCAAAGTAGTCCCGCTCCCTCCGAAATTCAGGATGCCGGAAATGGAAAAGTTTGATGGGACAGAATGCCCAAAAACCCACATCGACACCTATGTCCTGGGTATGAGAGCCAAAGGGGCAACCCCTCAACAGATGGCGGATCACTTTCAGCATTCTCTCAAATCCACAGCACTAAGGTGGTTCCTCAATGTAAATGCAGAAAATCGCTCCACGTGGGATCAGATCAGTGAAATCTTCCTGGAGAAGTACCGCGCCAACCTTGAATGGGAGACAAACCGCCATGACCTGCAAGCCATCTTTGAGGACCTTGATCAGCCACCATTTCTATCCAGATCTCCGTGCCATGGTCAATGCCGGGACAAAGTTTGAGAAGACTCGAGTCTTCAAAAGACAACAGCAACCCCGCCTCGTCTTACCGCTATCGGACAAACCTGGCAACTTCAACTCCCCGCCCGAACAAAGGAAAAGAAGCGTAGGGAACAAGACACTACATTCGTAACGGAGCTCAAGTAAACCGCGATCAAGCAGCCCCAAAGAATAACAATCCCCCTCGCTTCCCACAGTTCCAGCATTTAGACAACCTCGAAATGCCCCTGGGCCAAGTATTTGAAGCTTTGGTGAAACGAAATCTTCTCAAGCCTCTCGAGAATTTCCAACCAAAGACTCCCAAACCCAACATAGATATGAGCAAGCACTGCGCCTTCCACAACTACCCCGGCCACACCACCGACAATTGCTTCGTTCTCAAACAGGTGGTCCAGGGGCTCATTGAGGAGGGAAAATTGGATCGCCCTCGTGGTCCCAATACCATCGGAAATCCATTCCCCCGAAACGACAAGGTAAACTCAATAGCCTTTGACGAAACTCCAAGCGAGAGCAGACCCCCCGCAATTTCCGAAACCGTCAGCATGCTGTCCCGCTATGACTGGGGGCGTGAAACCAGAGTCAAAAGGTCTCGTGACCGGGAATTCAGACAAGAACGCCCAAGGGCAACTGTCTCCCTACGATCTGTGCCCCGACCAAGGCATACAAATGGATGGATCGAACGCTCCCCAGAGGAGACTGAGTCAAACGGTAGCACGGGAAGTGGCTTAGTCTTCACAGACGATGACTTGCCGACATGTGAGAATCGGCACAACGAAGCCCTCCTCATCCTCATAAAAATAGAGATGTTCTTCCTCCCGAACGTCTTGATTGATAACGCCTCTGCAGTCAACATCATCGCTTTGAGCACACTAAAACGACTCCGTATCGACCGCTCCCTGATAAGGCCTTCACCCCGGGTAATCCGAGCCTACGATTCCACTGCACGACCAATCGTAGGAGTCATCAATCTGAGGATCCAATTCGATGCACAACTGGAGTCGGTAGAGTTCCAAGTCGTGGAAATCAAACCAACCTTCTACGCCTTCTTTGGGACGACCTTGGATACATCAGATGAAAGCAGTATCATCTACTCTTCACCAATGCGTAAAATTCATCAACGCCAATGGAGTGATCGAAGTGATCCGCGGAAGCAGTGCAATGGCAAGTGCTTGGCCAGCAAGCTATGACCCAGAAGAAGGTCCCGACATGACCGAATACTCTTCTCCAGATGAGTCTCCTACCCTGTCCCGCTACGAAGTGGATCCTTACATCCACGCTCTAAGCCGCGACGAGCTGGAAATCAAAGAGCTCATGGGTCAGGATGACAACTCTGATATATGCGACTGTGAAGAATGCTTAAGAGAAGATCAAGAGATGGACGCCCTGATGGAGATTGATAAAGGAGTAGACCCTTACTTCACCGAAAACCCTCTTGCAAACTGGCTCATCACTGATCCCCCGGTACAAGACAACCCTCTGGCCGACACTCTCGGATCTTACGGGGACAAATGCCATCACGATAGTTCAATTCAACATTCCAAAGGTCCGACCTAGATGAACGGTGGCGCAACCTCCTCCAAGGCCTAATCGGTGGAAGGAGATATAGCATGCCCCCTCGAATCAGACATTGTAAATGTCGTCCAAGCAAAGATCCCAGATAAAGAGGCAGATTTTATGAAAATGATCAACATCAGCAAGAATCAACTCCGAATCAGCGAATGCTTCGCCCTCTTAGAAGTAGCCCTCAGCGACTTCTATCATCAAAGACCCCCAAGGACTGGTGGCAACACTAATGGAGGGACATCATCAGAGGAGCAACCAAAAACCTCCGCGATCTGGTTTGAAATCGAACCACATGCAAGCTATTTTCCGGGACTCATGCCAAGGGAAGATTAGCCACCTGAACCAGCACCACTCCCTCTAGAGCTACAGCCAGCCGAGAGTAATGAAGCCTGGTCCAATCCCTCGTCGCCTATAGTCTAGCTTCGAGTCTTGTTGTCTGTGAATTCACATCTTTTGAGTTTTTTGACGGCTTTACGCCCAACGATTGTGAGTCTTTGATCAACAATGTACAGTCTTCACGCTTTCAATAAAAGGTCCGACCTTTCTAAAAAATCATTTCATTGCATCTTTAACAAGTGATGAGTTAACTAATCAAAACAGTTAATAGCAATTCATCTATGCAAAAGGCAAGCACATTAATTGAATAAATGCATCAAGCAAACATTTAAGTATGTTGTCAAACGAGAGAAAAACCGGGCCCAAGCTGCCGAGGAGGTTTTAATCACAACGATTTGCAAGATTGCTGAAGAGCCAAAGAGACGCAAGTCCGACGCCATTTCCAGCACAGACCAGATCTTCCGATACCTCAAGAACGGGGAAACCACCTTCATGAACAAGGAAGGCCCACACACAGAAGGGGTCAAAACCAAGAGCATCATGGCCCTAAAACGCCTTGCCTCTCACTTCGTCATCCTTGGGGACATGCTATACAAAAAATGCTACCATGGACCACTCCTACGCTGCATCAGCCAGGAAGAAGCAAGCGAGTTCATGAACGAAGTCCACAATGGGGCTTGCGGTCCCCACATGAACGCCAGAGCCCTAATGCAAATCATTCTCAGGATGGGCTACTACTGGATCTCCATGGCAACCTCAATCATCTGCCTCCCCATGATCTCTACTGCATGACTACACCCTGGCCATTTGCTACTTGGGGAATTGACGTCATCGGGAAAATCGCTCTGCCAGGCAGCAACGGTCACGAGTTCATCTTAGTAGCCATCGACTACTTCACCAAATGGGTCGAAGCCAAGTCCTACAAGGTACTCACCTCCAAGAAAGTCGCACATTTCCTCAAGGAGAACATCATCTGCCGATACGGTATCCCAAATTAGGTCATATTAGACAATGGTTCACACTTCGAAGGGGAATTCGACAGACTGCTGGTCGAATTCAAGATCACACGCCACAAATCTTCTCCCTACCGGCCACAAACAAACGGCGCCGTGGAAGCAGCAAACAAGACCCTCGAACGGATCATCCGAAAAATGACCACCCGAGGACGAGATTGGCCCGAGAAGCTGCACCTTGCACTTTGGGGCTACCGCACATCGGGCCAATGTGACCTACGGGAGAAACCCCATTCGCCCGACATACGGGATGGAAGCAGTCCTTCCCATTGAACTGGAAATTCCCTCACTCCGAGTGCTGCTGGAAAATGACATCAACGAAGTCGAATGGCTCCGAAGCCGACATGACGAATTGGCTCTGCTAGACGAGCGACGACTAACGGCCATGGAACATGTCCGAGCCTATCAAAGCAGGATGGCTAGAGCTTTCGACAAGAAAGTCAAGTCCCGAGACATCAGGGAAGGCGACCTTGTACTCAAAGAAAAGCCTCCCACTCGAACCAACCCATTGGGAAAATGGGAACCCACATGGATCGGCCCTTTCGTGGTTCAAAAGATCTTCTCCGGAGGTGCCATGAAGCTGACAGACCTAGACGGCAATCCCTTCATGAATCCAGTCAACGGAAGCAAACTTCGCAGATACTTCGCCTGAAGAAGAACAAATGCGCATCTCTTGGCACTCCATGTAGTGTCGAACTACGCAGACCTGAGCCCTCTAATCCGGGGGAACGTAGGCAACCTTAATTGGTCCGGTCTAAAAATACACAAAAAAGTCAAAAGTTTGAATGTCAATCAAGACCTCCATCAAGCTACGCACTTTTCAAGAGCACGCCCCAACGTCACCTTGACCAAGTCAAATGACCGCGGCAACATCAAAGGACATCCGGAGGTTACTCAACGTCAAACGACTGACTCATGTCTGCTTCCAAGCCAGGGGCTTGCTGTTGGGTTTTATGGGTCCATGCGCAGCGGAATTAAGCATAAAATTAACACAAAACCCAAGCCCTAAGATCCGTTCTATATGATTAAATTGAATTGCTATGAGATAGAATTTACCAACCTAAATTGCTTTCCGGTCTTGAGCTATCGAACGGATAATTATGTGATTCGTAATCACAAACTTTTGATCTTCAAATCTTTGAATCTTCAACTCCTTTGGATCTTCAGATTTGAAATCTAGGTCTTTGATTTGTTTGAACAAAACTAAGACCCTCTTTTGGTAATCCACACAAATATGAATGTCGAGAACAATTCTCGGGTTGGGAATTGCTAGATTCCTAAAACTTATGGAAGAATATTGAGAGTATTTTTGTTATGATTTTCCCTTGAAAATTTTGGCCAGACCTTAGGGTTGACAGACCTCACATATTTATACTACTTTAGTGTAAATATGTTTCCTA
This sequence comes from Adenophora triphylla var. japonica, assembly GCA_022495995.1. Lineage (NCBI taxonomy): Eukaryota > Viridiplantae > Streptophyta > Magnoliopsida > Asterales > Campanulaceae > Adenophora > Adenophora triphylla. The sequence continues at coordinate 270,132 of JAFEMH010002105.1, read as the reverse complement.
ATCAAATTAGGAGAACAGTGTCAAAAAAGCGTACGTGGCTAGTTATGTCGCACGACATAAGTAGCCGGTGGCTAGTTATGTCGCGTGACATAACTAGCCGGTGGCTAGTTATGTCGCGTGACATAAGTTGCCAAATACGTAAACTCTCAATCATTCTTCCCTTGGTTCAACCAACTCATTCTATTTGTGTGTGACCCAATAGGATTGTATTATGTTGGCAATGAGTCCGATCATATCGACCCTCATAAGACATAAGCGGACTCTAGCAAGCCATTATGTCCACCCAAATAACACAACGTAAGAGTTCACGTTTCCAATGGTACACTTCCATTTCTCCCTTTGTCTCACGATGTTATATTGAACACAAGTCATGGTCCACGTCAACTTGTATTTGTTCAATGCTTTCTCGATCTTGAGTATAATGATAGTCCAATCATATTGGGGTGTGGCCACATGCTTTCATCATTATCACTCATCGAGGGGCCCAAGCAAAACATCTCTCTTTTGAGGGACAAATTCCATCTTGACTTATCATCCTTCCCATCATGAATCCGATCATGCCAAAGATAGCCTTTATAGATATCGTGTTAAGATACCGTTTGACTAAAATCAAATATAACGTTTCATCATATGTAAGGTCATGATAATCTCAGGTCTAGGGACTAAATGAAGTAACCTTATGAGATTTATGACATTTGACCATGACATAAATCTCATACGGGTCAAGTCCAGTCACTTGTTCTCTAACAAGTACCCATAATTTCAATGTGCATCTCTATGCATATAATCATCATATGATTATCCATTGACAATTATACTAATTATTCTCTTAATAATTAGGGACGGAGATTATTACAATAAATATGCAAACTATATAATAATCAAATAATAAACATAAACGATAAAGATGACACATAACGGTTTTCAGTTAAACATAACTAAAGCCTAGGGCATTACACCAACAGTCTCCCACTTGCACTAGGCTCCATTTATGTATCGAATACTCATGGATCTAACATGACCATCATGCTTTCGCCTGTGCGAGGGTCTTTGTAAGTGAATCCCTTATGTCATCATCGGTTGATACTTTGTATATTTTAACGTCTTCTCATTCTTTATGAATTCCTTGAAGAACGTCTAAGTGAGTGTTTGGATCACTGTTGTGACCTTGGTTCCATTGTTTGCACAAGTGGCACCACTATTTGTCATAACAAAAGTTTCACCGATTAGTGATACTTGGAAAAACACTTGGAGTATTTCCAAAATACTAAATGAACTTTTGATCCAAACTGCCCTCTTTTAGCTACATCATATGTTGCTAAAATATGGCCTTAGTAGCAGAATCGGCTACAATTTCTGCTTGGAACTCTTCCAATCAAAACTGCACCTCTAATAAGTATAAACACAAATCCTAATTGCGATTTTAAAATAACTTTGTTAGTTTGGAAGCTAGCACCTATGTAACCCTTACAACAAGATTAACTTCCAATCTTTCAAATCCCAAGAACATATCCTTAGTTCTTCTTAAGTACTTAAGGATCATCTTGACTGCCCTCCAATGGTTTATATCAGGATCAGATTGGTATCGACTCATCATGCTTAGAGCATATGAGATGCTGGGTCTAGTACAAATCATGGCATACATGACAGATCCAAATACCGAAGCATATGGAACTTCATTCATTTCCTTTTTGCTCATCAGTTGTCATAAGACAATGAATATTGCTAAGAGAAATACCATGACCCATTGACAAGCTACTCTTCTTAGACTCTTCTAAGAATCTTGTCAATGTGAACACTTTGACTCAAACCAATTTATCCTTCTAGATCCATCTTTATAGATCTTGATGCCAAGGATGTAAGCGGCTTCACCCATATCTTTCATTGAGAAACCTTTCCTTGACCAAGACTTAACAGTCTTAAGTGTCGGAACTTGTTTTCCAATGAGTAAGATATCATTGTAATAAAACAATAGAAATAATACCATGCTCCCACTGAATTTCATGCATACACAAGGTTCATCTTCGTACTTGATAAAGTCAAACTCTTTGACCAATTCATCAAAACGAAGATTCCAATTCCTTTAAGCTTGCTTCAACCCATCTCATGGATCTTTGCAACATGCATACTCTATTAGAGTTTCTTGGATCGACAAACTATTCGGGTTGTGTACTATACACATCCTTAATAATCTTTCCATTTAAAGAAAGTCGTTTGACATCCATTTGTCATATCACATAGTCACAATATGTGATAATGGCAATTGAAATTCTAACAGACTTCGACATTGTAACTGGCGAAAAAGGTTTCTACATAGTCAATACTATGAATTAACCTAAATCCCTTTGCTACAATCCTTAGTCATGAAAGTATACACCTTCACATCCATGTCGGTCTTTGAAGACCTACTTGCACCCTTTAGTTTTTACACTTTTAGGTAGCCCAATCAAGTTCCAAACTTGATTGTTAAACATGGATTGTAATTTGGATTCCATGGTTCCTAACCATTTATCCAAATTAGGAGAGGACATCGCTTCTTGATAGCAAGTAGGATCGTCATTCTTAATGACTTTCACTTTATCACTTTCCGCAACGAGAAATCATTATTCCTTGAGTTCGGATCGTGACCCATCCAATCTACGATGGACTTGTGCATCTTGAACCGGTTTCACAACTCCTTTGTGAACTTGGTTCTGTCTCTACTCTTGGTTCCATATTATTTTCGGGTTCTTGAACTTCTTTCAAGATTAATTTTACTCCCACTAGATTCTTTATTGAGAAACTATTTCTCAAGAAACAAATCGTGTAGAGCAACAAACATTTTGTTCTCTTTGTGATTGTAAAGTCAATATCCGAAAATAACCTTGTCAGATTTGGTGCTAACTTATAAGAGACAAGTCTCTTTACATAAGATTCGCAACCCCAAATCTTCATGAAAGACAAACTAAGTTTTCTTCCATGCCACGTCTCATGTGGGGCCTTAGGAACCGATTTAGTAGGGACTCGATTCAGTGTAACCGCATTATTTCTAATGCATATCCTCAAAAGGAAATAGGAAATAGGAAAGTCTGATTGACACATCATCGAACGAACCATGTCCTACAAGGTTCAATTCCTCCTTTCAGACACACCATACAATGTGGTGTTCCGATTGGAGTCAACTTTGAAACGATTTCATAGTTTTGAGATGATTGTCAAACTCTTGGCTCAAATATTCATTACCTCGATCCAATCGAAGTACTTAATAGTTTTGCCAAGTTGTTTTGCACTTCATCTTGAAATGTTCGAAACATCTCAAACGATTCACCTTTGGACTTCATCAGATAGACATAATCATATCTAGATAAGTCTTTAGTGAAATATGATGAAATACCAAAATCCTCCCCTAGCAATGCTGTTTAATAGTTCACATACATCTTATGTATAATGACTAATAAGTCACTAGCCCTCCCACTACTTTAGTGTAGGGTGGTTTGGTCGATAATCCCAATAAATAAGATCCAAAATCCTCAAATGATTCATGGTCATATGAGTCTAAAAGTCCATGTTAATGGAGTTTAGATATATGTTTCTTATTTATTTGACCAAGCCGGCAATGCCATATGAACGCGTTGTTCATATTGTTCGGTTTAGATTTCCCATTTATATTATAGATATCTTCAATGTTATTTTGTTTCTCATCTTCAAGGATATGAAGACCATTTAATGACATATGCATTACAATAAGGCATATTATTAAATAAATATAAAACTTCTTATTGAAAATAAGAAGATTATATCCTTCATCATCCATTTAAGAAACATAAATAATACTCCTACTCAAATCCAGAACGTAGTCATACTTGTTCAAAACAAGTACTACTTCACAAGGCAAAGTGACCTCATAAGTCCCTTATGGCTAATGTTGCAACTCTTGCTCCATTCCCATGCTTAGGTTTAATTTACCTTATTTGAGTAGCTTTCTATTCTTTGTTCCTTGCACATTTAAACAAATGTGGGATCCAATCCTGTATCATATACCCAAGAACAAGAAGTTGAAAGGAAAATATCTATCATATAGATACTTGAAGTAGTAGCAATCATATTGCCCTTCTTCACCTTTTAGGCCTTCCTAATAAGCCTTGCAACTTTGCTTCCAATGACAATCTTATTGCAATGATAGCAAACTGCATCCTTTTGAGACACTTTGGGTTTGACCTCTTCGGCTTTGACAACATTTGTCCTAGGTTTAGCAACTTTTGCTTTACCTTTTTTTTTTTCTTCCTTTATGAACCCTTTTATTGTGTCAACCATTAACACAATTTGCGGATTGCTCCTTCTTTCATCATATGAATTGAGAGCCTTCACCACAACATATATCTTTTGCCTAGTTCGCATTTGGAACATTTCCTTTATGCGGTGTGCTAGAACAAAAGAATAGTTATCATGTGCTCAAGGTTCTTCATAAGAGCCTTTAAACACGGTGGCAAATACAAGGCAAGCAATATTGTCAGAATCATCAATATGTTTCTAATGTTGCTTCCTTATTTGCCCTTTGCAACATTTGCAGTGGGTTCAATAGGAACGGATTCGTCAAGAACGTACACATTTACCCAAGAACCATTCTTTAGGCTTCTGATCCAATCAGAATTATATGTATCGTTCCTTTCAAACTTTGTCCTTCATAAGGACGAATCGCAATTATCATTATGTAATGCTACTTCTACAACAAAATATACAAATTATATGAACACATATCAATATCAACACATTTATCATTTAAGATCAAATAGTGTATTTTACAAATACTCCCACTAAATCATACACCTTCCAATGCAAATAAGCATAATATGCATTTAATGGGCTAAGATCCAACTTTAATTTAATCTCAAGTACGCTATGGCGCATCGCTCAAGATTAAACTAATTAGGTAGAAAAACATCAATCATATCGTGTATGACTCTTAGGACTAAGATCCATCTTTAATTTAATCTCAAGTACGTTATGGCGCACCGCTCAAGATTAAACTAATTAGGTAGAAAACATCAATCATATCGTATATGACTCTTAGGATCTTTTATGAGATTTATTTAAGACATCATATGTCTAAGCATATTTTAATCTCATCTTATGCCTTGGGTCCAAAACCATTTTGATAACCCAATTAAGTTCATCCACTTTAAACGTATAGGAACCACCATTTCCTCATCTTGCTTGCAAACGGAATAGAATCAAAGCACCTTGCTATGGCAAGCCCACCCAAAACTATCCGAGTGGTCTCAAGTGTTTTAATCATGGATTGGCATAAAGAACTTAAAAGTTAAATGAAGGTTCTTTAAAGGTAGATTATAAGCATATCAGCAAAGATAGTCATAATCATGCACTGTAAGTTCCCGGGAAGATAGGTGAGCCACAAGGACTTCTTAAGTACCAACTCTTCCTTAGACAGAACTCACCTAGTCATGCACAATTAGAAATCAATTCTGATTTGGCAACATAATCACTACCTTTTATAAACAATTAGTTTCTTTTTAAATTTCGCGTATTTATGACTTGTTTCCATAAACAATCATAAGATCCAAAATTTACAATGTCTAAATCTAAACATATTAGGAAACTAAATATCATGTTTCAACTAAACATCTAATTTAAAAAAATTCTTAACATGTAAGAACAAATAAAACATGCATCGCAATAATTATTAAAATCATATTTTAATCAATTAATCATGCATATCAATGAATCAATCTAGCATGGACTTATAAACTCAATTTTATAACATCCAGATATTTTCATATACATTGCAATAATTATTAAAATCACATTTTAATCAATTAATCATGTATATCAATGAATCAATCTATCGCGGACTTATAAACTCAATTTTATAACATCCAGATTTTCATATGAACATATCGATTGTAAACACAATCACTGTAATAGCGTAAAATTGAACAAACCGATTCTCGCCTTGGCTTTTTGGCTTATTATGTCGCGTGACATAACCGGCCGTATTACTCGTATTTCCTCCTTTGGCTTAATATGTCGCACGACATAGGTAGCCAGTCACAGGATTTCAGATTTCAATCAATTCAGATTACATGCAATTAAATCATATAAAACAACCCTTTTACAGATTTAATTCAACATAATTCGAAAACGATTTTCACATTGTTTCACATAAACAATCAAAATTCTATCGCATACAAAAACATGCAACGAACATATAAACAATTTATATAATCATTCTAGCATGTTAATTCAAACTTAACCATACGAACGGGGCTCTGATACCACTGTTGGGTGTTATGGGTCCATGCGCGGCGGAATTAAGCATAAAATTAACACAAAACCCAAGCCCTAAGATCCGTTCTATATGATTAAATTGAATTGCTATGAGATAGAATTTACCAACCTAAATTGCTTTCCGGTCTTGAGCTATCGAACGGATAATTATGTGATTCGTAATCACAAACTTTTGATCTTCAAATCTTTGAATCTTCAACTCCTTTGGATCTTCGTATTTGAACTCTAGGTCTTTGATTTGTTTGAACAAAACTAAGACCCTCTTTTGGTAATCCACACAAATATGAATGTCGAGAACAATTCTCGGGTTGGGAATTGCTAGATTCCTAAAACTTATGGAAGAATATTGAGAGTATTTTTGTTATGATTTTCCCTTGAAAATTTCAGCGAGATCTTAGTGGTTGACGGACCTCACATATTTATACTACTTTAGTGTAAATATGTTTCCTAATCGAATTAGGAGAACAGTTTGTCAAAAAAGCTGCTCGTGGCTAGTTATGTCGCACGACATAAGTAGCCGTTGGCTAGTTATGTCGCGTGACATAACTAGCCAGCTGGCTAGTTATGTCGCGTGACATAAGTTGCCAAATACGTAAACTCTCAATCATTCTTCCCTTGGTTCAACCAACTCATTCTATTTGTGTGTGACCCAATAGGATTGTATTATGTTGGCAATGAGTCCGATCATATCGACCCTCATAAGACATAAGCGGACTCTAGCAAGCCATTATGTCCACCCAAATAACACAACGTAAGAGTTCACGTTTCCAATGGTACACTTCCATTTCTCCCTTTGTCTCACGATGTTATATTGAACACAAGTCATGGTCCACGTCAACTTGTATTTGTTCAATGCTTTCTCGATCTTGAGTATAATGATAGTCCAATAATATTGGGGTGTGGCCACACGCTTTCATCATTATCACTCATCGAGGGGTCCAAGCAAAACATCTCTCTTTTGAGGGACAAATTCCATCTTGACTTATCATCCTTCCCATCATGAATCCGATCATGCCAAAGATAGCCTTTATAGATATCGTGTTAAGATACCGTTTGACTAAAATCAAACATAACTTTTCATCATATGTAAGGTCATGATAATCTCGTGTCTAGGGACTAAATGAAGTAACCTTATGAGATTTATGACATTTGACCATGACATAAATCTCATACGGGTCAAGTCCAGTCACTTGTTCTCTAACAAGTACCCATAATTTCAATGTGCATCTCTATGCATATAATCATCATATGATTATCCATTGACAATTATACTAATTATTCTCTTAATAATTAGGGACGGAGATTATTACAATAAATATGCAAACTATATAATAATCAAATAATAAACATAAACGATAAAGATGATACATAACGGTTTTCAGTTAAACATAACTAAAGCCTAGGGCATTACACCAACACTTGCCTTCGCCCTCACGCGCTTCAAAAAAAAAAAAAAAAAGAGAGCTCGAGCAAGGGCTCACAAAAAAAATAAAAAAAAAGTGCTCAAGCAGAAGCTGCGAAATTGAGGTCAAGAGCTCGACGCCAACAAAGGGCAAGGAAGCTACGGAAATGACCGTCAAAACGACTTGTCAGGGGATCATTCAACCTCTCAGCCAAGCACAAAACCTAAGCAAAGGAGATTGCCGTCATGGCCCAGACTGCTTCAGTCCGCAAATGCAACAAAAAAGTTCAAAGATGGACGCCGACAAGGTGCACAAAAGAAACAAAGGCACGCAAGAGATCTTGCGTCTCGACAAAGCTTTAAAAGTAAATCACAAATCACTAACGGTTACAACATTTCTTGATGAGTTCAAGCACGGTCTACTCTCAAGTTCACAACATGCTAAAAGACAGCTTAATACATTTAACAAATAATGTGTTTACAATGCAATGAATGGATACCTATTAGGTCATTCCGCGCCATCCACGCTTGTCCCCTCGCCATTCTTCCCTTTCTTCCCTCGTCCCCAGCGAGTCTTCTTTCGCTCCACGCGAACCAACTCTGCGTCTCTCAGTCCGAGATCGTGGGTCCTCCCGTAGAGTCAAACAATCCAGCAGCTCTCGTGGCTTCATTCGCCCGCGCTTCGGCTCGGATCTCCTCCTCGCGAGTCTATAAAAGAGGACCTCTCCCCGTCGGTCGGTCAACTGCGGTCTCGTAGTCAAATAAAGTGTCTCCGTAACATCCCGAGGGTCGACCAGAGCTTCGGCACTCCTAAGGCAATAGCTACCACATGTAAAGAATCGGGTCCCGGAATCGCTACGCGCCCGCTCTCCAAAGCCACTTGGGATTGCCCAACACGCCGCTCATACCAAAGCCAGTACCGAGTCGTCAATACGACACTCTCCCGACGTCTAAGGAGCACCACGGGAGGGAAAGCGGAATACTTCCATACCCTCAGAAAATACAAGAAAGCACTGGAGCCGCCATACAAAGAGGAGCTATCTCCGTAGTAGCAAGGTCATCCCGGCCCAACAAAGGCTCCTGCTTTATCCCAAACCGCCGGGAAACAAGCGACGAAATATAGAAGGAGGACCAAGACAAACCTGGAACTCAAGACATAGGACCCTTCTGAAAGACCCTCCTAGTCTCAATCCCCCGGTGGGAACCCACCAACGGATTCGATGCGTACCAAGCCGTGCCATCCATCTCTCCCGTGCAGATCGATCCATATCCAACACAAGAGGTCGCCGAGCAAATGACCACGGGCTAAACGACGTCGGAGCCTCGGGCATGGCTGAAGTCTCTCTCGCAGCCACAAGGTGAGCAAAGCGGGGCTTCCCCTCTCATGAACCGATCCCCGGTCGCGCACGGTCAATACCATGAAGAGTCTCCCCCAGCACCAACGAGATAATATCCTCTCCAGCTCTGAAGTGTCCAACCACATCTAGCAAAGCGCCATCGCAAATGCCAAGGGAGCTGACCAAGAAAAGCGTCGCCATCACGCACAAGGCAAATGCGTCCCAAGAGACATCACTCTCATCATCAATCATAAACTGCTCTGGCAGCTCAGAAATGTCAATATGACCCGAATTAAGGATCATGCCCTGCACTTCTTCCAATGAAGTACGAAGAAAGCCTGCAAGCTTCACGCTCACAGCAGCACCACCAATCAAAGGAAGCGAGATGGCCTCCACCTCCGGTCCTCCAATCAAAGCCCAAAAATCCTCGAAGGTGGGCACCATTTCATTGTAGGAGAAGCGATACACATGCCTCCTAACATCCCAGAACTTCGCGGCGGCCCGCAACAACTCCCAATCAGGAACCAACTCCTTAAAAGACCAAATCGAGCGAAGACGAAACCTTACCTCGAAAACCCGTCTCTGATGCCTCATACGGCGCCGCATCCACGTTTTCAGCTGCTCAAGGAAGTGTGCTTGCCTCTCCTGTGAAAGCCTCGGCAAAATTCTAGGAACGTACGGAGAATCCATGGCAAAAATGGAGGTTCCTAGAGAAAATGGGGAAGAAAGCTCAAAAATGGCTGCAAATGGGGAAATGGGGAAAGACCAGACACTGGAAAGCATTTATTTCCTTCCCAAAAGCAAGGTTGGTCCGTACGGACCTCTTTGCAACCTAGGTCTGTCCGTACGGACCTTATTGCATCTTGGCCCCACTTTCTCAGCAAACAGTACAAAAACCACTGTTCTCAGCAGGACCTTGCTCCAAACTGCCCAAACACTGGCCAAAGCCATTTTCGGCAAACATACACTACCCACAAACGCACTCTCAGCTCACGTGGCATGCACAAAATAAAAAAAAATAATAGCAACAATTTCTAGGACAATTCCCGGGAATTACAAAAATGACATTACATCTTAAAATGAAATGCGTTTGCCATGCAAATACGAGTGTTTTATTACAGGTACATCTAATGTCTGTTGCTAAGAAAAAAAAAAAGAAAAAGAGAAGATATGGAAAGAGGGAAAGCAAATTAACCCTAGTTCGACTCTTCAGCATCATCCTCCTCCCCAAGGTCCTGAAGAGAGAAGTCGGGCATCCCGTGAACTCGCCGGCCATATCTCGTCATCGAGTACCGAGCCCTCCGAGGCTGGTACTCAAAGTAATTAGAAGGATCAAATCCGACGAAAGGATCGAAGAAAGAAGGCTCGACGAACCCTCACCCCGCGCATCTGCGGAGGAAAGAACCGGTAAAGGGTCTGCGGCCTCGGGCTCCCGAAGACGTCTCGGCATCCATGCTATGCCGCCCCGCGAAGGTCCCTCCGCTGTGGCTCCGGCTCGGCTCTCGGTGGAGGAACATCTACAGAATGCCTCGAAGGCATCGGCTCGTACGCCGGCACACGTCGCGAAGACCGGCAAGACATCTTCGACGCCATCTTCTTAGCGAAAGACCGCATCTCCACATAACGACGGGTCAGCATATCAAAAGCCCTCCCCGGGACCTGCACAAGCAAGCAGCCAAAGAAACGCTCAGCAATACAGTCATACTCAACAACAAAAGAGAGAAAATACGTAAAAGATGCCAAGATGGAAAAGAGTAAGCACACTCACCGGTCTATCGGGATCCACGCGGTAGGCGGCAGGAGCCCTGCTCGGGGGCAGTGCGGTCTACCCTCCTCTTCGAGGAATCCCCACGAACATACGTAAAGTCCGGCCTGTGCACCGGAACCTGGGGGACCCTGCGGACCAGCCTCCCTCTCTCTCGCCAACACCTGTGGCGTCCTCAACTTCCTCCTCACAAAAGCTCCATACTCCTCTCTATACAACACAAACTCATCGGCACTCACGCCGCCCAAATACCTCTCAAAATCTAATACATCCATATCCCGAGAATCAAGCATCCCAAAAGGAGGGTCCCTCGGAGCCAAGTGGAAGCATACCCGGGCCATGCCAGAAGACCAGCTCCCCAGTGTACATGACGTCGCAAGTCGGGCCCCGCAAAGCATCTTCCGCCGCACCGTCACCAGGAGCCCTCGATATCATCATCCTCATATCGAGCCCAAGGATACAAAACAAACCTCTTCGGGCTATCTCTCTCCAAATGCTCCTGCACATCCCCGTAGGCGATGGTGAGCTTCCCCCTGCTGGTCCTCCTCCTCCTCGTCGGGCGTGCCCAGTCTAACATAGCAGGATACGCTGCTACGGCCCCAGGATCTCTATCCCACGGGAAGCACTGAAAGATCTCGTAGAACCACACCTGCGACAAAAGCGGAAAAGCCTCAGTGCAAAAGAAAAACGGAGAAGCGACAAGTTGCTAAATCAAAAACAGCAATAAACTCATACCTCCAAAGCAAAGTCAAAACAAGCCAAGGAACTGGCCACACCCCGGCTAAACCGGTCCAAAGAGAAGTAGAGCTCGGCCAAGCCCGCCTTGCCCCAAGAGATATCACAAACTCTCTCCAAATCAATCAAGCTCTCCAGCAGAGCGAAAGGAGCTGTAGTCGAGTGGTTCGAGAATAAAGTCTCGGAAAACGCAAACCACAAGAAGGAGCGCGCCAGCTGCTCCGCTGTCACCTGGCCGGTACCCCGAACATAGGCCCCAATACTGGCCGTGATCCTCATCTCAACATCACTATACAACATGCCAAGACCCTGTGAGGAACAGCGCAAAGCCCAAGCGGCTCGCCAAGGCACATCCTCGGCAATCATATCTCGCCACATGCACCGGCCCTCCTTTGAAGGAAAGCCCGGTGATAGCAGCAAAGTCCGTGGGCGTCACTGTCACCTCTCCCCGGCTCGGATGGAAGGTGTGGGTGGTATCCCACCGTACTCGTAAAGGCCAAGGAAGACGCTCTTGTTCTTCCTCGTGTCGAAACCCCGGCCAAGTTCTCCACGAACACGCCTGTGCCGAAGCGTGAGCCGGCCTCACGGGGCTCGGCCTACCATCCACGAAATGTCCAGGCATCCGCCGCCATTAACTCAACAACGGCCTCGAGCGATCCCCGAGTCTTCATCTTCTTGGCCTTCCCGGCCAAGAGCCCCTCATCTGCGGGTAAACACAAGAAAGGTACGTCGCCACAAGATTTAATACCAAAAGCAAATCAAAACACAAAAGACTGTCCCAACACGGCAAAGCACATATATCCCGTCACGAAACACGGCACATATTGCACATAATTTTTACATGCAACTCAAAACATGACATGCATTATACATAATTTTTCCATGCAGTCCGTCACAAAACACGGCACACACTGTACAAATTTTCTCAACAAAGGGATCAAGCCCTACACGACACATTTTCAAAATAACCCGTCACAAAACACGGCACATATTGCACATACTTTCCCCACAAAGCCAGTCACCAAAAACATGGCACACACTGCATAACACATTTTCAAAAGAAAAGTCCGTCCCTACACGGCACATACTTTCAGACAAAACCCGTCACGAAACACGGCACATGTCACATTTTTTTTCCAAAATTTGTCCCTACATGACAATTTTTCCCACATTGTACATACACAAATAGCATAAGGTACAAAACACCAAAACATGCATTTTCATAGAGAGGCACTTTATTTTCACAAATAAAAGCTAATCTACACATTTCTGCACAAAATGCACATATTCACAATATTTACATGCTAATTTTCAACAATTCTTCAAGAATTTCACAAAAGGCATGGCAAATAACAAAAGCCCCAAAATGCGAAAAACTAAAACCTATTTCTAGCATTCAAAAATTCGAGCAGGGAATCAAGACGAAATGGATTTCTTACCTCCCCGATGTTCCTAGAGCGACGATTGTGCACCTCCGGATTCGGATATAATACATCCGGGTTCTTCGAAGATGGAACAAAGGAGATCCAATTTCTTTGGAGCTCCATCTGTTGCTCGATCACTTCTTGACTGCGTTGTCGACGACCTCTCCGAGATCCTTCCGCCATTACAAGCAATTCAAACGAAAATTGGAAGCTTTTGGTGTAACAATAGAGGTTTTTTTTCCTCTCTCTCTCTCGGCTGGTTCGTGAACTGGGAATGGGAAATGAAGGGGATGCCTCGCTTTATCCCGCCAAAACCTCGGGAACCGTAAAACCAACTTGGTCCGTACGGACCTCTTTACATCCCAGGTTGGTCCGTACGGACCTTCTTGCAACGAGGGGCCAAATTACTTTTCTGCCCTTATAATCTTTGCCCCTGGCTATCCTAAGGCCTATTTCAGCAAATTCAATGCAGTTTGGTCCTTAACCAATCAATTCAACAACCGGCCGTCAATGTAAGCCCGGACTTCGCCTACTCAACGGCAATTCAACAACCGGCCGTCAATGTAAGCCCGGACTTCGCCCACTCAACGGCAATTCAACAACCGGCCATCAATGTAAGCCCGGACTTCGCCCACTCAATGACAATTCAACCACCGGCCGTCAATGTAAGCCCGGACATCGCCTACTCAACGGCAATTCAACAACCGGCTGTCAATGTAAGCCCGGACTTCGCCTACTCAACGGCAATTCAACAACCGGCCGTCAATGTAAGCCCGGACTTCGCCTACTCAACGGCAATTCAACAACCGGCCATCAATGTAAGCCCGGACTTCGCCCACTCAACGACAATTCAACAACCGGCCGTCAATGTAAGCCCGGACTTCGCCCACTCAACGACAATTCATCCACCGGCCGTCAATGTAAGCCCGGACTTCGCCCACTCAACGGCAATTCAAGAACCGGCTGTCAATGTAAGCCCGGACTTCGCCCGCTCAACGGCAACGCAAGCACCGGCCATCAAAGAAAGCCCGAGCTCCTTTCCCAACAAGTCAAAAGGAAGTCGTACAAGACTACATATCCTCAAAGACTGCAATAAGCCCGGACTTCACCCACTCAACGGCAAATTAAGCGCAAGAAGGAGCCACCACCTCCCAGCACAAATCTCAAGGTACAAAACGCCTCCAAAATGCTCAACGACAACGCAAGCACCGACCATCAAAGTAAGCCCGACGTCACCCTCTCAGCATGAAAAGGCCCCTACAAGGCCACAATGATCCCCAACAGACGAACACCAGCGGCCATCGTAGGTCCAACCTTCTCCCCAGCGGACAAAGCACAAGGCAATCACGCCTCTCGAAATCAAGCACAAGGCAATCACGCCTCACAAAAGGCCTCGCCAGGTTCATACTCCTGAACCAAGCTCCAAGTTCATACTCCTGAACTAAGTCTCAAACGCCAGGTTCATACTCCTGAACCAAGCTCCAACTTAAGTTCATACTCCTGAACTAAGTCTCAAATGTCAGGTTCATACTCCTGAACCAAGCCTCAACTTAAGTTCATACTCCTGAACTAAGTCTCAAACACTAGGTTCATACTACTGAACCCACATTCAGAAGACGACTCAAGTCTTCATACATGCCAAAACCCACATTCAGTAGACGACTCAAGTCTTCATACATGGCAAAACCCACGTTCAGAAGATGACTCAAGTCTTCATACATGACACAACCGCAGCCAAAAGACGACTCAAGTCTTCACGCATGGCAAACCGCAGCCAGAAGACGACTCAAGTCTTCACGCATGGCAAACCGCAGCCAGAAGACGACTCAAGTCTTCACGCATGGCAAACCGCAGCCAGAAGACGACTCAAGTCTTCACGCATGGCAAACCGCAGCCAGAAGACGACTCAAGCCCTCACGCATGGCAAACCGCAGCCAGAAGACGACTCAAGTCTTCACGCATGGCAAACCGCAGCCAGAAGACGACTCAAGTCCTCACGCATGGCAAACCGCAGCCAGAAGACGACTCAAGTCCTCACGCATGGCAAACCGCAGCCAGAAGACGACTCAAGTCCTCAAGCATGGCAAACCACAGCCAGAAGACGATTCAAGTCCTCACGCATGGCAAACCGCAGCGTAAGACGACTCAAGTCCTCACGCATGGCAAACCGCAGCCAGAAGACGACTCAAGTCCTCACGCATGGCAAACCGCAGCCAGAAGACGATTCAAGTCCTCACGCATGGCACACCCGCAGCCAGAAGACGATTCAAGTCCTCACGCATGGCACAACCTCAGCCAGAAGATGATTCAAGTCCTCACGCATGGCAAACTGCAACCAGAAGATGATTCAAGTCTTCATACTATCTCCAGCCCGGAAGGCTTTAAACCACTCGGTCCGAAAGACCGTATAAACCTCCCAAATCACTATCTCCGGCCCGGAAGGCCTTAAACCACCCGATTAGGAAAATCGTAAAGTTTCCATCCCAGGACACCACCACGTCCTCACAATTGACCTCGGCGGTCACCACATCTTAGGACACCACCCCGTCCTTACCACTGACCTCGGCAGTCACACGATACTTCAGGGCACCATCACGCCCACATACACTCACAATTTCACGACTTTTGAACTACGGCCAGGCTTGATTCCCGCCAGGGATACGTAGGAATCCTATCACAGGGTCCAGCCATCGACCTATACGGTCACCCAGGATGCCGCAACGTCCTCACCATCGACTTATGCGGTCACCCACAGGACACCACCACGTCCATACACAAAGTTTCAGTCAGAGGACCCTCTCCCGTCCACGTGCACTATAACACTCACCCCACACACGAACTACGATCAGGCTTGATTCACGCCAGGGATACGTAGGAATCCTATCACAGGGTCCAGCCAACTGACCTAAACGGTCACACAATAGGACACCGCCATGTCCTCACCCAGACCTCCACGGTCACTTCCTCTCCCAGCACGCGATCCAGATTAGGACCCTTATCTTATCAACGACCCCACTTCCTCCGTAAGTGACGTCGTTGAGGGGCTTCTGTAAGTACCCCAATCTGGATCACCCTCTTCCGAGCACATGGGAAACACCGCAGACTCACAAACACAGTCTCGAAGACCTATGGCACTCAAAACCCTCAAAAAACCCTCAACCAAACCAAGGGAGGAGCCTTTCTGGGATAAAAAGGGACAAAAGGACCTTTTGGAAATTTTCAGGAAATTGGAAAAGTAAATAAGGTCCGTACAGACCTCTTTGTTGCCATAATTACTGAATTCCCTTAAAGTCCACAATATTCCCTCAAATCCCGGAGAAATCATTACCCCCAATGCATGGTTGGTCCGTATGGACCTCTTTGCATGCCAAGATGGTCCGTACGGACCTCTTTGCACAGGGGACATCATCATTCCAGAATATTCACAATTATCACATATTCCCTTAAATCGAGGAAAACTAAAATTCTGGATAACCTAGGAGGTCCGTACGGACCTCTTTGCATTTTTCTCCTACTATAAATAGAGGGCTCCCCCTCCCATTTTCAGACACATCTCCCTCTTCTCTCTTCTTCCCCTAGCCTTCAGGCACCCCTCTAAGTCCTCTCGAGGCAATCCCGGCCCCTTTCGGATCCTTCTGAGGCCTTCCGAGCCCCCTCGTGGTGCTCTGAAGCCTCCCCGAGCTCTCCTGCGACGCTCCCGCGCTGCCCCGAGGCACTCTCGAGGTACTCTGAGGCCCCTCGTGGTACTCCGAGGCCTTACCTGGTCTTTCCAAGGTGTCCCGGCTCTTTCCGAGTCAAACCGGTAGCTTGAACGCACGCCGAAACTCTGCCCGAGTGACTCCTGCCACCCCAACGCACGCCGAAACTCTGCCCGAGTAATCCCTGCAATCTCAACGCACGCCGAACCTCTGCCCTAACGCAGCCTACAATCTCAACTCACGGCGAAACTCTGTCCGCAGACAACCGGCCCCTCCCGAAGCAATTCCGGTCCGTGCCGGAACATCATTCCATCCTCAAACACTATTCCCCAGCGGAAGACAGACACGAACCAACATTGATAAGGCTTCCTTCCATTACTATTTCAATACATTTCAATACATAGTGTACAATGTAGACATCCGATACAGCATGCATTTTTAAAAGCACACACACACACACAACATTTAAAGAATATTAGGGATATCTGAAAGACTCATTTTTACGAGGCGACTCGGGTGAGCTCTAAGATTCTAATATTCTCTTCCCGAGGAGTCATCTGACCTCCGAACTCAAAATCTCATCACACAAAAACAGTTTATTTCTAAACTGATGCCCTTTTTCAATGTTTTGGGCTTAATAAAAAACAGCGTGGCGACTCTACAATTGCGAAAACAACGGCGAGACACCTCCAACCATCGCTAAAGCGGAATAAAGCCAGATATCGAGGCGCGAACGCGCTGCCTCTCGGATCCGGGCAAACTTTCCCGAAAAGCGACGAATGCGAGATGCACGGGGCCCCGCGCGCGAGCCGGATCCCGGGTAATTTCAGGACGCGAAACGCGATTGTCTTTCGCGGAGGGTTGGTGTCTGAGACCTCGCTTCATGGGAAGGAAAATGAGGAGTCGCCACGCGGTTTTGTATTTTGAGCCCAAACGTTGAGAAACGGATTTAGTGAAAATGGTGTCGTTTTTATTGGTAGCAAAAACTTAGGAAAAGGCTTTTGAAAACACGGGATCATTTTTATTGGTAACAAAAACGAGTAAAAAGCTTTTAGTACCATAGATTGTTAGGTTCGGAGGTCACGTTACGTTTCGGGAAGAGTATTACGAGATCACCCGAAACTCCTCGTATGACGAGTCTTTCTACCTTTCTCGAAATCGTGTGTGTGTGTGTGTATTTTGAAATGGGGGCTTGAATGACAAGCTTAATCTTGGTTTGAATGTCAAACGTTGATTAGGTGACTTTGTTTGAAAATGCGAGCGTTTGAATGACAAACGTCGTTTTTGAGAAGGAAATTAGCGTTTGCGAGGCAAACGTCGATTTTGAGTTTGAAATGAGCGTTTGCGTGGCAAACGTCGATTTTGGAGCTTTTTGAAAAGGAGTTCGAAAGTCGAACTCCGGTTTTTTGAACCGGGCGAGTCATTGTTAACGATTTTTACGGGAAAAAGCGTATTAAATGTTTTTGAATGTCAAAAGTCGGCTTTCAGTTTGAAGATGAGCGTTTGGATGCCAAACGTCATTTCGCGCGTTTTGAAAGATAGTTCGAAGGACGAACTCCGGTTTTGAACCGGGCATTACATTGTTAACGATTTTTTTACGGGAAAAAAACGTATTAAATGATTTTGCGATCAACGAATCGGGTTGCGACTCGGACTTTGAAAAGTAAATACTATCACGATTCAAACGGGTCGGACTTTGTAAATGACAGTATTTAAATGAGGTATCAACGGAATCGAACGATCCGGAATTGTAAATAACGATCAACGAGCCAAAACGGCTCGGAATTGTAAATGACGATCGACGAGCCAAAATGGCTCGGAATTGTAAATGACGATCGACGAGCCAAAACGGCTCGGAATTGTAAATAACAGAAAAGTAAATGACAATCGACGGATCGATCGATCCGGAATGGTAAATGGCATAAAAAGTAAACGGAACGGGGTCGGAACGCCGTTTTAACCCGTGATTACTTCTCTTACGGGAAGAGAAGAGGATCGAGGGGCTAAAACGTATCGGACCTCGTCAGACGGAGGCGTCTACATTTCAATAACGTGGTTCGAAATGGTTGTAGCGACTGGCGCATAAACCGAGATGAAATGAGAGATTAGAGAGAGGGAGTTGTACCTATGGCTAGGGTCGACTCCTTTGGCTCGGGAGGTGTATGCGGGATACGGAAATTGGTTTGGAACGGTGTTTCGGAGTGGTGAGGGGCGTATTTGATTGAAATACGGAAGTTTCACGTGAATCGAGACGAAATGGGAGCTCGGGAAGGGGTGAAACTGATTAGGGCCGTGGCTGTGGTGAGTTTTTGGAGTGAAATTTTGTTATTTTTTGGCTTTGACAGCAACTTCTATTTATAGGTGAATTTTCAGTAGGAGTCCGGCCGGACTTAGGCTGAAATCTAGGGGGTTTTGTGAAACTTTGGGAATTTGAGGGACTTGCTGGCAATATCTGAAAATCTGCAGAGGAAGTCCGGCCGGACTGAGACTGTATACCAGGGGTATTTTAGTCTTTTCACTTTGAATTTGATTGAAGGGTGACTAGAGGGAGGTGGCATGCGTGCCAAGTGTCCCTGTGAGTCACCAAATGCGTGGGAGTTCGTTCCCGGGTCCCGATTTTGTCCGTTTTTTAAATAACAGTCCGGAAAATGTCCAAAATACCCCTGGAAAGTGCCGGAAAGTGCGTTTTTCAAGGAAAGTCGTACGTTTATGTGCGATGACGCGTGTCAAGTACGTTTTGACGTCGGGATGCATGGGGCAGTCCCGAGACGTATCGTTGGCATGGCAAAGGGGAGCTTAACGAGTTCCGGTTAACCTGGAGCGGGCCAGTTAACGGATTTCGGTTAACTTTCTGACGGATTTTGACGATACGGATTTGGGTACTTACACCCCTCAGAATAGGCAGACGGGAAACACCCGCTTATTGCTGTGAGATCGAAGTAAAAAATGAATCGATTGACGAACCCTGGTACAATCAAATCTACCAGTACCTCCAAAATGGAGAAGCTTCCTTCACAAGTGAAGATGGAAAATACAAAGAAGGGATCAAAGCCAAAAACATGATGGCATTAAAACGCCTGGCATCCCATTTCGTCATTCTGGGGGGGTATGTTGTACAAGAAGCGCCACCAAGGGCCACTCCTTCGGTGTGTAAATAAAGAAAAAGCCAGCGAGCTAATGAACGAAGTTCACAACGGGACCTGCGGTCCGCACATGAACGCCAGAGCATTGACACAGATCATCCTCCGTATGGGATACTATTGGATATCAATGGAAATAGACTGCATCCAGTTCGTCCGAAGCTGCGACAAATGTCAACGGTTCTCCAACCTTAATCACATCCCTCTTCACGAATTCTATTGCATGACTACGCCATGGCCTTTCGCCACATGGGGAATCGACATCATCGGCAAAATCACTCCGCCAGGGAGCAATGGTCACGAGTTCATATTAGTCGCAGTTAACTACTTCACCAAGTGGGTAGAAACCAGATCATATAAGGTACTGAATTCTAAAAAGGTGGTCAAGTTCATCATAGTCACACGCCACAAGTCTTCTCCCTACAGACCACAGACTAATGGTGCAGTAAGCAAGACTCTCACAATGATAATCAGAAAAATGACCGCCAGAGGTCGGGAATGGCCCGAAAAGCTACATCTAGCCCTCTGGGGATACAGAACATCAGTCAGAACCGCCATAGGGGAGACTCCGTTCCCACTTACCTATGGAATGGAAGCAATGTTACCCGTGGAATTGGAAATTCCATCCCTCCGAGTCCTCTTGGAAAACCGGATCAATGAAGTCGAATGGCTTCAAAGCCATCATGATGAACTTGCTCTACTCGACGAGCGCAGATTGAAAATCATGGAGCACACTCGTGCCTACCAAAGCAGAATGACCCGAGCATTTGATAAGAAAGTCAAGATTCGAGACATCAGAGAAGGCGACTTGGTGCTAAAGGAAAAGCCTCCTACGCAGACCAATCCCCTCGAAAAGTTGGAGCCTACCTGGATAGGCCAATTCGTGGTACAAAGAATCTTCTCCGGAGGAGCCATGAAGTTAGCAGATTTGGACGGGAACCCTTTCGTTAACCCCGTGAACGGAAGCAAGCTCCGCAAATACTTCGTTTGAGGAAGAGCACGAGTCAACTCTCCTTCCCCATATACCACCCCTCAGTAAAATTAAAGTGCTAAAAGAGTAATACCCAACTGGATACATTCCCGATAATGATCCAGGTAAAAAACAGGGTCGCACTTCTTCTGTCTTTTGTTTTTTCTCAAATTCACCTAAAGTGTCGAACTACGGTGACTTGAGCCCCTTAGTCCAATTTTAAAAGGGAAACGTAGGCAGCCATCATTGGTTCGGTCTCAAAAACAAAAAAAAACAAATAAGCATCAATTGCTTGTGTTTCGAAAAACTCTTTTCAATTAACCTACAAATTCATTACGGTTAAAACAATCTTTGATGAGTTCAAGCACGGTCAACTCTTGACTCGCTACACGCTAGCAAAACAACAATAATACATTAATCATTTAATGTGTCTGCAATGACAGTGGGTGGATACTCCGGACAGCAAGGTCAACCCAGTCTCCCGTACTTGGTCCTTCATCCTTCTTCCCCTTTCCTTTTCCGCGGCGAGTATTCTTCACCTTCACAGGGAATATTCCCGTAGTCCTTCTACCTGGCTCAGGGACCCTTCCCGATGCCTCCATCAAACCGGCAGCTGCCAACGCAGCCCTTTCCCTAGCTCTATCCTGAGCTGCCTCTCTTCGAGCCATCATGATCGTGCCTTGGTCGGCCGCCCGATCAGCATTGGCCTCATAGTCAGCCATGTCGTCCCCAGTAGGATTCTGAGGGTTAGCCCCCGCTTCGGCCCTCCTCAAAGTCGAGCCGTCAGGGTAATCAGGACCCAACAGCTCCCTCCATCTCCATAAAATGTCCATCTGTATCTCCCCCATACACTTTTCGTACCAGTTCAGATACTGCGTAGACAGAACAATGCCCCCTCTCCGGTGAAAGAGAACCCTGGCAGGAAAGGACGTGTATTGCCACAGACGTGTGAGAAGCAGTAACGTCGAAGAATCTTTCATCAGCAGAGATCCCACCTCGAAGGTAGCAGCATGAACCAAACCCGTCAGTGGCACCTGCTCCAGTCCGTACTGTCGCAGCACCAAGGATGGAATGTAGAAAGACGTCTGGGACAACCCCGGTACTCTGACAAATAAAAGACCCTCCTGAGCGGTCCGACAATTCTGTAAATTCCAATGAGGAACCCACCATCGCAAGTGATGCGTGCGGAGTCTGGCCATCCAGAGCTCCAGTTCAACCTAATCGCTCCCTATCACCAGTAGACGCCGAGAAAAGGACCAAAGGTCCCAAGACACTGGCACCTAGGGCATCATCTGCAGTCGCTCCCTCAACCACATAGTGAGCATAGCGGGACTCCCTCCCCACATGTATCGGCTGCCGGTCGCCATCCAACCTATGCCCAGGAACGTGTCGCCCAGGATAGGGGGCACGATGTCTCCCCCGTTCCGGCACTGCCTCACATGGTCCAGTACACTGTGATGGCACACACCCAGCGACATAAATGTGAACAAAGTGGCAATTGCGCACAGAGCAAATGCGTCCCATGCAAAAATGCTCCCCTCAACACCGGAAAATTTATCGGGCAGCCCCGAAATGTCGACATAGTCTGTGTTCAGTATTAGCATCCCGTATGCTTCTTCAGCCGAGATACCAAGTAGAGACACTAACTTCTCAACAGTGGCCATGCCACCCGCCAAGGGAAGAACTAGCTGTTCCGTCTCAGGTCCTCCTAAAATGGCCCGGAAATCTTCAAACGTGGGAGTAATCTCGTTGTACACATGCCTCCGCACGTCCCAGAAGCGAGCCGCAGCTCTCAAAAGATCCCAATCTGACATGAGCTCCTTCAAAGCCCAAACAGATTTCATCCCGTCACAACCCTCGAAAAAGCCCTTGCTTTGCCTCGTGTGGTGCCGTACCCACGACTGGAAATTGTCTAGATATCGCTCTTGCATCTGAGACGATAGCCTAGGAAATGAAGCCATGGAAAGAGCAAAGAAAATCTTGAGGAATTTAAGAAAGAAATTCAGTTGATTGATCGAAGCAAACGTGCTGTTTTCACAAATTGCAAAAGCTGAACTGCCATTTAAAGAATCTGGAAATCGAGTCCAAGTCCGGCCGGACTGTTTCTCAAGTTGACTGGGTCAACTCTGCAGCCAGCTGCTTTCAATTTGGAAACATTTCCAAACTAAATCATGTTCAAGCTTCATTGAAACTGTGTGCGCCCCTAGTTTCAATCAACCACTGCCAACAACACTTCCGCCCCGGGCTCGTACAACAGTACAATTAATTAAATAACATTGCATATAGACATAAATTTTGACCAGTTCAAATTTTTGTGCATGTTTCATTATTTATTTTTGATCAACCTTCTTACTTATTTGTCGAAAATAAAAGAAGGTAATCACTAAATAAATATGCAGAATACAAGTTCCGCCTCAAAGGCCCTTTCCAAGTACAAGTCAATTTGTTTTGGACAATACACACATTTTGTCTAAAAATAAAGCAAAAGAGGACTACTCAGAGTCCTGCTCGTCATCCAAGCGCTCAATGTACTGCCCCGCAACAGTCGGATCCGTCGAGAACAAGTAATCTCCCAATTCCTCCAGGTGGGAATACGAGAAAGGCCGCCTATGCGTCTGCGAACTCGAGGACTCTCCCTGTTTGTGCCCCGAGTATGAAGAGTGACGAGCTCCGAACCCCCCCCCCCCCCCGTCTCACCAGAGAACTGGCCGAACCCCTGTGTAAAGTCCGCTCCACAAGTCGTGGAGGCAGACGAACCTCTCAGCCTAGACAGACTCGGCTCATGTATAGCCGCACTCCTCCGGGAATTACACCGCAGGAACTCCACGAGTCTCCTGGCGTAATTGGTCAACCCATCCAACTGTCTCACGGCCTGATTGTACGTACGGTCAGACACCTGCGAACCAGGAAAGTCGTCAAAAGACAAACAGACAGCACAGATGCAACATTTGCAGAATGCTACTATCAAATACATAAAATCAAAAGCACTCACCTAAGCATTGGGGTCCAATCTTTACCGAGGCCTCGTCTCGTCTGGAATAGGGATCACCAACTGCCTGCGAGAACCATCTAGCCCCTCATACGCTAGCCTAGCGCGAGGGAGCGGGTAGTCTCGAGGATATCCAGGGCTTTCGCCCTCCCTGTACTGCACCTGCGGGCTCCTCAGCCTCGTCCTCAAGAAGATGTCATAGTCGGCACCTCTATGATAAACTCGGTATAGAACACACCCTGCCTATACCGCTCTAAATCCTCCATCGGTATCAACAAAGGATACTGCATGTGCAGAGGTGGGTCCATCGGCACCAAAGGAAGGGACCCCGGACCATGCTGACGGGTCACCCTCTCCCCCAAATACATCGCGTCACAGTGAAGCCCCACCAGCAGCTTCCGCTGATGTGTGACCTCTCTGGCAGCCTGAACCACAACGACATTAATCCGGTTCTACCAAGTCAGTTGGATCCGCTCAAAAAACTCTCGGCTCAGGACAAGAGATACCTCCTCGTAAGTCAGTCGAGTACCCTCCCTCGATGACGCCGGCTTCTTCGCCTCCTTCTGCCAAATCAATATGGCAGGGAACAAGGACTCATACGCCTCCTTGATCTCCCATCTCTGCGGGCGGAACACCTCCAAACCCCACAGCTGTCAAGCACATGGAAAGTTATGTCAGCTACAGAACAGATACATACGAGTACAAAATGAGACAAGGAAGAGAAAAAGACGGGAACTTACATCCAAATCAAACGAAAAGCAGCATAAGGTGTTCTCCTCTCCCCGCGAGAACCTATCCGAGGCATGGTAGAGCTCGGCCAGTCCAGCCTCCCCCCATGCAAACCCCCTCACAGCGTCCAGATCCGTCAACGAGCCAAGCAACGGGAAATGACATGATGTGTCAGCAGTAGGAAACAAAGTCGCTGACAACGCGAACCATATGAACCCTCGAGCCAGACGCTCTGCGGTCATCCTCGGAGACCCCTCCAAATAAGCATCAATACCCCTCCTCAGATGAGTCTCCATCGGCCTGTACCGAATACCCAAGCCTCTGGCATCGATAATATCGAAGCCCAGCATCTCCGACAACTGCCCCGGAGTATAGCCATCCACCCACACCAGCGTGTTGCCCCAGAATGGCAACCCAGTGATCGCCGCAAAGTCACTAGGAGTCACAG
This sequence comes from Adenophora triphylla var. japonica, assembly GCA_022495995.1. Lineage (NCBI taxonomy): Eukaryota > Viridiplantae > Streptophyta > Magnoliopsida > Asterales > Campanulaceae > Adenophora > Adenophora triphylla. Next base: position 245,210 of record JAFEMH010002105.1, on the reverse strand, counting down.
TCGCCTCCCCCCACCTGAAATGAAAAGTGTGGGTCGTGTCCCACCAGTACTCGCTCAGAGCAACGTACAAGGACCTCGCCCTCTGCGTCGAAGCCACCGCGGCCACTGCGCTAATGAATCCAGCCAAACCGGAGTCAACCACATACTGCTGTGGACTCCTCTCTCCATCCCGAGCCTCATCTGGGAGTATCTCCCACAGCGATCTGACTGCCTCAAAGGCTCCCCGGCTCTTCAAGTTGTGAACGTCAACTGTCCCTCGCCCCTGCAGGTGAACACGGCAAGAATACGTTAATACAGAAACGACATCAACAGAGTGCACGAACGCATATCGAAATGATGCAACACAGATATGAGTTTCATTTTCCTAAAATATGTCCATCCCAGGTGGAATATTAACGGTCCAAAATCCCAAAAAGTCAAAACATTTCGAAAACTCCGTCGAATTCGGAACTTTCAAAACATTTCGAAAACTCCGTCGAATCCAAAACTTTCAAAACATTTCAAAAACTCCGTCGAAATCGTAACTTTCAAAACAGTTCGAAAACTCCGTCGAATTTGGAACTTTCAAAACAGTTCGAAAACTCCGTCGAATTCGGAATTTTCCGTAGAATTCGGAACTTTCAAAACATTTCGAAAACTCCGTCGAACCCGGAACTTTCAAGACATTTCGAAAACTCCGTCGAACCCGGAACTTTCAAGACATTTCGAAAACTCCGTCGAATCCGGAACTTTCAAAACATCTCGAAAAATCCGTCGAAGTCGGAACTTTCAAAACATTTTCAACATTTCGAAAATTTACTACGTCCCGAATTAAACTTACTTTAATTTTGGAAAAAACCTCTAGGCATGGAATTTCGCAACCAAAATTTTTATGTCATCTACCCATAGTGTCAATTGAACTACACTCTAGTCAATTTCGACAAAGGCGCATAGCAAAGTCAAAAGCCCCAACTCGGGCACCAAAATCCCTAACTCATTTCTAGTCAAATCTCTAACATTTAAAGAATGCACATTCTTAAATTAACGAAATTTAGAGGAAGTTTACCCGTCTTTCGATCCCTCCCTTGGATTTGTGAGTGTCCCGAGCCGGATAAAACTCCGACGGATCCATGGGAAGAACGGTGGTTCGAATGGTCCTCACCAACCTCGTTCTTTCGTTATCATTCCTCCTATGGCGAGCCATTGGTCCCAAACCGGCATCCATGTTGATTTTCCCTTGAAAACAAAATGGGAAGAGTTTTTTCTCTCCTTTCTCTCTTCCTCGCCTGGAAAAATGGTGAAAATGGTTCAGTTTACGTCGGCCTTGGTGCTGATTTGAATCTGGTCAAATTCAGTCCAAGTCCGGCCGGACTCTTTTCCAGCTGAAAAGATTCCTTGCCAATTTTGCCCATCAGCTTCTCGCAGTTTCAATTTTACCCCTTTTGGCCCCCAAAAGTGTAAAATTTCCCCAAGTTAGACCTTTCTAACACCCCCTCCCCCGAGGTCAAGTCCCGTTAGCTTCTCGCTAACGCCCCGTCTCCCGACGTTAAATTTTCAGTTAGTTTTCACTAACGTTCGTCTCCAGACGTTAAATTTCAAACCGTCTTCGGACGTTAAATCACAAATCCGTCTCCCGACGTTAAATTTTCAGTTAGTTTTCACTAACGTTCGTCTCCAGACGTTAAATCCCAGATCGACGTTTGACATTCAAACGCTCATTTCTGTCCCAAATCGACGTTTGACATTCAAACGCTCAGTCCCGTCTTCGGACATCAAATCACAGTTTCGTCTCCCGACGTCAAAATTCCCATTGGTTTTCACCAACATTTACTTCCCCGGCCGCCAGTCGTAAGCCCGATCATCCCACCTCAGCGGCCATCAAGGTAAGCCCGCACAACAATCCCTCTTCGGCCATCACCGTAAGCCCGAACATTCCTCCCCAGCAGGATCCTAAGACCATCCGTCTAAGAAGAAACATCGATCAATCCCCTCAGTTCCTAACTAGCTTTGTTAGAACTCTAGACTCTTTTCCCCAACAATGTGTCAGTCTCTCCCGAGACCACATCCCGTTCCTAACCCCATCGTTAGAACGTCAATCCTTCTGTGTTGTTAATACGCCAGTTTAACACAACCAGTCCCGTCATTTTCACCATATCCCCCGCGGATAAACCTGGCCGTCACCATAAGTCCAACACCCAAGGTACGAACGCCTTACAAAATCAATCTCAAGGCAGGAACGCCTTCATCGCAGGACAAACGCATCCTTGTAATCCCGGTCTGAGGTGTCACACGCCCTCATATGTTTCAGTAACTTCGGCTTGAGGCGCCACACGCCCTCATATGTTTCAGTAACTTCGGCCTGAGGCGCCACATGCCCTCATATGTTCAAGCAACTTCGGTCTGAGGCGCCACACGCCCTCGTAAGTTTCAGTAACTTCGGCCTGAGGCGCCATACGCCCTCGTATGTTTCAGCAATCCCGGTCTGAGCCGCCACACGCCCCGAAGGTTTCAGAAATCTCAGGTTCAGATGCCTCACAATAGTCTCCATTCGGGTTCAGATACCTCACAATGGTCTCACTCAGGTTTAGACGCCTCACAACAGTCTCTCTCAGGTCAAGGTCCCCACGCGCGGCTCCTTGCATCTACAAACTATGATCGAATTGATTCCCGCTCGGGATACGTAGGAATCCTTTCGTTAAGGGTCCAGCCAGCTGACCACCAGGGTCTTTCAAAGTAAGGCATCCCTCGATTTGGATCCTTATCTTTTTTAAACGACCCCACTTCCTTCGGAAATGACGTCGCTGAGGGGCTAACTGTAAGTACCCAAATCCGGATCGCCAAAATCTGTTAGAAGTTAACCGGAATCCGTTAACTGGCCCGCTCCAGGTTAACCGGAACCTGTTAAACTCCCCGTTCTCAAGCCAACGAGACATCCCGGGACTGCCCCGTGCATCCCAACGTCGAAGCGTACTCAACACACGTCGCACGTAAAAGTACAGCTTCTCCTGAAAAATACACTTTTCGACACTTTCCGGGGGCATTTCGGACATTTTTCGGACAGTTATTTAAAAAAGGGACAAAACTGGGGATAATGGCATGAAATCCCATGAACCTGGTGAGTCACAGGACACGTGGCACGCATGCCACAGCTCCCTTGTCAACCTCAATCACATTTCAGTGTGAAAAGACTAAAATACCCCTCGTATGCAGTCTCAGTCCGTCCGGACTCATTTGCAAAGAATTCAGAATTGCCAACAAGTCCCTCCAGTTTCCAAAGTTTTGCAGAAACCCTGGAATTCAGCCCAAGTCCGTCCGGACTCTTTTGCAAAATTCACCTATAAATACAAAAGGCTGTTAAACATTTTGACAACAACAAAATTACTCCCTTTTCTCTCCACAGCCACGGCCCAAACCCTTTTCACCCTCTCCTAAGCCCTCGTTTTGCCTCGATTTGCGTGAAAACCTCATATTTCAACCAAATACAATCCCCACCACCTCGAAACACCGTTCCAAACACCTATTCGTATCCCGTATATGCCCATCGAGCCAAAGGAGCCGACCCTAGCCATAGGTAGCTCTCTCTCTTCCTAAACTCTCGTCCCGTCTCGGTTTATGCGCCAGTCGCTACAACCGTTTCGGACGAACGTTGTTGAAATGTAGACGTCACCGTCTAACAGGGTCCGATACGTTTTAGTCCTTGATCCTCTTCTCTTCCCGTAAGAGAAGTAATCTCAGGTTAAAACGGCGTTTCGGTCCCGTTCCGTTACTTTTATGTCATTTACAAATTCCGGATCGTTTGATCTGTCAATCGTCATTTACTTTTATGTCATTTAAAATTCCGGATCGTTTGATCCGTCGATCGTCATTTACTTTTTACCCAACTTTACAATTCCGAGCTGTTTGGCTCGTTGAACGCACTTTACAATTCCGGGTCGTTTGATTCCGTCGATACCGCATTTTAAATACTGTCATTTACAAGTCCAAGCCGTTTGGTTCATGATATTATTTACTTATCAAAGTCCGAGTCGCAAAAATGATTCATTGATCGCAAAATCATTTAATGCTTTTTTCCCGTAAAATCGCTAACAATGTAATGTCCGGTTCAAAACCAGAGTTCGACATTCGAACTCTCTTTCAAAAAATGCGTGAAATGACGTTTGGCATCCAAACGATCATCTTCAAACTTAAAATTCGACTTTCGACACTCAAAAATCATTTAATGTTTTTTTCCCGTAAAATCGCTAACAATGAAATGCCCGGTTCAAAACCGGAGTTCGACATTCGAACTCTCTTTCAAAAACGCGCGAAATGACGTTTGGCATCCAAACGACCATCTTCAAAACACAAAATCCGACGTTTGACATTCAAATTCTCTTTTCTTAAAAGTCAACATTTGACACTTAAGTTAAACAATTAAAATCAGTACTCGTGTCACTTTTCATAAAAAACTTCAAAACCGATGTTTGTCATTCAAACGCTCGCCTTTTCAAAAGGAATCACATAATCAACGTTTGACATTAAAACCAAGATTAAGCTTATCATTCAAGCCCCCCATTTTCAAAATGCAAACCCACACACACACACGCACACATTTTCGAGAAAGGTAGAAAGACTCGTCATACGAGGCATTTCGGGTGATCTCAAAATACTCTTCCCGAAACGTAACATGACCTCCAAACCTAACAATCTCTGGTACTTAAAAGCTTTTTTCTCATTTTTGCTACCAATAAAAATGACACCCCCTTTCAAAGCTTTTTCCTAAGTTTTTGCTACCAATAAAAACGACACCGTTTTCACAAAAGCCGTTTTTCAACGTTTGGGCTCAAAATACAAAACCGCGTGGCAACTCCTCTCCTTCCCAAAAGCGACGTCTCAGACACCAACATCTCCCGCGAAAGACAACCGCCTTTTTCGCCGCACGCGAAAATCCGGGTAATTTCAGTTATGTCTGTGTTGGTTGCTTTCAGTAATAAAAGTCTTTGTTTCTTTTCTTGCTAGACTCAAGACATCACTTGCACACCCACATTACACTTAATTGAAATGGTTTTATCCTAAATGATCGCTTGTGCTGCTCAATCACTAATGCATTGAAATGATTAATATTTAAATTAGTCGGAGTGAGAAAATCAATTGATATCCTTCTCAAATTGAGGCTCATCAATTCCTCATCTCGCATTTCATATGCTCACATCTCTTTCATCATCCTCAGCGTTCCATTGCTCAATGAATTTGCATTAATCTTTCTCAATTAAGCTTAAGCAAGCAATGAAGACTTAATTTCGTTTAGGTCATCCGGTAGGGATTGCGGTTGAAGCCTTTCACCCTAGGGAAGCCATTACCTCACCCTCACTAAACAATACCCTTTCATTTCAAGATCGGCATGTTTTGAAACCCTATTTAGCCATCATCTTTTCTCCTTGCTGAGAGAAGTCCAAGCAATGCCAAGAAGTTAGCTTTGAGAATCGGCGGTGCACAAAATACTCAAGTCATGAAGGAAGGACAGATATGATTCTCAACTCCTCAAGAGGCCTTCCAAATTCTCAAAAGAAAGATTTTAAATCCTCACAATTTTAGTAAAAGTCCTCAACTTCTCAAGTGACCTTCCAATTCTCAAAATGATGTTGAATCCTCCCAATTATACAAAAGTCCTCGATTTCTCAAGAGGCTCTCCAATATTCAAAAGGAGCCCGAATTCTCACAAGTTCACAAAAGCTCTCGATAGCAGGGACTTCCTCTCACCAGCATCCACAAACCAATCCCAAACCATCCTCTCTCTTTTAAAGGATATTCCCATTACCATTGCCCTTGCCTTTAGCCAAAGCCAATTTCAACCTCTCATTTTTAGAGGCAATCAATCTTCCTCGCCATAGAAATCCCAAACACATCCTTGAAAGCCAACCTCTCATTTTTACAGGTTTAGTCAGTAAAAGGCCTAGTCGACCTCTCATCTTAAGAGGTCATGATATAAACAAAGATCCAAATCACCTAATGGCCGATCAAAGCCCTGAAACCCAGCTACGGTTCCTATCGGATAGCAGTTTCATTCTAATATCTTTGCGATCTAAATCAAATTAATGCTCGTTGCTTGCTTAAGTTGGAATCTAATCCATCTAGGTTCAAGGTCATCAATCAAAGATTATGTAAATTCAAACCCAATTCATTTGGCACTTCATGTGAGCATATGTCATTTTTTTCTCCACAAACACTTCCCGTGGATGCCTTACTGGGGCTTCGCATCCGTATCTTTCATTGACACTCCAAGGAGACATGTTCTTCAACTCTCCAATCCTCAAAATCCTTAAAGGTCCTCAAAATCTCGAATTTTTGCATTCCTTCTCTTCTCAATCGGGATAAGCCCGAACTACGGCGACCTGAGCTTCTCATATTGAGGGGAACGTAGGCAACCAGAAATGGCCCGGTCACAAGCACATTCAATTTTCAGAAAATCCGGTCTCCTCAAGGACCGTCCCTATACACAAATCCTCTTTCCATCTTTCCAAATTTGATTCTTGACATCAGTCAGTTTTCTCCTCGTGATTAATCAAAATATTTGTTTATATCAAGCTTAGTGGTTGAATAACCCGAACATCAATAAAGGGTTTTAAGCAGTCTTGTGATCATCATGAATAAAATAAGTTTCAAATGTCTCGACAAGTCTTCTCTTTCGACATTCTAGGAATATAGAGCCAAACACTGTCTTTCTGTCAGCAGGGGTTTCCATACACTTTTTTGCACCTTGTGATGCTTATACTCTCTCAAAAGAGTCAAACCCAAAGCGAATGTGTTACACAAAATCGGGATTCATTCCCACTTTTCGAAATATGTGCCCCTGCACGTATACATTTCTGAGTCTTTTCCAATGACTGATTGACTAAGGTCTGAAATGGTGGGTTGCCTCCTTGGTCACATGATAATTATGTCCGTGACAGGGCTGCATTGGATCTCTTCAAGCTGGGGCTTCACCAAGTCACCTCGGTCCACGTTGGGTTCTTTACTTTGATATGTGATGGATTCATTCCTTATCAGATTCACTTCAAGATTGCTTTGCATTACCAACTGGGGCTTCGCCAAGTCACCTCCTCAAAATCAAGGTTTTGCCTAGTCATCTCTTCAAAGCCAGGGCATTCTCTGCACTTCCTCTGCTGCTTACCGTCTCGGGCGCGCGACACACTTTGTTCTTATCAGCAATAATCAACTTGCTGCAATTTGCACTCACCCGGGAGCATCCCCAACTTGCCTAGGCTGCACCATCTCATCCATCACTCATACACTCTTCAAATGCGTGGGAGAGGGTTCACAACCCATAGATCATCATACATATATACATCCATCCCATACACAATCCATCATTTGCTACATATATATCAGCTCGTCGAGCCATGCAAAGTCCTCACTTTATTCTCATCCCCCAGCCGAGATGGACTCGTGCATCAAGATTAATAATGCATAAAATTAACAATGATTGAGTTCAAATTAATGCAAAGTGCCTAGAGTGTTGTGTTTTCCCCCACAGGGTATAATAATCAAATGATCATAATCTGATCATGAGGACTACTCCTCAAATCACAATCTAGACAAAGATTTCAAATCCTGGAGGTGGCATATTTTGCCTTTATCATCTTCATCAGTCTCGTCATCTTTGGATTCATTGGCATTGTTTGAAAAAGCTTCAGCTGCCTCAATCTCCAAGCAATAGTGCTCATCAGCCTGGTCACCAAAAAGCCCGTGTTAGATGGCGAATCATTATCAAAATCCTGTGTTGAACGGAGAATCATCATCAAAATCCCGTGTTGGACGGCGATTCCTCATCAAAATCCCGTGTTGGACAGGGGATCATCATCACTTTCACGTGTTGGACGGAGAATCATCATCAAAATCCCGTGTTGGACGGCAATTCCTCATCAAAATCCCGTGTTGGACGAAAGTTTCCTCATCAATATCCCGTGTTGGACGGCAGATCATCATCAAAATCCCATGTTGGATGGCGAATCATTGAATCATCATCATCAGTCGTAGTCCCAACCCTTTCGGGAGTTACAGGTAAGCACAGCGAAGGTATGAAAGCATATCTCAGTCAATTACTTTTCTAAAAACATCAACATTTTCTTCAGGTGACTCCCCTTCCAGTCAAATCTCGGTGACTCCCTCTCTAGTCAAATCTCGGGTGACCCCCTAATAGTCAATTTCGGGTGACTCCCCTCTAGTCAAATCTCGGGTGACTCCCCCTCTAGTCAAATCTCGAGTGACTCCCCCTCCAGTCAAATCTCGGGTGACTCCCCCTCCAGTCAAATTTCGGGCGACTTCCCCCCAATAGTCACTTCTTTTGAACTACGATCCAGCTTGATTCCCTCATAGGGATACGTAGGAATCCTTTCTCGAGAGGTCCAGCCATTTGACCATTTTGGTCTTTCTTTGGTTTGAGGCACCACACGTTCTCACTTTCTCAAAATAAGATCTGGCTTGATTCCCTCTTAGGGATACGTAGGAATCCTTTCTCGAGAGGTCCAGCCATCCAACCACATCAATCTTTTGCCATATTCCCAGCATGTACAGCCATTCCACCATTCTGGTCTATCTTTCCCATCTTTCGCTCGTTAGGCTTGGGATCCTTCTTATCGACAACCTCACTTCTTCCATAAGTGACGTTGCCGAGGGACTCTGTGAGTACCCCAATCCAACTCGAGACCCAATAAAAGTGCCTTTTACTCAATAAAAGTGTGCTATGGAGCATTTTGGTAAATTTTCGGTCCATTCCGAGACTTTCGGGAGCTTTTTATAAGTTTCTCGCTAAGGAAGGACCTATAGGGAATTATTCTGTTTGGACCTGTTGGGAATTAAGCCAAGAAAGATCCAGAATACACCGCCGTGGATATCAACATTAAATATTCTGGATATCCAGAACCTTTTGAAAGGATATCCAGAACCTTTTGAAAGGATATCCAGAAATTTTGAAAGGCTTCTGGATATCAATATTAAATGTTCTGGATATCCAGAACTCTTTGAAAGTGATATCCAGAATCTTTTTAAGTTGATATCCAGAAATTTTGAAAGGCTTCTGGATATCAATATTAAATGTTCTGGATATCATTTTGTAAGTTTCTGGATATCATTTTGTAAGTTTCTGGATATCATTTTGTAAGTGTTGGTCCCATTCTAACATAACTTTTGAATATCATGATCAAAGGGTTCTGGATATTCAGAAGCTTTGAGACTGATATCCAGAACCTTTGAAAAAACACATTTCTCCATAACTTATGGAGAAACGCGTTTCTCCGGAGACCTACTCTTCCTATTTAACATGGATTATACAATCATATATCTATAAATACATGACATAATTCTCATTATTTTGATAACACATTTTTTAACTCTAAACTTTTGTCAATTGATTTCTCTTTATAAACACAAATACTTGCTTTTACGTCGGAGGACATTCGCCGATTAAGCCCCGTCTTAGTTTACGTGTTTGTTATTCTTTTTCAGATTATTCAATTATAAAGAATACAACCTGTCGCTGGATTTGGAATAATACAAACATTTTTTTGCATCTTCACCATTCAGTTTTCATCTTTAAAAAAATGTTTATTATTATTAATATTTAAATATCTATTTAAAATATATTGAAATGAGAGAAAGCCATCATTAACTTCAGTTACTGTGAAGGGATTAAAAAAATAAAGGTTACATTTTTGTAGAGAAAAAATGATATTTTTTGAGCAAAAAGTTGTTGGTTAGGATACTAAATGGGTGGAGATGTGGTATATTTTTTGGGCTTAATCATCAGTAATCAAAATTTATACCTAATTACAAATTCATTTATAATAATAAGTGAATTTGAAAAAGTCTCATGTATGGAAAAGACAGAAACTTAAGTACTCCTTTCTCCCCGCTACAAACCACACGGTTACTGTTTGTGCGAGAATTAAGAAAAAAAATAATAATATAAATGTTGTGAGTGTAAAAGTAAAATAGGAGAGAAAATGAGAGGGAATAGTAAATTATAATGGTGTTGTGAGTATTAAAATAATGTAGGAGAGAGAATGAGTGGAGGGAATAGTAAAGATTTTTTGCCATTTTAGGAAGTGTGCAGTTTGTAATGGGATGCCCAATGAGGAAAGTGTGCAATTTGTAGCGGGACGGAGGGAGTATATCGTATGAGTGTCACGTAGCATATATTTCATTAGATTTTTAACGGATTATCCAAATTTATCAGTGTTCTAAAAGATCCCGCCTAAGGGCGCCTATGTCCCGTCTAGGCGCTAGGCCCCTTTCCAACGCCTAGTTCTAAGCCCCGCCTAGGTCCCGACTAATTTCGACTAATCCCGGCTAGTCCCCGCCTAGGCGCTAGACCCGACTCCGCCGCCTAGCATCCGCCTAGCGCTTTTTAGAACCTTGAAATTTATAGATGATTGTAATCAAAACGCAAACTCAGTAACCAACTTGTAACAAATATAAATTTGATAATCAATTAAAACATTTTGTAAAACTCAGATAACTAAAATACAAATTTGGCCATTAAAATGATTATTAGACTGATGCGTTCATATTTGGTTCCATCAGTAAGAATTTGGAGTTGTTTTGCGGAGGTTTTGGTGTGGGAGCCATGACAAATACGATGACAGAATTCTTGTTAGTGGATGTAGGAGTTTAGTAAAGGGATATGTACTCTTGAACGAAATAATAAACACATAAATTACCATGCCATCGGATCAAAAATTTACAGAAATTCGTTCTCCTCACTATCCCACTCGTCTGCTTCTTTATCTAAAAGTACTAGCATTACGCCCGTTGCGCCACGCTAAATTTTTTTTTTTTTTTTATATAACAAAAAAAAAAAAAAAAAAAAAGGTCACCCATGTCGTACGATATAGATAATTATGAGGGCAAAACGGGAAAGGGACAAAACAGTGAGGGCAAAATGGAAATTTTCACCAATGCTACTGTTCATACAACTGTTCACAACCCCGATTTCCTTTATACTATAGATAAAACTATAATTACTCTATAATTATAATATAAGAGTTTTTTTTTCACAATTTTCATTTTTTTTAAAGTAATAAAAATGTCTCATATTTTATTAAACAGTTCACTCATATACCTAAAGGTATAACAATAAAATTAGTCTTATACCTAGTTATATGTGTTTTTTTACAATTTTCACATTTTATTAAAAATAGAAAAATACATATTTATTAAACTCTCCGCTTCTATGCCTAAGGTATAATATTATAATTCTCTTATATATAGATATAAAAGTAAATATTTTCACAAAACTCCAATCTGTGCAAACCTAGTAGGTTTGCACATATTGAAGTTTTGTATAGAGATTCCTCATCGTAGTTGCCCCCTCATTATCGGTCGTATAGAGATTCCTCTAGGTTTGCATTGAAGTTTTGTATAGAGATTCCTCATCGTAGTTGCCCCCTCATTATCGGTCGTATAGAGATTCCTCATTAGCATTGAGGAGCCCAGTCTTACCCCTACATCAGAACCGGCGGGTGAAATTGATCGTCATCAATTGGTGGTGATAGGATGTTAACGTTGTGTTTTGAAAAAAATTGAGGGATTGGCCAAAAAATGTGAAAACAGTAACAGTGCGGTTACTAGCGGGACGGAGGGAGTACTTTTTAATCTTTACCTTTCTCTGTCTGCAATGACTTTTTAATTAGTGAGTGGAATACAGTCCAAACACAAAGATAATGGACTAATTAGACTAACAATTAAGAACAATGATTATGTTGTTAATGTGTCATCATAACATTAACCATGGTTGACTATCATAGATTAATCGATAGCCGGCCAATAACATTTGTTTTTGTCATAATTCATTCTTTAAAATATATTTCGAGGAAACCTATGTTCAAATGAAAATTATTAAATTTCAACCAATGGGGTGCTTAACAACACATACTTCTTTTACAATAGTTAATGTTATGGATATATTTGTATAATTAGGGACTTGATTAGAGTATTGTATTAAGTACATAATGCGGGTTAGTAAGGATAAGTAAGTTTATAGCTCCATTATGTGTTTCCATGATGGGTTTAGCTAGGAAAATATCTTCAAAACCAAACAAAACACTAAAACTCCGTTTGTTTCGTGTAAAACGAATTACGAAAAATGATTTTTTGTAAAATGAATTTTGAAAAATGAAAATGTTCTCTGAAAAATAACATAAACATGTTTTAAGTTGTTTGTTAAGAAAAATGTTTTATATAAAATATTTTCATTTGTTTAATGAAAATATTTTTCGATAAAACACAATTTGAGATAAGTTGAAAAAAATAGGGTGGGATAGGATGATGGAGGTGGTGTGGTAGGGTGGGAGGAGGGAATTAGTAGGGGTGAGGTGGGTGGGTGTGGGGTAGGGTAGGGTAGGGTGATTGGAGAAATGTAAACGGTAAGATGATGGTACGCTAGGATGGTAATAGCGTAGGGTGTGGGGGTGGGGTAGGTGGGGAAAATTGTTTTTGAAAAACATTTTTTTTAAAAGAAAATGTTTTTCAGAAAATGACATTCGGTTGTTTGATAAATCTAAGGAAATGATTTTCAGAAAATATTTTTATTTGTTTGGTAAATTTAAGAATAATATTTTCTGATAAAAACACAAAATAGGATAGGTAGGGAAGGTGGATGTGGGGATAGGGTAGGGTAGTTGGTGAGGAGAGGGTGAGGTAGGGGTTAGGATTAGGATAGGATAAAGTAGAGTAGTGGAAATGGGGTGGGTAGGTAGATTGAAGGTAGGGGGTTGGGGTGGGTTTTGTGAATGATTGAGGGGTGGGTATGATAGGATGTTGGGGTAGGGATGGTTGGAGGAGTTGTTAAAAATAATTTTAATAAAAATAAATAAAATGACGGGAGGGTGGGGATGTAGGAGGGGCGTTCAGGGGAGTTGTTAAAAATAATTTTAATATGAGTTAAAAAAATGATTGGGGGGTTGAGTGGGGTGGGGTGAGGTTAGGGTGGTGGGTGGTTTGGGGTGGAAAGGCAGTAGGAGAGTTGTCAAATAAATAATTTTAATATAAGTAAAATTATTATTTTTTTGACGGAGTGAGGGGGTGGTGGGGTGGAGCTGGGGATGAGTTGGAGGGGCGGTAAGAGAGTTGATAAAAAAAATTAATCTACATTAATATCACATATATATACCTATACCCTAATACTTAAATTTAAATCATATACTTTATACACTAAGTCATAATTCATCTAAATTATTCTCATATATATCCTATACCCTAAAATTTAAATCACAACTATATACTCCATACCCTATACCCTAATTCATCTACCTTAACCATATACCCCATAATCTAACCCCCCTAAATCATATAACTAAATTCCATATATACCTCTAAATCGAACCACTTAATCTTATACCTATACCCCTTATATAGATTTTACCCTAAAACTTAAACAAATGAGAGTTAGTTTATGATTTGAGCTTGACAATCAAATAAATTAACGAAATTCGTTGAAGAAAGTAAAGAGAGAGTTAAGAGGATTTGTGTGAAAAAATTGTGAGGGGAGGGGGGTGGTATTTATAGTTTAGAAAATATGTTAGGAAAACAAAAATATTTTGTATTTAACATTATACCCCATACTCTAACGGCTACATTCTGACAAATCTAACCAAATTTTTGACGATTTTGACAACGGTTCAACGATTTTGATTTCGATTTCGGCTTCGATTCCGGTTCAGAGGGTTCAAAATCGCCGGTTCACGGTTTTTCAAAAGGAGAAACCGAAATCGGACCGCCAAACCGTCGGTTATGGTTTCAAACGGTTGCGGTTCGAAACGTTTTATGGTTCCGGCTGGTTACGGTTCAAGGCGGTTCAATGGTTTCGGGCCGATTTCGGTTCCGGTTTGATCATCCTTAATTGGAGGGGTGGCAGAAGAGTTTATAAAAAAATTAATATGAGCAAAAAACAATTGACGGGGGTTGGGGGTTGGAGGTGTGACAGGAGAGTTGATAAAAAAAATTAATATGAGAAAAAAAAATTTGACAAGTCGGGGGGTGGGGGTTGGACAGGCGGCAGCAGAGTTGATAAAAAAATTAATATGAGCAAAATTTTTTTAAGGGGCAAGGGGTAGGAGGGGTAGCAAGAAAGTTGATAAAAAAAATTAATATTAGCAAAGAAAAATTGATAAGGGGGGTGGTTAGGATGGGAGGAATAGGGGGTTGGAGGGGCGACAGGAGACTTGATAAAAAAAAATTAATATGAGCAAAAAAAATCGACGAGGGTGGGGGTGAGAGTGGGCTGGGTCGGGAGAGGGAGGTGGGGTGTAGTGGGGGTGGGGTGGGGGTGGGGCTTAGGAGATGTGGATGGGTGAGAGAAAGTACCTTTTTCGTTCCTAAATTACTTTAAGTTTTACCTTTTCGTTCCCAAACAATTTTTTTTATTACCTTTTCATCCTTGACCTGTCGTTTTTAGGATGATATAGTCCCTCCAGTTAACGGGCATTTAATAATCCGTTAAAACATGGGTCGATATGCAAATTTTTGTCTGTTTATGGTTGTTTAACGAAATTTGTTAGAGATCTTGTTAATTCACGATGTGTCGTGCACATGATCAACAAATTCGTTAATTTGAAGTTGTTTTAGTTATTAAGGGGTTCAATGTAAAATTTTGAAAAAAGAGAGTAAAATTAATAAACACTCCCCCACAAAAATATTACACCCAGCCCCACCCTCATCAGCCACCGTTCCCCATCCCATCCCCACCCCAACATTACAAGTCAACCCCATATTTCAGACCAAACAGAAAACCCGAGCACAATTTTGATTCTCCAAATTACATTAACAAAACAAACCCACTTCATTCAGATTTTTAATTTTTTTTCAAATTATAACAAAAATCAGTCACAAAACCCATTAAAATTCTTGTCAAATCCCCAAATTTTATCAACGAATTCATCGAAAATTTAAGGGGTGGGAAAAACATAGTTGTTCAATTCGAATCATAACTGTCAAATGTGCACATTATATCAGTATAAGATTTCCAAAAAAGATTGCCAACCTCAGGACGATCAGAATTACAAGGCAAATGTACTCAAGAGATCTACCGACCTGACCGAGCTAAGAATCTTCTCTCCAACCTTAGAAAAATCCATCCCACCAACGCCGCCGTCTCCACCGTCACCATCGCCACTACTAAACCTGCCAACACCTTGGGAAAACAAAACCGAACCTAGAAACAGAACCCTAGACAGCTGAAACCCCTCGGTGCTCAAATTCCCATTTAATGCGAATGGTCTCAGCGGTACAAATGGGGCTGAATTTTCCGACTGCATTTCAAGTCGGAGCTCTCGAATCAAGCGGTCGTCGGAAATCCATTTTCTCCGGGAAACAGTGTCCAGATCGGATCTGAAAAATTGAGCTCGGGTTTTCTGTTTGGTCTGAAATAT
Organism: Adenophora triphylla var. japonica; assembly: GCA_022495995.1. Taxonomy (NCBI): domain Eukaryota; kingdom Viridiplantae; phylum Streptophyta; class Magnoliopsida; order Asterales; family Campanulaceae; genus Adenophora; species Adenophora triphylla. The sequence continues at coordinate 229,827 of JAFEMH010002105.1, read as the reverse complement.
GGGGTTGATTTTTAATGGTGGGGTGAGGATGGGGAACAGTGGCTGATGAGGGTGGGAGCTGGGTGTAATATTTTTGTGGGGGAGTGTTTATTATTTTACCCTCTTTTTCAAAATTTTACATTGAACCCCTTATTAACTAAAACAACTTCAAATTAACGAATTTGTTGATTATGTGCACGACACATCGTGAATTAACAAGATCTCTAACAAATTTCGTTAAACAGCCATAAACTAACGAAAATTTGCATATCGAGCCATGTTTTTACGGATTATTAAACACCTGTTAACTGGAGGGACTACATCATCCTTAAAACAATAGGTCAAGGATGAAAAGGTAAAAAAAAAATTGTTTAGTGACGAAAAGATAAAACTTAAAGTACTTTAGGGACGAAAAAGGTACTTTTCTCGGATGGGTGATGGTGTTAAAAAGCATTTTTCAAAAAATATTTTGAATAGGAAAAATTCGAAAGTTATTTTCATTAGAAAACAAGCGTATTTTTCATAGACTGGAAAAAAAATTTCGCTGAATTAGCATAAATGGTTATAAAAAAATATATTTTTAACAATTTAATCAAATCAATAAACAAAGTAAATTAACAATTCATAGTCCTCACTACCCTTTGGGGGCGCTCCCGACTTTAAATTAGGAGAGAAAGGCAAGGAAGTGGGAGGAAATTTAAAACATTTTTCTTCCTGGTTGTGCTCCCGAATTTTTCTTGGAGGAAAGTGGAAGGAAAAGAGGGAAAATTTTTTAAAATTTTCCTACCTTTCAATTCCTTCCAAAAGTGGAAGGAATTGGAAGGAAATAAAATTTCATTAAAGAAATTTTTTGATATACCTATTTTATCCTTTAAAATAAAACACTCTTCTTCTTTTATTAAAGATAAACATGTAATTTAAACTTTTTTTCTTTCCTTTTCCTTCCTGAACTCCGGAGCAATCAAGAGAGAAATTGAATTACCTCCCCTTCTCTTCTTTTCTCTTCTCTTCTCTTCTCTTCTCTCCCTTAAAAACTCAGGAGCATACCCTTTAAGGGCTCGTCTGGTGCACAGTTTTATAAACGGAGAGTTTTTAAAATGAAACTTATTTCTGGACGCTATAATTTTAAGCGGCCAAAATGTCCCCAATTTTTTAAAATTCAACCGTCTAAAATTCTTGACTAACACGCTTAATAAAAAAACTGTGTTTTTTTTTATCTCCGTTTTAACAAAAACGCTAGACAAGACAAGGCCTAAGTTGTTTATGTTTTAAAAATTAAATGCTCACTCTCTCCCAAATGAATGATAAAAAAAAATTAAATTTGAATTAAAAAAAAAAAATTGTCATTCATGACAGAAGTTTTTTTTTTAACCACGACCCAATTGTAACTACGTCATTTGAAATTACCAGTCAATCAAACTGGTTGCTCAAATGCATCAATTCAAGGTAACCATTAATGTCGAATTGGGATTAGGGCCTGGTGTGGTTCATTCCCATTGAGAGGAAGAAGATCTAGAGAGAAAGAAGAGGCTATCCTAGTTGAGATAGGGAAGAGGGGAGTTTATGAAATTCACTGATATTGCCTAGATCAATTGATTGGGGCCAGTTTCTAAGAAGATGTCTAAGCCTGTTGGAGCCTAGAGGAGCTCAGATCCGGTGAGCAAGATCAATTGATTTTATTAAAATTCAGATCTTGCTTTTGGTTATCCATTACCTTGTTCAAGGGAAACCATAGCCGCCTTGAGAAGCCCACTGGAAGAAGACGTGGGGGCTGTACTGGGTTTGATGGGAAAAAAAAAAAAGTTCAAATGTTAACGTTTTCGACCTCGGGATGTATTTCAGCAGCTTTAAAAATGGAATAGTTGCCAAACGCTTTCCATTTCTTAAATTTGAACAAAAATTAGAAATGGAATCAATTTTTGTTTGGAAATGAAATGGTTACTCCGTTTGTTTGTTTGTTGGAAAATATATTCCGGAATACTCCCTCCGTCCAGCTGATTACTTCACCATTTTGGCTCCGGCACGCAAATTAAGAAAGTGAGTGGGAAGAAAAAATGTTGTGAGTGTTTGGCTCCGGCACGCAAATTAAGAAAGTGAGTGGGAAGAAAAAATGTTGTGAGTGTAATTTGAAAATAGGAGAGAGAATGAGTGGAGTGAATAGTAAATTATAATGGTGTTGTGAGTATTAAAATAATGTAGGAGAGAGAATGAGTGGAGAGAATAGTAAAGATTCCTTTGCCAAAAAAGGAAAGGTGAAGCTTTCAATGGGACGCCCAAAATGGCAAAAAGTGAAGTTATCAGCGGGACGGAGGGAGTATTGTTTATGGAAAACATTTTATGGAAAAATGAAAATGTTTTTCGGAATATGACATTTGGTTGTTTGGTAAATCTATGGAAAATGTTTTTCAGAAAATATTTTAATATGATTAATTTATTTATTTATTTATTTGACGGGGTTGGGTAGGAGTAGGTCTGCTGAGAAACGCGTTTCTCCATAACTATGGAGAAACGCGTTTTTAATAGCCAGAAGCTATACGTTTGATAACCAGAAGAAAATTTCTGGATATCAGTCTCAAAGGGTTCTGGATATCCAGAAGCTTTGGAACGAATATCCGTAAGCCTTTGGGCGGATATCCGTAAAAATAAATTTGAAGCCAAATCCAAGGCCAAGACCGTAAATTGCTTATTGAAGGTTTCGGATATCCAGAAACCTTCAAATGTATATCCGTAAATCGTCAAATGAATATCCGTAAACATTTTGAAAGTTTCGATATTCTTTGAAGGTTTCTGGATATCCGTAAACCTTCAAATGTATATCCAGAATCATCAATGAATATCCGAAACATTTTGAAAGTTTCGGATATCATTTTGAAGGTTTCGGATATCACTTTCATAAGCTTCGGATATTCTTTCAAAGGGTTTCGATATTCGTAACCTTTGAGATCGATATCCGTAAGAACTAATGGACAAGGTCATGGCCAATACAAAAAGTTTCTGGATATCCTTTCAAAAGGTTCTGGATACCCGTAACCCGTTTCTCCATAACTTATGGAGAAACGCGTTTCTCCCTAGATTTTACGGTTGGGTAGGGGGAGGGAGGGAGGTGGGGGTGGTGGTGTTAAGAAATATTTTATGGAAAATGTTTTGAGGAGAAGAAATTTGAAAAATATTTTTTTTAGGAAACAAACATATTTTTCATTAATTGAAAAATCTTTTTCGTTTACTTTATTTTCCAATGGTTATTAAAATTAAAAAAATGAGAAAAATATTTTTCCCCAACCAAACGGAGCTTTAGTATACATTTCAAGAGCAATTTGGAGTCCATGGAATTCATTTTCTCCTCCATTTCGAATAATGTGATAACTCAGGTTATCAAATTAGTGTTTTTTTTTTTTTCATTTGTTTTATTGAAGATGACTAGCGTTTGAATATTCGTTGATCATTTTTTTTTGTTGGAGTTGGTTGCAATTTGATAACCTGAGTTATTCACATTTTTCGATTTTGTTCTTAAATTTAATTTTATTAAAATTCGATTTCTAAAATTTACACTTTGTTGCAGTCTAGTGAATATGGATGCAATGTTACCGTGTGTTTTTTTTCTTATCAAAAATAGATATTCAAAGAGATTCTTTGAAAATTATATTATATACCCCTATAATCAGTGGCGAGGCTAAAGCAAGGTCATGGGATTACATGACCCCTTTAAATTTTAAAGTGTGACACTTTAGTACCTTTAAATTTTGGAGAAAATAGTTTTTATTTCTAAAAATTATGTTTTTGACCCCCTTCAATTCAAGTAAAAATTACATTATAATATTTTTTTAACCCCTTTGTAAAAAAGATGAGTGAGTATGAATGGAATTATGGAGATTTAGGGTTTGAGTGAGTATGAATGGAATTAGATGAACCATAAAGATGAAAAATATAATTTTTAAAAGAAAATCATTATTTTTTTGATCAACTATTGTTAAATATTTATCCATTTTTACATCAAAGTGTAACAAGATTTAACTTTGAAGAATTTGTAACAAAAACAAACTTAGAAACCACATTTTAAAAAGGTATAAAGATACACAAAATCTGGGGAGAAACGCGTTTCTCCGTCGCTTCTGGAGAAACGGGGCTTGTTTTGTCGCGCGACATACTTAGCCACCACAACTGGATATCCTTTCCAAAGCTTCTGGATATCCAGAAGCTAGCTTTTGGATATCCAGAAGCTTTGGAAAGGATATCCAGAAGCTTTGGAAAGGATATCCAGAAACCAAATATTTTTTCTGGCTATCCTTTCCAAAGCTTCTGGATATCCATATTCAATGTTCTGGATATCCAGAAGCTTTGGAAAGAATATCCAGAAAAAATATTTGGTTTCTGGATATCCAGAAGCTGATGAAAATATATCCAGAAACTGGCTTATTATGTCGCGCGACAAAACAAGCCCCGTTTCTCCAGAAGCACGGAGAAACGCGTTTCTCCCCATACCGACTCATAAAGATAAGGTCACTAAATCTAAAATGGCCCATTTTCCATGTGTGGGATTAAGTTAAGATGAAGTTTTCATCCTTGAAATAAATGCCCCTTGATTATTTTTATTAAGATAAAAATGAAATAAAGATATATTCCCTCTGTCTCATTTAAATGTAGATCAAAATTTTGAACATTATAATTAAGAAATAATAATATAATAAGAGAAAAGAGAATAAGTGGAAAAGGTAATATGAGTATAAAAAGTAAAACAGAAAAAAAAATTATTGAAAGAAATATAAAATAAATTATTATTGTGAATATGTCAAATAAAATTCTAAAAACTTTGAGTAATTTATACTCACGTGGAACAAACAAATAAGGGAAAAAGTCTACACACTGACGCGGACGGTCGGTGTAGCATATGCTCTATCACGCCAACAGAGCTCTATCATAGCGGCATTATGCTAATAAAAAAACATTTGACTAATCTTCATAAAATATAATAATATTATGAAATTAATATTTTATTTCCACAAATTAAAAGACAGCATTTTGCTCATTTCCTGCAGCCAGCTGATAAGTATCATGAGGAGTCAGCATCATATGTAAACTAACACACTACCAAGGCATATAATCACAACTAATTAGTTTATTCATTACTACTATTACTCTAATTAGCTGATATGGCTAGGGTTATCTATTCATTAGTTTATTCGATGTCAGATTTAATTTGAATGTCACCAATCCTCATTTGAAGGTAAAAGTGAAAGAGAGTATCCATTAACTATAGATTGTCAAGCTCGAAGATCAATTGATTTGATATGCGAGCGAAGACGGATCTTCCAATATGCATAATTCGAACCATCTAAAACAGGAAGACGTTTTTTGTTTGGATTTGCAGGATCATAAGCCATGACACCAGACCAAGCACTTAGTATCGTCAAGTGACCTGCTCTGATACCAATTGAAATTGTCACGGCCAGAATCACAAGTGATATCCAAGGTGATAACAGCACCAACGATAGCACTTGGGATAGCACACACACACTCCGAAAATAAAACAATTTTGTAAAAGAGATTGCAGCGGAATAATAACACCAAAATTGTTTTTCTCAAGTTATATAAATATAACTTGAGAATGCCTCTTAGGCAAGACTTTATAATCACTATAAACAATGAATTTACAAAGCCGAAATATTCCCTATGACTATAACAATATGAGCTCTATGGAACAAGAGATAAAGAACGAAATCCTATCCTAGCCTTCACACAACTTGATACCAATGTAATCAAGTGCGAAATTACAAGGGAGGAAGGATGAAACGAACTAAACAAAGAACTCTATCTCTAATGCTTTGAAGGTGTATATGAGATGATGTATCTTGGTATATCTTCAAATGAAACCTTTCAAGCATATTTATAGTCTTCAATTACTTGAAGGCTACTCAAAATAAACAGCCTTGGGGCTGTCTTGGTCGTTGAGGAAGTGTGGGGAAGTGGTTAGAGTGTTCCTCAATTCAAGCACCCACTTTCCTTCACAATAGCAACCGTGTTGATTGATCACCAAGTTCAAGCTTCAATGCCTTGTACTCCCAAACTTTATCAGTCTTGTACTCTTTATTAAATCAGCAACAACTCATTGACCAAGTCTCCACACGTTTTTCATTGTTGTTGTCAAAGTAATTCTTGTAAAGATTTTATGCATAAAATATCATTTATGCATAAACTTTTTTCTTCCAAATTTCCCACGTTTCTAGCTTTTTCTTTGATCATATTGCAACCTGAAATATGGACATACACCATAGACTATACAAATTATATTAGCAAATTAGTCCATTAATTAATAAATAAGAAATGTACAACTATGTAAATTCCAGCACTGGAAATCATCTGAAATATCACCTGGAATCTGGGAAATCATCTACGATATCATCTGCAGTTTACACTAACAATCTACCCCTTAGTTGGATATTTCTTCTCAAACTTAATGTGCTGCTCTCCTGCAATGTTAGTCCATAAATAAATATACAGAGCATAGAAACAAAGTATAGCATCTTCATGAAAATTAACTCCCCCTTAATCAAGGAGCTAATTCTAAACAATGGTTTAACAAAATAAACTAATTTATTTCAAACTTAAAAAGTTTTCGAAATAAACTAAGTTAAACTAAAAATCATAAACCATTGTAGCAAATTATCATCCAAGTAAACAAAACACCCTAACTATTAAAGTTTTAAACAAACCAAATAAAGTGTTATGCAACCAACATAAACAAAATAAAAATTGTTTAGAAATCACATCACCAAATAAAAAGAAATTCTTTTAGGACACCACAAACCAAATCCACCAACAAGATAGTGGCAACATCAACCTTCAGGTTCAATAACCTTCAGGTTTCAGTTTTCTTCTTCTTTAAACTCCTCTTCTTCTTCATCTTCCTCCTGATCTCCTTCCCTATCACTTTCACCATCACTTGGGCCAGCACTGGTGGTAGCACCTGCAGTAGCACCAGCTCCAGAAGTTGTAGCAGCAGCAGATCCTCCCCATGTTTGGGAAGAAATTTCCATCAATGAAAGTATCAGTAGCCTGCTTAAGCTTAGCCCATCCCTCAACGAGTTCTCCCATTGCACTTGACTGCTTATGCAGGAAGTTAAGCACTGTTGTCTTGGGATTGATGGAGAAGTGTTGCCCAGAAGAATTATCATATTGGACAGAATACTTGTAGCATCAGTTCCTGCAAAAGTATTAGGGGAAACACTTGGAGAAGCACTTTGGATATCACATGAGACAGTACCAGGAAGAACAGAGGTAGTTTCATCAGATTTTTGCCAAGGAAGATCCTTTGTATACCTTTTACCCTTTTTCAGTTGTTGATCAATGGTATAATACTCAGGTTCAGAGGTGAAAATATCAGAGGCTTCAATAGGCAAGGATTGAAAGGCTAAGACTTTGAAGGTTAAAGAAGGATAGGGGAAAAAGCTAATGTTCATTTCTTTCTTTCTACCCCACGAGGCTAAGTGTTTAAACACTAATCTTCCAAAGTTAATCCTTAGGTTCTTACCCAATCTGTACAAAGCATTAGCATGCTCCAATGTAACAATAGGTTCATTCGTAATAAGTAGCCAATTGAAGATGCAAAGCTTGTGAAGCACAGAGTGCAGAGAAGTAAGCCTAGAAGCATGAAGTTTTTTCTTTAAAGGCCAGGATTGGAGTTTGTTGTGTGTGAGAAGCTTGACCATTTCATTCCTATTAACCCTAATTCTCTCGTCATCTAAATTTGGAAGGCCTAAAACTTTGTTGATAAGGGCTGGAGTAAATGAATAAACCTTACCCCTCATAAAAACTTTCCCAAATTTTTCAGATTCTTCATTATCCAAATGAGCATGAAGATTAGCAAAAAAGTTTCTCACAACACTTTCAACAAAACTGAGGCATGGTTATTTACCTTAAAAAAATTCATGTCCTTCAAAAACTGAACCATCCCTTTCTTTTCTAACTGACCCTCATCAATGTGTTTTTCTTTTAACAATTTCTTACTTGAATTATTCAGCCAAAACTCCATGTTTTCTTTCCTATAAAATTTCAAAGTAAGAAATGGTTTTGGAAAAGATTTATCCTCTTCATTTCGACTAAACTCATCACCAGATAATTCATTATCACTAGGAGAAGAACGTGTAGGAACAGAGAAGGGGGAAGGTGTTACCTCAGATGATATTCTTTTCCTGGTAGCACCTTTGGTAACACTCACAGAAACTTTGGCCTTGCCATTTTTCTTCTGAAAAATTGACAAAGTTTCCTCCTCTTCAGCATCCACCCAAGATTTAAACGAGTCCACAGAAGGTTCCTTCTCCCTTGTTGCATGAAAATTCTCGTCACTCACATGAGGTGATGACGTTTCCAATGAGCTTTCTAAGACTTCAACTGGATCAGAGGTAGTATTTGATGCCGCTTTAGACCTGATTGACCTGATTCAATTGGAGAATCTCCTCTTTCCAACTTGGGGAGACAGTTTGGCTGAGGGAGCTTTTCTTTTTCTTTTCTCTTTTGGTTCGACTGAAATGAGGGTGACTTTGGGAATGCGATGTTCGAATGAGGATATGGGGGCAGCAGCTGAAACTAGAACCATTATTGGAGGAGAAGAGTTTGGTGTAATCATGGGAGAGGTTTCCATGGCTACATGAGAAGCTACAGAAAGAGCAACGCTTGGGGAGATGTCCATTTGGTCAGTGTGTGAGGATTCGACGTTGGATTTGAATGGAGAAGCCATTAACGTATTTTGGGAATTTTTGAACAAAATTTGCCCTAGAAATTGGGAGAGAAAAACGACGCTGAAGGGGGTTTTAGAATGGAGAGAGAGAGTAAGGTTAGAAAGATAAGAGGATAGATGGAGTGAAAATAGGAGTGTGATTTAAGATAAGGAACAAAAAATTAACTTGATTTGACATGATTAAGACCTATCTAAACCCTACAAACCCTCTCAATATTAAACAACTCTTAATAAATCCTATTCACTCATTTAAATTAAACCATAACCACTCATTTTAATAAAACCTCAACAACCAAAAACTACACGGCTGTTAAAAAATAAAATTTAAAAAACAATTTTTTTAAGTAAAATGAAAATAAAAATTGAGTAAACAAAATATTTTGTAACTATATCTGAAATTTATGAGTACAAATTCAAAATAAATAAGGGTTAGTTACATAACAATGTTTACCTAAAATAAAGGAAACTTGTTGAAGACGTTTTCAAAGTCGTAAACTCGTTAATTAAAAAGACTTTCAGATTTTGAAAAATTAATCAACAATATTTTAAAAATAAGAAATAAAAAACTACTAATGTGTTAAGGCAATGAGGGTAAAACCTAGGATAACACATGTGATATAAATCCCCTTGATAAAATTTTCATTTTCATAAGACATAATATGCTTAGTCTTTTTCAGGCACTTCAGGCATAACAAGCTGAGCAATTTTCATGCACTTTAGGCATTATAAGCCTATATATATTTTTAAGCACATTGCTTGTTATAAATGATCAATACACTTCTTTAAACAAGAAAGCATCGTAGTAACGAGCTCCGTGCTTCGAGTTTTATTTCAAGTGTAGAGATAAAGTGATCTATGTCTTTCAAGTAGGGTACACTGTAGTAGCGAACTCCATTTCTCTAATATTGAGCATAAATCACTTCATACATTCTCATTGGCAAAAGTACATCATTGCAGCGAACACCGTGCCCAGAGCTCGAGAGAATAGTATAAAAATAATTGCCATTGCCTTTTATTTATCATAAAGAAAGATTAGTGAATTTGTCACTTTTAGCATATGAAGGGGAGTGATATCAAACATGTTAACCCAAGTAATATCCTACCATAATAAAAAGGTCAGCATGTGCCACAGTTAGAACTAAGCTAACCAGATTAAACGAATATAAAAGCATATTTTTTAAATAAAGAGAAAAAATACACTAATATACAAGTGTTACCCTGAGTGATAACATCACCTGGGGTAGCACAGACAAACAGACTCAGAGATTACAAAGACCAAGAAATCTTTTCAAACTAGAAATTCTCTCGTGGTCTAAGGCCTTGGTAAATATGTCAGCCAGTTGGTACTTAGTATCAATATGATTAATGTTAATTAGGCCTTTATCTGCCATATCTCTAAAAAATTGATGATGTATATCTATGTGCTTAGTACGGGAATGCTGAACAGGGTTTTTTGGAATGTTGATAGCACTTAGGTTATCACAGTACATAGTTGTAACGATGTGTACCCTTCGCGGAAAAAAATCGATTTTTCGTTTCTTTGAAAACCAAATAAAATCGGAAAACGGAGTCGCCACGCCATTTTTGTTTTAAGGGCCAAAACTTTGAAAAATGCCCGAAATGAGAGATTTGGGTTCGGAGGTCACGTTACACGCCGAGAAGAACGTTAGTGTTCACCCGGAATGCCTCGTAAAACGAGTCTTCCAAACATTAAAAACCATTTGTGTGTGTGTGTGTGTGTGTGTGTTACTTTGGCCAAAATAAATTGAAATTGAGAAAAGTAAAAATTGGGAATTCTTTATTAGACTTTGGACAAGTCCCATGATTTTTAGTATGATTTTTGGGTTGAGTTTTGTTGTGAATATAGCCCTCCACACCCCAAGCAAACCTACAAGAACGATTAGAGCACACAAACCAAGCACAAGAAATCAAAGAAACAGAAAAGAACACAAGAAATTGTTAACCCAGTTCACCAATTTGATTGGCTACGTCTGGGGGCACTACCAAGCCAGGATCTTGCACTATGTATGTAGAATTTGTGTTACGATAAATTTTGGGGCGGAACTTTACTTATATATGACATATGGAACAAACCAAACCCTAAACAAACAAGGATTCTGGACTGCTGAAATCGGGCCCAGTGCGGCCGCTCTGGAGCCTAGCGCGGTCGCGCTACTGTTCAGTAAGTCCAACGCCTTTGACAAAACCTCCAGTGCGGTCGCCCTCCCCTTCAGCGCAGTCGCCCTTGAAGAAAATCCCCCGAGCCATATTAAAATTCTGTCCAAGAGCGCGGTCGCGCATATAGCCAGCGCGGCCGCTCTTGACCCCAGGAACCTCTGACGAAATTCTTCCCCCTTGCTTCGATGTCTAACCCGGTTAGTCCTCTATCCCAACAATCTCCCACCTAGAGATCAACCACACATATAAGCCCCGTATCCGTCTTCAACTCATCCTTGGTGTCCTTCCTAGTGCTCACCTCGATCATGGTAGTGCCATCCTCCCCTTCTATTCTTCGAGCCCAATTGAAGCTTTGCACAGCTTCAATTTATCAAGATTCACAACCTTTATCAACATGTCAGCCGGATTTTCCGATCCCAATATCTTCTCTAGCCCCAAGATCTTCTCCTCCAAGAGATGTCTGATGTAGTGAAACTTCAGTTCAATGTGCTTCGTCCTTGAATGAAACGCCGGATTTCTTGCCAAATGTATTGCACTCTGACTGTACCTGTAGAGAACGTTACCACTTCGCGTCTTCCCAAGTTCACCCAAGAAGTTCTGCAGCCATACCATCTCTTTACTTGCCTCTCACACGCTACATATTCTCGCTTTCATAGCCGATCGCGCCACGATCTTCTGCAATTTAGAAGCCCAGGAGATTGCCGTACCACCCAATGTGAACACATAACCCGTAGTACTCCTCCTCTTATCAAGATCACTCGATGCCAAGTCCGCATCAACATAACCCGCTAACACCACTTCCTTGCTCAAGAAACACAGAGCCTTACCAGCAGTACCCTTCAAATAACGTAGGATCCACTTAACCGCTTCCCAATGTTGCTTTCCTGGATTGCCCATAAACCGGCTGACTACTCCCACCGCATGTGCAATGTCCGGCCTTGTACACACCATTGCATACATGAGACTCCCCACTGCTGAAGCATATGGAGTTCTCTCCATCTTGTCACGCTCCTCCTTGCCCCTAGGTGAGTCCTTCTCGGATAGCTTGAAATGTAAACCCAATGGCGTCCCTGTTGGCTTCGCCTCTTCCATACAAAACCTTGCTAAGATCTTCTCAACGTATTCTGCTTGTGAAAGAACCAACTTGCCCGACTCCCTATCCCGGTCAATCCGCATGCCCAAGATTTTTCTGGCCTCTCCCAAATCCTTCATCTCGAACCGTTCTGACAACCGAGTCTTCAATCATTTACCTCTCTCTCGTTAGAGCCCGCTATTAGCATGTCGTCCACATATAACAGCAAGATAATATACCCATTGTCCGTGTTCTTGAAGTAGCAACAATGATCCGCTTCACATCTGATAAAATCAATGTCATGCATGAATCCATCAAACTTCCTGTACCACTGCCTAGGAGCTTGTTTAAGGCCATACAAGCTCTTAGTCAATCTGCAAACTAGCTCCCCGCTACCCTTAGACAAGTAACCCTCTGGCTGTACCATGTAAATTTCTTCCTCTAAGTCCCCATGAAGAAAGGATGTCTTCACATCCATCTGTTCAAGCAGCAAGTTGTCCGCCACTACTATCCCTAGAACCATTCTGATAGTGGTCATCTTCACAACCGGAGTGAATACCTCGGTGTAGTCAATACCGTACTTTTGCTGAAACCCTTTTACAACCAGTCTTGCCTTGTAACGCTTGCTACCGTCTGCTTCCTCCTTGATCCTGTAAACCCACTTGTTATGCAATGCCTTCTTCCCCTTAGGTAGTTCAGTCAACTCCCAAGTTTTGTTGGCCTTCAATGAGTCCATCTCATCATCCATCGCAGCTTTCCACTTGTTACAAAGTGTACTACGAACAGCCTCCGCATAACATTCCGGTTCCCCATTATCTGTCAACAACAAATAATAATTGGATGGAGTATACGTCGGGCGATCCACGCAACCTGTTGGATCTACGCGGCGGAATATCCGGTTCCGGAGTACGTGGTTCATCTTGATGACCTCCCGACCATGGTCATCATGAACCGTTCTGCTCCCACCCGAGTTAGAAATATCCACCTCTACAATTTCCGGTTCCGAACTAGTGTCATCAGATGCCCCCTTTCTGTCCTTGTACAAAACCTGTTCATTGAATACCACATCTCGACTACGAATAACTCTATGATTTTGGTCATCCAAAAACTTGTACCCGAAGTCATCCCCGCCATACCCAATAAATGTACACTTAACAGATTTAGCATCTAATTTAGTTCTCTCAGTGAGAATCAACATGAACATAAGAAACGCAGCCAAATATGCGAAGAAAGGACAGTTACACCTTGCCACTCCAAGCTTCCTCTGGAATTCCATTCCCCAATGGTACCGATTGTCCCCGATTGATCAAGAAAGCCGCCGTGTCAACTGCATATGCCCAAAACGTCTTCGGAAGTCCACACTTCAATCTCATACTTCTAGCCCGCTCATTCAATGTTCTGTTCATCCTCTCTGCTACCCCGTTGAGTTGTGGTGTCCGCTTTGGAGTCTTCTCCATACGAATGCCATTCGCTGCACAATATTCCCTAAACTCACCAAGCTCATACTCCCCACCATTGTCTGACCTCAAGCACTTAAGCTTAAGTCCTGTCTGATTCTCCACTAAGGCCCTCCACTTCTTGAACACCTCGAAAGCCTCATCTTTCCCCTTCAAGAAATAAACCTGCACCTTCCTTGTAGAATCATCAATGAAAGTCATGTAATATGACGCACCACCTGTAGACGTTACCGGAGATGGCCCCCACAAATCCGTGTGAACCAATTCCAACTTTGCTTCCCTCAAACCCCTACCTGTCCTTGAGAAATTATTTCTCCCTTGTTTGCCAAACATACAATCCTCGCAGATCCCCACGTTGACTGTCTTCAAACCCGGTAGTAGTCCCTTTGAACAAAGCACCTTCATCCCCGTCTCACTCATGTGACCCAATCGACAGTGCCACAAATCCGTATCACCCTTGGCTGCTGCCACCGCGATACTATCCTTGGTGTTATTCGCCAAATACAAAGTCCACTCCTTATTACCCCGAGAGATCTCACAATCCTCCTTGGTAATAACCCAGTTTCTGCAGCCGAATGTCACCTTGTAACCCTCGTCGTCCAACTGCCCAACTGAAAGTAGGTTCTTTTTCAAACCTGGAATGTGTCTGACCCCGTTCAGATGTAAGACCTTCCCGTCTGATGCTCCTATTCTGACATCCCCCTTCCCCTTGATTCCAAAGGCTCGCCATCCGCCAGATAGACCTTCCCGAAATCACCGGAAGTGTAGTTCTCCATCTCTTCCTTGTGCCCGAAAGAGTGGAATGATGCCCCCGAATCCAGCACCCATGATTCTAGTGCACTACTAACACTGTAACCGCACATCATCACCTTCGACTGTCACATTCACCTGATTGCCCTTACGATTTGGACAATCCCTCTTGAAGTGTCCCAACTCCTTACAATAATAGCACTGAACAGATCCCTTCGCAACCTTTGGTTTGTCCTTGGTCTCATCAGCTTTGCCCTTACCACTCACCACGTTCTCCCTAGATTCAGTTCTCCCTTGTTTGCTAGTACCCGGCTTCCCCTTGCTAGTAGTAGCCAAAGCCGATCCCGAAGCACTCGATGTCCCCAACTTCTTCATGCGATTTTCCTTGGCCAAAAGAAAGTCCTTAACATCATCATACTTCAATTTCTTCTTACCTGCTGAAGCGTTGATTGCTGTCACCGTTCCGCTCCAACTTGCCGGTAAAGAAGCTAGCAACAAACACGCATGAACCTCATCATCGAACTTAATCTCCACCGCTGTCAATGAATCTATGACATCCATAAACTCATCGATGTGCTTAGCCAAGGATCCTCCCTCTTGCATCTTGAGACTACCCATCTTACGTATCAAATCAACCTTATTTGCAGCAGATGGAGTTTCAAATCTCTCAGTAAGATAATCCAATAGCTCCTTAGTGGTTGTCGCCTTCTTGGTAGTCTTTGCAATCCACTTTGACAAAGTAGATCTAACCACCCCTAGGGCTTTCCGATCCATGAGTTCCCATTCTTCCTGATCTTCATCTTCCGGTTTGACACCCTTCAGAGGCTTATAGAGGTCTTTGTTGTACAAAAGATCCTCAATCTGCATCCTCCAATATCCGTAGTCAGACCCATCGAATTTCTCAACCGCCTGTTTGTCCTTGCCCATTCTTGATTGTTTGGAACAACTCCCTTGATCTTGAAACCAAAAGCTCTGATACCAGTTGTTGTGAATATAGCCCTCCACACCCCAAGCAAACCTACAAGAACGATTAGAGCACACAAACCAAGCACAAGAAATCAAAGAAACAGAAAAGAACACAAGAAATTGTTAACCCAGTTCACCAATTTGATTGGCTACGTCTGGGGACACTACCAAGCCAGGATCTTGCACTATGTATGTAGAATTTGTGTTACGATAAGTTTTGGGGCGGAACTTTACTTATATATGACATATGGAACAAACCAAACCCTAAACAAACAAGGATTCTGGACTGCTGAAATCGGGCCCAGCGCGGCCGCTCTGGAGCCTAGTGCGGTCGCGCTACTGTCCAGTAAGTCCAACGCCTTTGACAAAACCTCCAGCGCGGTCGCCCTCCCCTTCAGCGCGGTCGCCCTTGAAGAAAATCCCCCGAGCCATATGTTTCTGTCCAAGAGCGCGGTCGCGCATATAGCCAGCGCGACCGCTATTGACCCCAGGAACCTCTGACGAAATTCTTCCCCCTTGCTTCGATGTCTAACCCGGTTGGTCCTCTATCCCAACAAGTTTTGGGGCTCAAATGATTTTTTGAAGTTGAAAAACATTTCTGCCAGAATGAAAAAGGCAGTCGACACTTGACTTTGAAATGGATTTAAGGGCTTTAAAACTTCATAATCTGAGGAAACTCAGAGAATGAAAGTTATTCCAGACACCTTAAATAAGATTTATGTGAAATAATGTTCCATTTTGGAGATGATTTGGTGGACCAAAACCTTCTGGAAATCTCAGATATGAAATCTGGACTTCCAGAGACTGAGGAACTGACCTTTAAAAGAAAATTTGAAAAAGGGAGTTTTACTCACGCAAAAAAAAAGTAAAAATATGTCTGGAAAGCTATGGATGTTGGCTACAAAAAGTGTTTTGTAGTCAACACCAAATTCCAAGTTTCTGTATGTCCAAAAAATTAGACCATGGACAGAGGTCTTAGAAAATTGCTACTGGACAGCAACTTTCTTAAGAAGAAAAACATGATTTTAAGGGGGTTTTGCATCCATTCTTGTCCCCATTTCCCTAGGTTTTGATTAGTAGTCACTAGACATTTTAGTGGTGATCTGCTATATCAAACCATCCTTGGGGTACATTAGGACTAAGCACTTCATTTGCTTGGGAAGGGGAATTTTATCCTTTGAAAATGAAGATTTGGTGTATGAAAATGGTTTTTAGGGTTTTGAAAATGCTTTTGCAAGTAAGTAAGAACACTTTGAAAGTAATGTTGATCCTAGTAGAAGATCAACCATGGAGATGAACTTCCATGGTGATCTTCTTGGATCTAGGGCAAGAAGATGAACAAACTACATTTTGGAGTTTGAAAATGCATGCATGGATGAGAGAGATTTAGGGTAAGGAGAGGGAGGTTATACCTATCTTCCTTGTGTTTGTGTATGAGGCTTGAATATGTGAGTGTTTGAATTTGAGAGTGAGTGGGATTTGGGAAAATAATTAAGAGAAAAAGGTGACAATTCTAGAGAATTCTCACTGTTTTCTCCCTATTTTCGCCAAGGTGCAGTTGTGAAATGTGTTGTGGCTTCTTATTTCTGTGACTGAAGGCCTCAATTTATAGCCCTCTGAAAATTCCATTATCATCCTCGCGGACAAGACCAGAAGCGTGCACTGTTCATTTAATGCAGCTCCAGGCTTTGGACACAAGGAATATTTTTTTTTTAAATTCAAATTAGGCAACAGCTTTTTGTTCCAAGCTTTCTATTTTTGGTTTTTAACCATTTCTTTTGCTTTTTTGATTCTTTTCCTTGGTTTATCTTAAAATGGCAATCCCTAATCTACCCTTGCTTGGTTAGAAATGTTAGGAATTGTTAGAAATGTTAGAAATATTAAAACTTTCATTAATTTTCTAACGAAAATATTAACAACTCAAATTGGAGCACTTACAGTAGCCCCTCGGCGACGGCGCTTTCGAAGGAAGCGGGGTCGTCGATAAGAGTAAGGCTCCATATTTGACAGGATGATCAAGTGATCGAGTGATCGAGTGGCTGAACCTAGCGATAGGCTACCTACGTATCCCGAATGGGAATCAAGCCGGTCGTAGTTCGGATCTTTGACTCTGGAGATGATGGCATTTTAGGTGCCTCGAACCTTGAAGATGGCGTTTTAGGTGCCTCGAACCTTGATGAGCGAGTTCTCATCGATTCTTTGAGAGAAACTTCATTGGGGGATAAGAATGACCATTTTGGTCTCGGTGGTGAGATTGTATATTAGCTCTGGGCTGAGGATAGGAATGACCATTTTGGTGCAGTGGTGAGATTGTATATCCGCTCTGGGGATAGGAATGACCATTTTGATGCAGTGGTGAACCTAATGATAGGCTACCTACGTATCCTTAGGAGGAATCAAGCCAGTCATAGTTCGGGTCTTTGACCCTGGAATGACTATTTTAGGTGTCAACCTGGTAATGATGGCGTTTTAGGTGCCTCTGACCTTGAAGATGGCGTTTTAGGTGCCTCAAACCTTTGGAGATGAAGGCTTTTTAGGTGCCTCGGACCTTTGGAGATGATGGCTTTTTAGGTGCCTCGGACCTTTAAAGATGATGGCTTTTTAGGTGCCTCGGACCTTGAAGATGATGGCTTTTTAGGTGCCTCGGACCTTGATTTGAAATGTTTTCCCTTAATGGTTTGGGATGAATGGTCCTTCGGTGGACTTCGTCTGCTGCCGAAGGAGAGGGTGACCGTTTTGGTCGGGTGGCTGGACCTATGGTAGGCTACCTACGTATCCTTAAGAGGAATCAAGCCAATCGTAGTTCGAAACGCTGCTGGGGGTTTCGTTGGAGAAAAATCGGGCTTACGTTTTACGGGATTCCGGATGAGCATGATTTTGTTGAAACGGGATTCCGTTTGTTAGCTGATTTTGTTGGAAATCAGACTTACGTTTGACTGCCGTTGATGATTTTGATGAAAGAAACGGGATTCCGTTATCTTTCTCGGAGAAATCGGACTTACGTTTGACTGCCGTTTGATGATTTTGATGAAAGAAACGGGATTCCGTTATCTTTCTCGGAGAAATCGGACTTACGTTTGACTGCCGTTTGATGATTTTGATGAAAGAGACGGGATTCCGTTATCTTTCTCGGGGAAATCGGACTTACGTTGATCGCCGTTTGATGATTTTGATGAAAGAAACGGGATTCCGTTATCTTTCTCGGAAGAAATCGGACTTACGTTTGACCGCCGTTTGATGATTTTGATGAAAGAGACGGGATTCCGTTATCTTTCTCGAAGAAATCGGACTTACGTTTGACTACCCATTGATGATTTTGATGAAAGAAACGGATTCCGTTAACTTTCTCGTAGAAATCGGACTTACGTTTGACTGCCGTTGATGATTTTGATGAAAGAAACGGGATTCCGTTATCTTTCTCGGAGAAATCGGACTTACGTTTGACTGCCGTTGATGATTTTGATGAAAGAAACGGGATTTCGTTATCTTTCTCGGAGAAATCGGACTTACGTTTGACTGCCGTTGATGATTTTGATGAAAGAAACGGGATTCCGTTATCTTTCTCAGAAATCGGACTTACGTTTGGCTGCCGTTGATGATTTTGATGAAAGAAACGGGATTCCGTTATCTTTCTCGGAGAAATCGGACTTACGTTTGACTGTCGTTTGATGATTTTGATGAAAGAAACGGGATTCCGTTATCTTTTCTGAGAAATCGGACTTACGTTTGATTGCCGTTTGATGATTTTTGATGAAAGAAACGGGATTCCGTTATCTTTCTTGAGAAATCGGACTTACGTTTGATTTGCGCCGTTGATGATTTTGATGAAAGAGCGGGATTCCAAGTTATCTTTTCTCTGAGAAATCGGACTTACGTTTGACTCGTCGTTGATGATTTTGATGAAAGAGACGGGATTCCGTTATCTTTCTGAGAGAAATTGGACTTACGTTTGTCGCCGTTGATGATTTTGATGAAAGAAACGGGATTCAAGTTATCTTTCTCTGAGAAATCGGACTTACGTCAATCGCCGTTGATGATTTTGATGAAAGAAACGGAATTCGTTATCTTTCTCGGAAATCGGACTTACGGGGATTAACTTGGAAAAGTGGGTTAACTTTGGTTAACTCTGCAACTGTTATGCTTTGAGGACTAAAACCCAGAGCCCTAAAATTTTAAAGGGGCAAAAGGGTCTTTTTCGACCCTTCCATTTCGTGGCCGCGCGATCGTAACGCGACCTGGATCTGGTTTTAAATGAGGGCCAACGCCCTTTCCTTCTCTTCCTCACACTGCTTTTCCTGGGCCAATTACGAGAGAGAGAGAGAGACTTTCGCCAAACCGACAGGAAGCCATTTTTGGCCAAAAAGCTTCAAAAATCTTCCGATTTTCTTTGATTTTCAAGCAATGGAACACGGGAAGTCAGTTATCCAAGTACAAGGATCAACGGCCCGGTCAAAGTGAGAGAATATCATTGGAGCTTCTGCTCGAATGAGGAGGCATTAGTACTCTTTCGCAATCGATTATGGGCGGAGGAACCATATCCCCATGCGTGGCAACATATGGGGCCACACGATCCGAGTCTTCGAACGGCATACTTTCTCGAATCTCTTCTACTTCTTTTGTTGATTTTTGCTTGAAATTGATTTTGTGATTGATTTTTTTTTTCTTGAATATCCGAAAATTGTGATGCTCTTTGGCTTGAATTTTGATTTTGATGCTTTGCATGGGTTGTAAATGAGTATATATGGGTAATGCATTTTGTTTGAAAAGAATGGACATTTTTGCCAAAAAAATTTTTTTTTTTTTAAAATTCAAAATTGCATTTTTAAAATTCAAAAATTATGGTTTTTTTTTTTTTTTTGACACCTGAAATTGGATTTTTGATGATTTGCATGTTGCAATGTGTTTGAAAAGAATGGGCATTTTTGCCATTTTTTTGTTTTTTTTTTTGAAATATGAGATGATAAGATTTGCCCAAATTCGGGACGGACATTGAATGTACGACATGTAGGCACTTTTGTAGGATTTTTTTGTGTAATGGGATATGAATGATATGAATGCATTTTTTTTTGAGAATGTGATTTTCAGTGAAAAGTGGGACATGTGATTTTTTTTTTATTCCGTTGATTGAATGTATGATTGAGTGTATTTGTGCTATTTTATAGAAAAATGAGAATTGGGAGTTTTTACTTCCGTTGACTCAATGTTATTGACATGTTTTTCTTCATGTAATAATGAATGAATGGTTGTTATGAAAACTCTTTCTTTAAAGGTGGCAAGAAAAATGGGGCTAGGTCCATTGCATGCCGTTGGTGCCGCCCGATTTTTTTTTTTTCAAAATTTTATGTCTATGATGCATGTATGCAATCTTTTTTTTAATGCAATTTTTTTGAATGCAAATTTTTTGAATGCAATTTTTTTTGACTCTTTTTTTTTTTAATGCAATTTTTTTTTCACCATTGTGGCGGAGATCGGGCCAGGACGCAAAGTACCGAACAAGATGAAGACTACGAGGATCGCTGAGTCTCAGGGTAGACTCGTGGGACTCCGGCTTCCTGGGCCTTGGGTCGAGGAGCTTTGATGAGTCCGCCGGGAGACAAGCATCGTCACTGGGACCGGGCCGTATGAGTATTATCGAGCAGCCCGAGGGGGTTGGTCAAGTTCTCCAAGAGCAAGGGTCTGATTTTGCTTTGGGTACGCACGCGGGACGCGACCCACACATTTCATTTTTTCTCGGGCGAGGCCATCACTGCTACACCCTCCGACTACGCTGACATCGCCCATTCCTTGAAGTGACGGGAGCATTGAGTGGAGAGACTGGCTGGCGTTGATCGGACCCCGTTGTGATCTTCTCTGGCTTTACCCCCATTCCCAAAAAGGGGATGGGGACGAGGTCGCCGTGGTCTACTGGAAGATCGCGGAGAGCATCGGGAATTACGAGGCCGGGGACGTAGAGAGTGGAAGTGCGGTGTGCATTGCCGTGGCTTTCTTGTGGTTTGCCTTTTCGAGTCACACCTTTGGACACACGCCGAGGGGACGGCGATGTTTGCTTTGGCCGAGGAGTTCGGGAGACGTGAGACGGGCCGGGGGAGGCCTCTCGGGAGAGGCAGGTCGGCCGCAAGAGCTCTGAGTTTTGCTCGATCGACATAGCAGCAGCTGGAAGGGCCGTCGCCCTT
This sequence comes from Adenophora triphylla var. japonica, assembly GCA_022495995.1. Classification (NCBI taxonomy): domain Eukaryota; kingdom Viridiplantae; phylum Streptophyta; class Magnoliopsida; order Asterales; family Campanulaceae; genus Adenophora; species Adenophora triphylla. The sequence goes on along the minus strand of JAFEMH010002105.1, from coordinate 208,521 downwards.
TGACATGCTTCGAGTTTCCTCTGGAGGTACGAAGCTTTCTTTTTGCTTTCTCTTTCTTATTCTTTAAGCACGTATTCCTCATTTTTTTTTGCACTGGATTGATGGGATTTTTACCTTTCGCGGTATGGGCCTGAGTTCTTTCACGTCACGATGTGGCGGCCGGCGGAGTACATCGGGGCATACCGCGGCCATGCTCTCTGGAGCGAAGCATGCTCGGGAGAAGATAGGTTCTAAGGGGCGCACGACCCTTAAGCACAGAGAATGCCCGCCTTTGACGAGGGCCGAGACGGATGAGGGATGGAATTTTATCCCCCGGGACCGCTCTCGATGTGGAACAGCTTGGGTGCCGAGAGATGGACCGTGCGCGGAGGATTTTGAGGGCTTGACTTGTGACGTGTATTATCCGGGAGAGAGAGTGACGCGCCGCATGGCGTGAACTCGCCTTCGATGGCTCCAGTGGAGCCTCCCCGCCGACATGATGCATTCGAGCGAGCGGTCCTGAGACTGGGGCGATTATCGAGGTGGCCGCACTTCTCGGCATTCGTGGCGATTGAGCGTGATCCGATATTATCTTGAGGAGGTTGAGGATGCCCCAGAGTCCTTGAGCGAGAGGGGGTAGGGATCGGATACGGTACCGCGGACGGACTTTTCATATGTCCAGGATGGGGTTCGATTGAGGGTGCGAGATCCCTCGGCTCGAGCGGCTTCCACGAGCTTTTCGGCCTCGTCAGGGTATGAAGGTATGGCTTCTCCTTCCCGCCTCTTTTTTTTTTTGCTTGTCTTTTCCTTTCTTTCCTATCATCATTTTTCGCCTCAATTATTTCGACGTTTTGCTTCCATGCGGTTCCGGAGGTGGTCGTGGAGAAGCCGACGAAGCAGGTGATCGGGGCTAAGAGATTCATTAGGGGGATGGTTGCTTGTGGAGCCCCTCGTGCTAGAGCGAGGCGAGCACAGCCGGCGCCCGTCGAGCGGGAGACTTCCCGAGCCTTCGAGCGTTCTTCCGAGACTCCTCTTTCTCCTCTCATAGATCCCAGCGTGGTGCCGCCTTCTGGACCACGTCATTCCTCGGGGATCCCGTACGGGCAGGGCATGTCTCGGCATCACGGTGGGTCTTCTTCACATGTCCGGGGAGTCCGACGCATTCACCTTCGGATATGACTTCTTTGCGGATCTTGGTTTGCCGTATCGTAGCGTGCCGGTTGGTCCCGACGAGCCTTCTTCCGGAGACGAGGACGATAATTACGAGCCCGAGACATTCATGGCTACCGAGGAGGCGGGCCCGAGCCGCAAGAGGGGTCGAGGGGAAAGCACCGGTCACCGAGGATTCTGATTGACTTCTCGAGATTGATTTCAGGGACTGGGCCGGGATTGTACTTATTCTACGTATACATTTTATGCACTTTTTTTTTTTGCTTTTTTTTTTTTTTTGGAATGTAACAACCTACTTTTTTTGATGTTTTTTTTTAATGCATGTAAATGTTGCATGAGCCCGGTTTTTTGGTAAGGGTGTGAATGTTTGGTATGTGAACCTGTTTGGGCGGGCTAAAGCCTGAGTTTCGAGTGACCGGGATGAAATATTCCTCCGTGGTGCGGCCGGTTTGAACTGCACAGATTTTTTTGGTGAGTCGCACTTATGTCCGTGCATAGATGCTTTTTCCGACACTTTTGTCCTTTAATTTTGCTTCGAGATCCGGTTTTCCTTTATTTCAAATTCAAACACCTTCTTCAACCACCAGTTCAAACAGCCATTTTCGGGAAGAAGGAGAGAAAAACCATGGAGAGAATTGTGAGCATGCAAAATCCACCCAAATTATCCCAAAATTCTCAAATGCAATTCTTCACCAAGTTTAAAGAGTGGTGATGGGAGATTATGCATGAGAGGAGGCCATTCTTTGAAGAAATGTACAAGATACGATGCTTGTGGTCTCTCAAGGAATTGATTCCGGATTATGATCTTTTGAGAGCTTCTTCCTCATTTTGGGACACTAGAAGGCATGTTTTTTGCTTTTCTTACAATGAAATGGTCCCGACTGTTGAAGAATTTCGGGCTTTGCTTGGTGGTCCTGAGGTGGAGGAGATTGCAATTTCTTTGCCCGGAGGAGCCTCTTTTGTTGACAAGCTGTGCAACCTTCTTCATCTTTCCCCGGAGGAAGCACAAGGTATGATCTGTGGCCCCGATCATTTTAACATTTCTGGTCTCCCTGATATATTTAGGGGCTTAGGCTTGGTGGATGATGCCTATTGGGATGCTTTTGCACTTTGCATGTTTGGTACCTTGTTCATGGTCTATTCCTTTGGGATTTGTCATCGGGCTCTGCTGGATGTGGTTGTTCACTGTCGCTTGGGCAGAGATGTTGTACCTTTGATCTTGGGAGAGACTTTTCATGCTCTCGACAGGCTGGCTACCGGGAGGCGGTATATGCACAGGGGCAGCCCATTTCTCTTGACTTTGTGGCTGATGGAGCGCCTGGGGGTTCTTCGGGAAACTTCTGATATGATCAAGCCTTGGACATTTGCCAGGAGAGGGGTTTTGGTGGATTTTGATGATCAGGGCTCGTGGGAGCGTTGGATGGCTGGCCGTCGACCGAAGATATCAGATGGTCGGTGCCTCATTGGCGGGTGGAGACTCGGAGAATACTTCAGGACGGATCTCCCGTAGTTATGCTTTCGGGGCTTTCTCAGTCCAGCTTTTACATTCCGGCTTTGGTTCTGAGACAGATTGGTTTGGAGCAGGTTCCTTTGGAGGACTTTGATGATATAGCCACTAGGGTGGTGGCTTCTGATTCTATGGAGGATCCTTTGGTGTTTCCCTTTCTTTCCCGAGTATGGAGGTATGACGTCTTTCCTCCTCGGGTTATCCTCAGGCGTCCGAGACCTGTGTTCCTGACCACTTGGTACCTGGATTGGTACGAGAGGCATTTGGGGGAGACTCAGATGGCTATTTTGAGACGGCGTGAGGTCATTGTGGGCGGGAGGACTCGACAGCTTTGGAGAGGAGAAGGGCCGAGGCGAGGGCCAACCCTTATGACAGGAGCGGAGATGTTGTGACCGACTATGAGGCTTATGTCAAGAGACAGGAGAGGAGGGCTCCTATGCTACCGGCTAAGCTACAGGAGATGAGAGATGATGCTAGGGCCACTAAGGCCCTGACAGAGGCTGGTTTGATAGATCCTGTTCCTATACCAGAGCTTGGTAGGAGGAAGACCGACATTTTTCCTGCTCAGAGGAAGAAGACCCGAAGGGGGAAGAAGAGGGGAGATGCCAGTACGAGCGGCTTAGAGTGACCTTGAGGTTTCCGAGTATCCCTTTCTTGTTGTAGCAGATACATTAGTTTGATTATGTATCTTAGTTTTCTTTTAGCAGGTTGTCAGTTGTAGGAATGAACCGGGCTTAGACTCATTAAAAAGTTTTTAACTGTAATGAATATGTGAATTGCTTTAGAGTTTTTCAAGACGCTTTCATGGTATGATCAGTGTATTGATGTCAAAGTATGACTTTTATTTGTATTTAGACCGAACCGTTTCCGCCGCTCTACGTTCCCTTCGGACAAAGGGCTCAGTCTCCGTAGTTCGACCCGGTTTTTTTTTTTGTTTTTTTTGTTTTTTTTTTTTTTTTTTTTTTTTTTTTTGTTTATTTTTGTTTTGTTTTTTTTTTTTGGTGCAACCCTGTTTTTTACCTAGGCCGCCCTTTTCGGGTTTTCAACCTAGTTGGGTATTACTCTTTTAGCACTCTTTTTTTTTGACTCAGTGTTTTACGCGTAGTATCTGCGCAGCTTGTCACCATTCACTGGGTGTACAAAAGGATTTCCGTCGAGGTCTGCAAGTTGCATGGCTCCTCCGGAGAAGATCTTCTGGACGACATATGGTCCGACCCAGACAGGCTCCCATTTGCCAAGCGGGTTGATACGGACTGGGGGCTTCTCTTTCAAAACGAGATCACCTTCTCGGATCTTCCGATGCTTCACTTTCTTGTCGAAGGCTCTGGCCATTCTCCCTTGTTAAGCTCGGATATGTTCCATGGCCTTCAATCGTCGCTCATCTAGCAGGGCCAATTCATCATGGCGACTCTGAAGCCATTCGACCTCGTTGATCTGACTTTCCAACAGTACCCGGAGTGAGGGGATTTCTAACTCGATTGGGAGTACGGCTTCCATTCCGTAGTTAAGAGCAAACGGTGTCTCCCCCGTTGCGGTTCTGACTGATGTTCTGTAGCCCCAGAGTGCCAGGTGTAGCTTTTCGGGCCAATCTCTGCCTCGGACAGCCATTTTTCGGATGATGTTTTCCAGAGTCTTGTTTGCTGCCTCGACGGCTCCGTTGGTTTGGGGCCTGTAGGGAGATGACTTGTGACGGGTTATTCTGAATTCCGCCTGCAGCCTGTCGCATTCCCCTTCAAAGTGGGATCCATTATCGGAAATAATTTTGGTTGGCAACCCGTATCTGCATATGATGTTCTCTTTGATGAAGAGGGATACTTTCCTTGAGTTGAGGACCTTGTAGGATTTGGCTTCGACCCATTTTGTGAAATAATCTACCGCTACCAGGACGAATTCGTGGCCATTGCTGCCTGATGGTGTGATTTTGCCTATGACATCAATTCCCCAAGTGACGAAAGGCCAAGGGGTTGTCATGCAGTATAACTCGTGAGGAGGCAAATGATTTAGATTTGAGTACCGCTGGCATTTGTCGCAGCCTTCCGACGAACCGGATACGCCGCTTCATGGAGATCCGTATATCCCATTCTTAGTATGATTTGCATCAGGGCTCGAGCATTCATGTGGGGGCCGCAGGTACCACCATGTATTTCTTTCATGAGTTCGGTAGCCTCTTGTTTGCCGATACATCGCAGGAGGGGGCCTTGGTAACGCTTCTTGTACAACATATTTCCTAAAAGAACATAATGGGAGGCGAGTCGCTCTGTGGCCGAGAGGCTTTTTGCTTTGATTCCTTCTTTATATTCCCCATCTTCATTTTTGAAGGAAGCTTCGCCATTCTTCGTGTATTGATAGATCCGTGTGTACTGTGGATCACCGGCCGATTCGGCCTACGCTTCGATTTCAAAGCAATAAGCGGGGTTTTCTCTTCTCCCGACTCGAATGGTTTGACAGTACTTTCCTTCGGGTATTTCAACGAGGGAGGCTAGTGTTGCTGTGCAGCATCTCGCGAACTGTTGCGATCTCCGGGCAAGTAATGGAAGCCGATTTCCTTGAATTGAGTTACTAGCTCTTCCATGTAAGTGTGATATTTCAGAGACCCGGGTCCACGGTCTTCCACTTATTGGAGTCCTGGTTGATGATGAGGGCAGAGTCACCGTATACTTCCAACTCTTTGATATTTCTTTCAAGGGCGGCCTCCAACCCAGCTATGCAAGCTTCATATTCAGCAGCGTTGTTGGTGACCTCGAAGTTCAACCTTACCAAGCTATGGGGGTGTGTTCGTCGCAGGATCGACCGTAAGCATTCCTATTCCGTTCCCCTTTTGTTTGACGCCCGTCGAAGAAGAGTTGCCAGCGATTTTCTCCTTCTAGAGCAAAGATTCCATCATCGGGAAATTGAGGTTCAGTCCCTGGACTCATCACTTGGGAAATCGGCCAAATGTTCTCGCCATTATGCGTCCTTTTACGGATTTCCTTGAAACATAAGTGATATCGTATTCAGCCAAAAAGAATGACCATTTTGCCAACCTCATAGAGATGGAAGGCTTGTCGAACGTATATTTGATGGGGTCTATCTTTGAGACGAGATGTATCGGGTGAGACCGCATGTAGTGTTTCAGCTTTCCCACTACCTGCACCAAACCCGCGCAAGTCTTTTCACAAGCAGAGTAATTGAGTTCGCTTCCCGAAGCTTTCGCTCACGAAATAGATGGCGTTTTCGACCTTGGAATTTTTCTTCTCTTGAGCTAGCATAGCCCCAATTGTCGTATCCGTGATGCTTAGATATAGCAATAGCGGCTTTTTCGATGTGGTGGGCAAAGAATCGGGGATTCACGAGGTACGCCTTGATTTGTTCAAAAGCGAGCCGGCATTCGGAGTCCATTTTGTGTAGGCATTTTTCTTCATCAACTTGAAGATCGGCTCGCAGATCGAGGTCACCGATTTACAAAGCGGCTTATGTATTGCAGCCTTCCCATGAAGGATTTCACTTCGTCGTTGTCCGGGGTGGCTTCATTTCAACTATCGCCTTGATTTTCTCGAGGGTCTACTTCAATTCCCCGTTCGTCACCATATATCCTAGCACCTTGCCTCGTCTTACACCGAAGGTGCATTTGGGCCGGATTCAGCCTCTCATGCCGTGGTCTCGAGGCGGCCGAAGAATTTTCTCAAATCAACAAAGTGCCGCCACCCGATCCTCTCGGAGTGTATTATCATGTCGTCCACATAGACCTCAATTTCTTTGTGGATCATGTCATGGAACAAAGTTGTAGCCGCCCTCCGGTACGTAGCCCCAAAGCATTCTTTAGCCCAAATGGCATGACCGTGTAGCGCATGTGCCCCAAGGGGTCGTGGAAGGCCGTTTTGGCTTGATCTTCTTCCGCCATTTTGATTTGGTTGTAACCGGCAAAACCATCGACGAAGGACTTAACCTCATGGTTGGTCGTGGAATCCACCAAGATGTCGATGTTTGGCGGTGGGGAAATCATCTTCGACCGGCTTTGTTCAAGTCTCTAAATCTACGCAAAGACCGGATCTTTCCGTTGGCCTTGGTCACCGTTACTATGTTGGAAAGCCATGTAGGATATTCAATGACCCCGATGAACCCCGCCCGAGCATCTTTTCTATCTCTTCCTTCACTTGTAGGGACCATTCGGGCTTAATTCTTCTTAGTTTCGCTTCACCGGCTTGACTTCCGGGTCAAGCGGTATCCTGTTCAACTATGGAAGGGTCGAGGCCCGGCATATCTTTATAGGACCATGCAAACACATCCACAAATTCTCTTAGCAAGCTCAATCGTAGAGTCCCTTTCAAATTCCTTCAAGAAACTACCAATCAAGCGTCTCTTTAGGCTCTTCCGCAGCCTCCCAAATTCACACTTGTCAAAACCTCTTCGGCAAACTGGGCCCGATTTTCCTCTTTCCGAACAACTCCGCTTAAAGATTTCTTTGATATATTGTTCATTTAATGTGTCTCGCTTCTTTATCTAGTGAATCATCATTAACCGTTTTTAAGTCATTAGTTAATTTATCATTAGTTAAAGTGGCAATCAAGGGATACTCGTAAAGGTTCGTCATTTCATTGAGAATAAAAGGGAATACAAGATTGGCTACAATTTCGTAGTCTTCGTGCGTGAGGCCATCGGACGACTCCTAAGACTCAAACTCAACAATGAGAGACTCCTGAGGACTTTACAAAGGTTGACACAAAGGGACGGGGACCAATCCAAGCTTGGTGATCATTTCTTCTTTGGTCGCGGACGGGCCCGAGAGAGTTTCCCAATTCTTTAGCGGCATTGCCGTCGGTGACCTCATGACTCGGGGTTATCTTGTTTCTGTTCTCCTTCCTCAGTCACTGCTATCATCTCTTCGTCTGAACCAGGATCAATTGTGTCCTGCGCCTGAAAACTGAGCATATGAATGTAGGGATCTTCTTGCGAATCTGTCGCATCATCTATTCTGTAGAATTCCAACTCGTCACAATCAGACCGCTCAATCCAGATGTAAGGATGCATTGAGTCTTGATGTGCTGCTGGAAAAATCTCATGCCCCATGCTCGAGCGGAAAGACTTAGCGGGTAGTTCTTCGAGGAGGACTTCCCATACGATGTTCATACATTCGAGTCGAGTCTACCGGTACTTGTCGACTTTTATCATGAAAATCTTTTCGCTTGGCGAGGCCAGAGAACGGGTTTGAAGAATGCTGACAAATCTCTGATTGGAGACTGGAGGTTTGTGTGCTCGTATCATGGCGGTATTCAGTGTTTCTTTCCATTCTGCCTCTAAATGTTGGAAATAGCAATTGAACTTGATAAATTGAACTGCTTCAGGGTATGTCCGCTTGAGTTCGTTGACATAGTTGGCATCACCGGATTCTGGGGGATTCTGATGAGACTTGTCTCGATAGTCCCTTGGTCGATTCGGAGGAGGTAGCCCCGGTGTCTGGCTACGAGCATGCTTGGCGACGGTCTCGGCTTCGTTCCCTATGAGGAAACTGTCACCCCTAATGACTTCAAGGTCCCCTTGCCGGTTAATGAACTTGACACATTGATGAAGAGTGGAGGCTATGGCTTTCATGTGGTGTAACCAAGGGCGCCCCAGCAGAGCTGTGAATTCGGATGGGATGTCCATTACATGGAATTTTGCTGGCACCATTTGGGTTTCGTACCAGAGTTCCAGAACCACCGTCCCCAAGATGGGACGAGACGTGCCATCATATGCCTTGATTGATCTTGTAGATGGGATCATGTGCCTTTCATTGATGCGTAGGGCCCGCATCATGCTGAGGGGGAGGACGTTAACGGCTGATCCATTGTCCACCAATACCCCCGGGAGTGATACGGTGTTGAGCCGAATAGTGATGTACAAGGCTTCATTGTGCTTGGAGACATCTCTTGGCAAATCTTCGTCGCAGAAGGTGATCATGCTACCATATAGGTGGGGATCATAGATTTGGTGCTTGTCTGGAGAAAGAGAGTCATCAAGCCAGTCACTTCGTGCCTTTTTCTTGCGAGGTAGAACCTTTGCTGAAGCCCCTGGGTTATGTTGAGGCCGTTTGTGGCGGTTGCCATCCCCAGTCAGCATGTTGATTGAGTGCGAGCGCCAAACTGGCGTTGGTCTTTCTTTGTCGGTATGCACTCGGGAGCTGGACAACCGAATCTTGGCCGACTCCCGCGGGGTTAGACTTTTGATTGGCGTAAAATTACCCAGATCTGATTCGGTGTCCGAAGGTCTCAATTCTATCGTTGGTAAGGCTTTTCGGCTTTTCTACCCCCGTTTGCTTGGGGGAAGACCGGATGGAGTAGAGTACATAGTAATCAAATCCCCTGCATGGCTCCCCGAGCGTACCCACACCGGTATCACCGCCTCGAACCTCTCTTTCAATTTTTGGCCGGGAGGAAATTTTCTTCTTCTTAGGAGGACGGTCCTCGTGTATCCAAATCCCGATAGTCCCTTTCAAGGCGCTGGGGGCCACAGATATCCCACCAAATGTGTTCTACGGTGGTGGTGGATTTGGGACCTCGTGTTGAGCGGTGGCCGGAATGACTTTGAGTTGAACCGGTCCGGGGAGATCTCGCTGTTGGGCTCATCTGGGAAGCGAATGGTTGGACTCGCCGGGTAATGAGAGGTATTAAGAGCCGGGGAACAGGCACATGTTTATCCTTCGTGGGAGCCCCGGCCGCTGGGAGATTGCTAATGTTCCGAAATGGCGTGTGGCCTCTTCAATCCAGGCTTGTTGTTTGTTCTGGCGTTCCTCAAGAGCTTTGATGGCTGACCATATTTCCTCCACTGTTTCCCGATCTTCATTACCCATGCTGATATTTGCGGGATCGGTATCACTCTGAGAGGGGACAACTGACGGTATGCCGAACTGTTTCGTCCCTGACTGCTGTTGGAATGGTGGCCCTTTGAATTGCTGTTTGGGGGCCAGTTGCCCTGTAAGTCGACGGGCAGGAGTCCCGGCGGTGGAGACATAGGAATCTTGTGGGGGCATCTTGATATGTCCAGGATGATTAAGAATGGGAGGAGAACCTTCTTCCTTCTTTGCGGTAAAAGTGCCATCGGAATTGAGACTGATAGTCAAACCATGACTTGCGACGACCCCCAGAAGGTCGTCAATTTGAGCCTCATGTCGAAGTCTCATCTGTTCTACCAACTGGATCCAATGCTGGTCTGTCTGAGGGATTTTGGAAGACGGAGCAGTATTGTCCATATCATTACCGGCTGATGCAGACATTCTGAAACCCGGAGTCGGAACAAACGGCGGAGCTGGCGATGCGCTTGACTCTTCCCAACTGATCAAACGGTGACCCGGTGTCCGGAACCAACCTTTGTGAGGAGCTGCGGGGGAAAAGGCACGAGGGTTCAGAGATTAGGGGATTGAAGGAGGGCAAGTGTTTGGGCTTTTGGGCTCATGCAACATGCGGTTATTTGTTCTTGTTTACTTAAAACATGTTTTATTAACCTAATCGGTTGGAAAAGATTGCTCTTCTTTTTCGCAAACTACTGATCCCGGGATCGCCGGGCCCCGTCACTACGTCTATAAGCCCTCGTATTCCACCCGTATTTCGACCTCTCGGGCGGATGCCCCGGCGAGGGTCCTATAGGGCAAGCGGGTCCCACCGACCGAAAGAAAACGATCCTAAAAGTCGGCGGGTAATCGAGTCTTAACGAGCATTCGATGTAAATTACGGACAAAGCTGACGTCAAAGTCAAGATCATGTCCGAGGACTCCACAAAAAAGTCGGCATGATTTGGACTGATAAATGTCCACGATTGATCTTGACTTGTCGTCAATTAGGCCGTAATTAGGCATGGAATAATCATTAATCCTTGATGACTCGTGTCATGCCGGGAGTCGGTGTATAATTTGTGCCGCCGAGTCAAAGTCAAGGCGCCGGCCAATATCCGGTCAAAGTCCGTGACGGAAAACCGGCGTAACTTCGACCGATTAGTGGTCCCCGAAAGATATTGACATGGTATGCCGACTAAGGCTTGAAAGGAAAGGTCTATACACAGCATGGGGCATGACACGTACGGACTAAAAACCAACCGGGTCTCGGACAAAGTGTGTCACGGACAAGTGCATGGTCGACACGAGGCTCCATGGGATGTTTGGGTAGTCCCGTGCTTGCACCGAGAGGCGTAATAAGACCAAACGGGCCGCGACAGGGATTTTCCCGGGTTAGGGACGTAGTGTACAGTGTAAGGTCACGTGCGCGTAGTGTGCAAGCAGTCTATCTTCTTTTTCTGAGTAAAATAGAAATTTTTCATGTGTCTTAGAAAGAATGATGCATGATCTTTTTTTTTTTGAAATTTTTCTTTTTTGATAAATCCCTTTTTTTTTTGAAAATCTTTATTTTTTTTTTGATTTTTTTTAAAAAATTTTTTTGAACTTTTTTTTTGAAAGTAAATGCACACATAAACACATAATTCAAAATCCGAGGCAACGGGTCCAACAGTCAAAATTTTGACTTTTCCGAGGCGGCCAAAACAACACGAAAATGTGAAAAATCAACACACACCACAAATGATTTCAAATGCCGGGACGGAAGCTTGACCCTCAAAAGCTTTTCTTTGTTTTTTTGAAAACAATGATACCGGTACGTGGGATTGTTAAACCACAATTTATCCCCGACTCGTGTTAGGAGGCGATAACGGGAAGTTTAATGGTTTCCACCGATATATCAAATATCATTTTTTTTTTAAGATAAAGCTTATTTTTCCCCAGCGGAGTCGCCACTGTAACGATGTGTACCCTTCGCGGAAAAAATTCGATTTTTCGTTTCTTTGAAAACCAAATAAAACCGGAAAACGGAGTCGCCACGCCATTTTTGTTTTAAGGGCCAAAACTTTGAAAAATGCCCGAAATGAGAGATTTGGGTTCGGAGGTCACGTTACACGCCGGGAAGAACGTTAGTGTTCACCCGGAATGCCTCGTAAAACGAGTCTTCCAAACATTAAAAATCATTTGTGTGTGTGTGTGTGTGTTACTTTGGCCAAAATAAATTGAAACTGAGAAAAGTAAAAATTGGGAATTCTTTATTAGACTTTGGACAAGTCCCATGATTTTTGGGTTGAGTTTTGGGACTCAAAGGATTTTTTGAAGTTGAAAAACATTTCTGCCAGAATGAAAAAGGCAGTGGACACTTGACTTTGAAATGGATTTAAGGGCTTTAAAACTTCATAATCTGAGGAAACTCAGAGAATGAAAGTTATTCCAGACACCTTAAATAAGATTTATGTGAAATAATGTTCCATTTTGGAGATGATTTGGTGGACCAAAACCTTCTGGAAATATCAGATATGAAATCTGGACTTCCAGAGACTGAGGAACTGACCTTTAACAGAAAATTTGAAAAAGGGAGTTTTTCTCACGCAAAAAATAAAGTAAAAATATGTCTGGAAAGCTCTGGATGTTGGCTACAAAAAGCGTTTTGTTGTCAACACCAAATTCAAAGTTTCTGTATGTCCAAAAAATTAGACCATGGACAGAGGTCTTAGAAAATTGCTACTGGACAGCAACTTTCTTAAGAAGAAAAACATGATTTTAAGGGGGTTTTGCATCCATGCTTGTCCCCATTTCCCTAGGTTTTGATTAGTAGTCACTAGAAATTTTAGTGGTGATCTACTATATCAAACCATCCTTGGGGTACATTAGAACTAAGCACTTCATTTGCTTGGGAAGGGGAATTTTATCCTTTGAAAATGAAGATTTGGTGTATGAAAATGGTTTTTAGGGTTTTGAAAATGCTTTTGCAAGTAAGTAAGAACACTTTGAAAGTAATGTTGATCCTTGTAGAAGATCAACCATGGAGATGAACTTCCATGGTGATCTTCTTGGATCTAGGGCAAGAAGAAGAACAAACTATATTTTGGAGTTTGAAAATGCATGCATGGATGAGAGAGATTTAGGGTAAGGAGAGGGAGGTTATACCTATCTTCCTTGTGTTTGTGTATGAGACTTGAATATGTGAGTGTTTGAATTTGAGAGTGAGTGGAATTTGGGAAAATAATTAAGAGAAAAAGGTGACAATTCTAGAGAATTCTCACTGTTTTCTCCCTATTTTCGCCAAGGTGCAGTTGTGAAATGTGTTGTGGCTTCTTATTTCTGTGACTGAAGGCCTCAATTTATAGCCCTCTGAAAATTCCATTATCATCCGCGCGGACAAGACCAGAAGCGTGCACTGTTCATTTAATGCAGCTCCAGGCTTTGGACACAAGGAATATTTTTTTAAAAAATTCAAATTAGGCAGCCAGTTTTTGTTCCAGCAGCTTCTATTTTTGGTTTTTGACCATTTCTTTTAGTTTTTTGATTCTTTTCCTTGGTTTATCTTAAAATGGCAATCCCTAATCTACCCTTGCTTGGTTAGAAATGTTAGGAATTGTTAGAAATGTTAGAAATGTTAAAATTTTCGTTAATTTTCTAACGAAAATACTAACAACTCAAATTGGAGCACTTACAATAGTCAAAGAATTACTCTCTAGGCCATAATCATCTAGCATATGTTTTAGCCAAATAAGTTGTGAACAACAACTACCAGCTGCAACATACTCAGACTCACCCGTGGAAAGAGAGACACAAATTTGTTTACGACTATACCATGAAACTAAATTGTTACCCAAGTAAAAACACCCCCCACTAGTACTCTTCCTATCATCCATATCCCCCACCCAATTCGAGTCGCTAAAGCCTACCAAATTTGTATTAGTATCCTTACTAAACCAAATCCCTAACTCACTTGTTCCCGAAACATATTTAATATTTTTTTTTGACAGAATTAAGGTGGGAGACTTTAGGATTGGCTTGATAATGTGCACATACGCACACGCTAAATATGATATCAGGACGACTAGAAGTGAGATAGAGAAGACTACCTATCATAGAACGATATAAAGTAGGATCAACATCCTCACCTACCACTACAAGAAAACTGGTCTTTCGCGATTGCTTTTGACGATGGCAAAAAAACCAGTCATGTTTGAGTATATAAGGAGACGGCCTTTGTGACTGCATTTAGTGCAGTCACAGTAGGCTAGCGTGATAGCTAAGCAGTCACGGATGCCATCACATTATATGTTTTTCCCTCCAGCGCCAACAACGTAGTCCGGGCGGGAATGGAAAATTTTAATTTTTATCAAAGGCGATGGCTTTCGCAATCGCGTTTAATAAAAATATTAAATTAAATAATTTTAAAATTGAATTTTTAATTTTTTTTTAAAGACGACTGCTTTTGCAATCGCGTTATATAAAAAATAAATTAAAAAATTTAATTACACAATTAAAAAACTTTTTTTAAACTTATTCACGAATCACGACTGATTTTTAGAAAACCCTTTGTTTTCTTTTCATTCTCACTCTCTTTTCATCTAACTCTTCCCTCTCAGGCAACGGCGATTCTTCTAGGGCGATTCTTCCTCCAGCTCCGGCGTTCTTCCACCAACATCAATCAGGTGACTCTCTCTCTCGATTTATCTCTCTCTCTCTCGCTCTCTCTCTCTCTCAGGGGCGGATCCAGGGCAGAGGTGGGTAGGGCTCAAGCCCTTCTCCATCAAACCCATTCACTTCAGTTGCTATTTCATTCGTATTTTTTTCAATCCACGACGTTTAATAAAACTTTTCGATCCACTAGTTTGGAGGGTCGTACTTTTATACACATTCAATCCACCGGGTTTGACTGTCAAAAAGAAAATCCGTAGATTTTGTAATTTGACGATGAAGAATGATAGCGTCTGTTTATTAAGTTTCTGGTTTCTTTTCATGGAAAAATCTCATTTTGATTTTGATTTGGATTTGGGGCTAAAATTTGGAAACCCACTGTTGGATTTGATTTTTTATTTCAATTTTGGTGGTGTGGTTGGTGGTTGGCGGTGGCAATGTTGGTTCTAGAGTCATGGACTGCAGAAACCTGAGTGTTATTCCCAGTGAGATAGAGCCATGGATTGCAGAAATAAAGTTGATCAAGAGGTTCTTCACCTGTATAAAGTTTAAATTTTAAAAGAGGGCCTTTCAATCCTGACTTTTGAAACTTTAGAAATTTTAAGAGTCTCTCTCTCTCTCTCTCTCTCTCTCTCTCTCTCTCTCTCTCTCTCTCTCTCTCTCTCTCTCTCTCTCTCTCCATGTATTAATTTTTTGTGACAATTATTTTTTGTACTCAAATAATATTTACTATTTAAGTTTTTTTGATTGTTGACACAAAGTTTCTCAACAACTGTAATTTCATCGAATTATGTATAGTTGTATTAACATTTTTAATATTACTTTGCAGAACTAATTATCTGTTTTTGGCTCTATTACAACGCAATGCTATGTTGCTTCGTGATATAACAAGTGTGATACGAAGCTCTTTTATGACACTTGTTGATGTGGGATTTGGTATCATACTCTTCGCAGCTTAAATTCCTTCTTCCTTCTTGTGCACATCTATTTTTTCTAATTTGTCTTGATGATACCTATTCAGGAGGCCTAGCCTACTTTGTACTGGCAGGTCTCATACTCCTCATCTGCAGGCTGTGCCACCATCACTTGCAAACCTGAAGGAATTTTATTAATCCCGAATATCATCTACCCCAATCACATAAATGACTCTGATGGAGATACGGTGCAGCCAATATTTAAGTTCAAGTGCTCATTGTTAAACAAACCCCATAAAATTGAACTTTGTTTAGTCTGTTCGGTTGACATTTTTTAGAAATGCTATGTTCTTGTTTTTAAAAGTAAAAAAGAGGGTGTTAATTTATGTTAGGACTGATGTCGATTATGGTCATTAAAGTGTTGATGTATAATGTTTAAAACTGATGACTATGTATGTGTAGTTCTCACAAGTTTTAGGGCATCTCCAATGCATGGAGTTACGCCATAGGTATCAAAATCAAAATTTGATACCTATGGATCACTATTTACAGGGTATCAAATATTCAAATTACCATCTCCAATGGTAGGTATTAAAATCAAATTTTGATGCCTATGTAAAAGGTACTAGCATCTCCAATGGTAAGATAGTCCATATTTCAACCCACTCAAAAATAGCATTAAGAGCTTTCTCATTATAGTTAGCTAGGGATATTTCTTCATTAGTCCATTCGGTGTCAGGTTTAACTTGGATGTCACCATCCTCATCTGGAGGTAAAAGTGGAAGAGAGTACCCATTAACTATAGATCGCCAAGCTCAAAGATCAATTGATTTGATATGCGAGCGAAGACGGATCTTCCAATATGCATAATTTGAACCATCTAAAACAGGAAGACATTTTTGGTTTGGATTTGCAGGATCATAAGCCATGACACCTAGACCAAGCACTTAGTATCGTCAAGCGACCTGCTCTGATACCAATTGAAATTGTCAGGGCCAGAATCACAAGTGATATCCAAGGTGATAACAGCACCAACGATAGCACTTGGCATAGCACACACACACTTTGAAAATAAAATAATTTTGTAAAAGAGATTGCAGCGGAATAATAACACCAAAATTGTTTTTCTCAAGTTGTATAAATATAACTTGAGGATGCCTCTTTGGCAAGACTTTATAATCACTATAAACAATGAATTTACAAAGCCGAAATGTTCCCTATGGATATAACAATATGAGCTCTATGGAACAAGAGATAAAGAACGAAATCCTATCCTAGCCTTCACAAAACTTGATACCAATGTAATCAAGTGCGAAATTACAAGGGAGGAAGGATGAAACGAACTAAACAAAGAACTCTATCTTTAATGCTTCGAAGGTGTATATGAGATGATGTATCTTGGTATATCTTCAAATGAAACCTTCCAAGCATATTTATAGTCTTCAATTACTTGAAGGCTACTCAAAATAAACAGCCTTGGGGCTACCTTGGTCGTTGAGGGAGAGTGGGGAAGTGGTTGGAGTGTTCCTCAATTCAAGCACCCACTTTCCTTCAAAATAGCAACCGTGTTGATTGATCACCAAGTCCAAGCTTTAACACCTTATACTCCCAAGCTTTATCAGCCTTGTACTCTTTATTAAATCAGCAACAACTCATTGACCAAGTCTCCACACGTTTTTCATTGTTGTTGCCAAAGTAATTCTTGTAAAGATTTTATGCATAAAATGTCATTTATGCATAAACCTTTTTCTTTCAAAATCCCCACATTTCTAGCTCTTTCTTTGATCATATTGCAACCTGAAATCTAGACATACACCATAGACTATACATATTATATTAGCACATTAGTCCATTAATTAATAAATAATAAATGTACAACTATGTAAATTCCAGCACAGGAAATCATCTGGGATATCATCTGGAATCTGGGAAATCATCTGCGATATCATCTGCAGTTTACACTAACAGCTATATATATTGTTGTGAAGGGATGTTTACGAATCCCATAAATCACGGAGATAAAGTGGTCGTAACTGTTTTCGAAAATGTAGAAGGCGGTAACAACTGACGAAGTGGGTATACGCACATGTTTCTAGGCTGAGGTCGCCTGAATGATTGAGGTCGACTTGGCTTCGTGACTTAACTAGGCAGAGATAGTAAAAGGGGTGGACCGTATGTCGGATGAAGCTAGGTCGGGATCAATGAAGTTCGGACAATAAGCTTGGTCGACTGGTCCTATTGGTGGGCTATCATAGTTTGGATAATCTTGGTGGGCCCTTTATATTTTGATGAGCCTTAGGGCTTGCTTAAATATGAGGCCAGCTCGTTGGGACTGGCCTATCACTTTTATTCCGTTCATTGGTCAGCAACTTTCTAGCACGACTTGTCGAGTAGGACGTTATAGAAAATATTTGATTGCGGATAGGCGACGGTTGGAAGTCGTCTCGTTCGTTGTAGGCCGCTTCTTTACAATTGAATTTTGGCGGTTAGATGAGCTATATTCAATGCGCTGTAATGGTACGGATTCTTTCGATTGGACATTTGCCTTGGGAAATGACGTGGGGTTTTAATTCGGCCCACGGTTTGACAATATTCCAACCGTTTACCCAAACTTTTCCAATTCAGGTAAGGAAAATTAGGTATAAAAGGGAGAGTCTAACTTCTTCTCAAACTTTACCATCTTCAAATTCCCTAAGAACCCAGCAAGAACAGTAGCAAGGAAATCCTCTTCGGCAGCTAGAAATCCTTTTTCTGACATCAAAGTTCTCTTTCCCTCTTCTGAATTTTAAGGTATTCTTCGATTTTGACTTTCTGAGTTCTTATTTTGAAATTTTCCCTCTTTTTCGCCATGGCTAGAACCTTCGACTTCGAGTTGGGGGTTAGGTACGGATATAACTGTATAAACCTTAGGATTGACCACTTGATTATCTTCTATATCAAGTCCAATAAACCGTCATTCCCTTGTGATAGGTTAGCTTATCCAGGGGAATCTAGTTCGTCCTTAGATAGCTTGAATTCATCATCTACTAACATTGATTCCCCTGTTTCTATGTCTTCTGTAGAAATGGTGACCAACGACCAACAAGCTGCGGGCTCGCAAAGTGCGACATCGAGCTCCTCCTCAGGCAGAATAGTGGACAAATTTTGCTCCACTGTTGTGGCTGGCCGCAATGAGAGGGGATATGTGGCCCCCAGACCCTCGATTGGCAAGAAGAATGTTGAGTCCCTCATAAGGATTCTCCATGAGCATTTTGAAGTGCCTCGAGGCGACTTCCAGCCATCCCACTTCACTAAGAGCCAAAGGAAGGTTCAGTCTTGGTCGCATTGGGCCCTTAGCACTAGGGTGGCCTTCTACTACGGCCGGTTTGAGGTAGGCTTGATACTCCCCTTGGACCCATTCATCTGTGAGTTATTAGAATGCGTGGCCGCGATCCCCATGCAGCTCGGAGCTAATGTGGTTAGAGTGTTAGTGGCATACGCCATGGTGTGTTAGTTTGTTGGATATGAGCCATGCATGCATGTGTTTAGAAGGTTTTTCAAGGGGGTGAAGAAGGACAAGACTTGGGGAATCAGCACCCCAGCTAGGGCTAAGGCCCCAAAACTCTTTGCAAACTTGCCCGACAAGGTCTCGGGCTGGAATAGCCATTTAATTCTGGCGGAGAGCAGGAAGGGATGGGAGTTCCCCTTGCCTGAAGAGGACTCCGAGCTAATGAAGGACGATGAGTACTGGGTTCCAGAGTAGAATTTTGGGTGAACTCAAAATTCTCTTCCCGAGGCATAACCTGACCTCTGAACTCAAAAATCTCATCACACAAAATCAAAGCTTTTTTTCAATGTTTTGGGCACAATCAAAACGGCGTGGCGACTCTACCTTTTCAAGCAAAGAAAACCGTCCGCATCCAGATCGGGTAATTTCAGGTTAATACCATCCGACATGAAAATGAGATAGAGTTATATATTTGTAATAAATTGTATTGAAATTGCTTAATCTCAAAATAGCTCAAGAAACATTACCTTTTCACGTTTTATGTGGTAATGTATATATAATGTTGTTAATGGATGTTTACGAATCCCGTAAATTGCAGAGATAACGTGGGCTTAACTGTGTACGAGAATGTAGGAGGTGGTCACAATTGATGACGTGGGTATACGCATGTGTTGCTTGGCCGAGGTGCCTGAATTATTGAGGTCGACTTGTATTTGTGCATTAAGTAAGCAGAAATTGTATAAGGGGTGGATCGTATGTTGAACGAATATAGGTCGTGACCAAGTAAAGCAGGACAATAAGCTTGATTGACAAGTCCTCTTGGTGGGATAGTACAGTTTGGATAATCTTGGTGGGCCCTTTATATTTTGACGAGCTTTTGGGCTTGCTTGGATACGCGGTCAGCTCATTGGGCCTGACCCATAACTTTTATTCCATTCAGCACTCCTTCTAACTAATGCTTGCACTCCTGTACAGTGCGCTTGTAGTTTCAGTTATTTTAAAAAAAATGCAACCATGCATTTTTTTAAAAAGTGTCAATTATTTAAAAAAAATCACCGATCCGATTAAAAAAACACGTTTTTTCTAGCGACTAAGAAAAAAGTGTTTTTTAAAATACCAACTCTATACTAGACGTGTCCATTTTATAAATCGGACCGGCCAACCGGGCGATTTTCAACCGGTCAACGCCGGTTAACTGAAACCGGCTAACCGAAACCGGAAAATGGCCAGTTCGGTTAAGGTTTGCCATTTTGAAAAATCGGTCAACCGCCGGTTAACCACCGGTTTTTGAGTTGCTCGGCCGAGTCATATGAGTTGCTCGGCCGAGGGGGTCATTTCCAGTGTGTAAATTTCCAATAACGGTCATGCTCGGCCGAGTCATATGAGCTACTCGGCCGATCTGAACGTCAGAACATGTTCCAACGGCTACTTTTTCAAACTAGCTGTTATGTTCGTCACCCCCACCACCCACCACTACTACTACCAGTACCACCACCACCACCACCACTACTACCACCACCACCACCACTACCACTACCACCACTACTACCACCACCACTACTACCACTACCATCACGGCACTACCACCACTACCACCACTACTACTACTATCACTACTATAGACTACTACTACCACCACTACTACCATTACTACTACCACTACTACTACTATCACCACTACCACTACCACCACTACTACCACCACCACTACTACCGCTACTATCACTACTACTACCACTCCTACCACTACCACTCCTACCAATACCACTACTATCAGTCTATCACCACCACCATCACTAGGGCTGTTACACGAAATGAGCCGGCTCGAGCTCGGCTCGGGCTCGGCTCGAAAAAAGCTCGAGTTCGAGTGGGCTCGAGTTGAACTCGAGCTCGAGCTCGAACTGATTTTTAAGCTCGTCATTTTTTTGAGCTCGACTCGTGTTCGGCTCGTATGTTCAACGAGCTCTATTCGAGATCGACTCGTTTGAGCTCGACTCGGGCTCGGCTCGTTAAAAGCTCGAATGAATTTTAGTATATATATATATAAAGTATATATATATATAAGCTCGTTTAGGCTCGAGTTCGATTACAACTCGAATTAGGGCTCGATAAAGCTCGTTTGATTTCAGATTTTTTTTCAAAAAATAAGTCGAAGCTCGAGCTCGGCTTGTTAATACTCGAGTTCGAGCAGCTCGCGAAAAGCTCGAAACTTGATTCGAGCCGAGCTCAAACAGAAATTCTGGGCTCGAGCTCGAGAAAAGCTCGAGCTCGTTTAAAATTTAACGAGATCGAGCTCGAAACATCAAAAGCTCGGCTCGGCTCGACTCGACTCATTTACAGCCCTAACCATCACCACCTCTACTACTACCACTACTACTACTACCACCACCACCACCCCCACTACCACTACCACCACTACTACCACTACCACTACTATCCCTACCATCACTACTACCACTACCACTACTAGTCTACTACCACTACCACCACTACTACTACTACCACTACTACTACCACTTCTACCACTACTACTCCTTTCAATACCACTACTACCAGTCTATCACCACCACTATCACCATCACCACCTCTACTACTATCACCTCTACTACTACTACCACCACCACCACAACCACTACCACCACTACTATCACTATCACTACCACCACTACTACCACTACCACTACTAGTCTACTACCACTACCACTACTACTACTACTATCACTACTACTACCACTCCTACCACTACCACTCCTACCAATACCACTACTACCAGTCCACCACCACCACCATCACTAGTTCACCACCATCACCACCACCACCACCACCACCACTACTACAACAACTACAACTACTACTACTACCACCACCACCACCACTACCACCACTACTACCACCACCTCTACTATCGCTACTACCACTACTACTACCACTCTTACCACTATCACTCCTATCAAGACCACTACTACTAGTCTACCACCACCACCACCACCACTACCACCACTACTACCACTATCACTACTAGTCTACTACCTCTTTGTAATTTTAAGGGTACCGTTCCTTTTTTCTTTTATATAATTTCGTTTCTTTTAAAAAAGTTAAGTTTTATTTCTTTCAAAATTCATAACTTTTTTTATATAACTTTTTGCAAAAATTGTATATAGTAAACAAAAGTAAAATAGTCTTACTTATCCAAAAAAAATTGAAAAAATAAATAAATTAAAAGTTAACTTTTTTCAAAAAACTGTTAAGTTTTATTTCTTTCAAAATTCATAACTTTTTATATAAATCTTTTTGCAAAAAATGTATGTAGTAAACTTAAGTCTAAAATAGTTTTATTTATCCAAAAATAAATTGAAAAAAAAGTTAATATACTACATACAAAGTTAACGAAAATTGTTAAAAAATTAACTGTTACAAGGTTGAAAAATGATATGCTCGGTCGAGCACTACTATAGACTCGACCGAGCAGTGTATATGACTCGGTCAAGAAACCCTCAACCCCTAAACCCTAAAAGGGAGTGCTCGACCGAGCAACACCAAAGACTCGATCGAGCAGATCCAAATCGGATAAACCGGAGGTTAATCGGAAAATCGTTAAAACCGTAAATCGTAAAACCGTAACCGGTTTGGCGGTTCGGTTCCGATTGAGGTTTGTCCAAGGTTCAAACCGTCGATTTTCAACCGTGAACCGGCGATTGAACCGAACCGGCCACGTCTATTCTATACTAATGTATGAGTTGATAACAATGAAAATATGGGAAGAAATATGCTTAATGTATTAATCTTGGGCCAATATTACATACATATATATACACGTAGGGTATCTCTAGTAAATGGAAGGAATTTCTACTATAAGGAAATAGACATGCCTTATGGAAAAATATACAATCTACCAAATATTAAACATGGAAAATAGTAAAGCTAAACAAGGAGAGGTCAACCAGAAGATATGAGTTCACGTGATTGATGTTAGTCTCCATATTGCCATATTGCTCATTTTCTCTAATACTCCCCCTCAAGTTGGCGCATGAACGTCGTGTGTGCCCAACTTACGCAATAGAAATCGGAATTGGCGTCGTCCGAGTGCTTTAGTAAATATGTCAGCCGGTTGCAGTTGCGACCGCAAATGAGCTGTAACAATGTTTCCTGCTTGAACTTGCTCTCTGACATAGTGGCAGTCAATCTCTATGTGTTTTGTTCTCTCATGAAAAACCGGATTTGCTGCAATGTGAATAGCCGATTGACTATCACAATGCAGTGGAATGGAGTCCTTGTGATCCACTTCCAAAGATGCCAAAAGTGACTTTAGCCATATCAGCTCACTAGTCACCGAAGCCATAGCGCGATATTCTGCTTCCGCTGAGGAACGCGACACAGTTTGTTGCTTCTTTGTTTTCCAAGACACTGGAGATTGTCCAAGCATAACAATGTATCCCGTAACTGATCGTCGCGTGATTGGACATCCTGCCCAGTCTGAATTGCAAAATGCCTGCAACTTCAAATCACCATCTGCCCGAAGTAGGATTCCCTGTCCCGGATTACCTTTTAGGTATCTCACGACCCTCATGGCTGCCTCAAAGTGATCCTTACGAGGTGCTTGCGCAAACTGCGACAACACATGTACAAAATATGATATTTCAGGATGAGTAATAGTCAAATAAATTAAACGTCCAACCAAACGTCTGTAACTTGATGCATTGGCCACCTCCTCGCCTTTGGCTAATGCAAGTTTTTGTCCTTCTTCCATTGGATAATCAGCCGGCTTTGCTCCAAGAAGTCCACTCTCCGAGATGATATCGAGAGCATATTTATTTGACTAAGGAGCAATCCTTGTGACGAGCGTGCTACCTCGATACCTAGGAAGTACTTGAGAGGCCCCAAGTCCTTGGTATGGAAGCATTCATTCAAATACTTTTTGAAGGTTACACAAGAGATTGAATTATTACCCATCAAAACAAGATCATCTACGTACACCAAAAGTCCCATAAAAACTTCTCCTTTGCGATATGTAAAAAGTGAATAATCAGCAAGAGATTGAACAAACCCGTACCACTGCAGAGCCGATGTCAACTTGGAAAACCAGTTTCGTGATGCTTGGCGAAGCCCATAAAGTGATTTATGAAGTTTACATATTATGTCACTTCTGGACGCCTTAAAGCCAGAGGGTAATCTTATATATACCTCCTCATCTAGTTCACCATGAAGAAACGCATTGCTCACATCCATTTGGTGAAGTTCCCATCCCTTTGTGACAAAGAATCGTCAAAAAAAACTCTAACAGTTACAAGCTTTGCCACCGGTGCAAACGTCTCATGAAAGTCTAATCCCTCAATTTGAGTGAATCCCTTTGCCACCAACCTTGCCTTGTAACGTTCCACTGTTCCATCAGGGTTATACTTCACCTTGTACACCCACTTGCAGTCAATAGGTTTCTTTCCAGGGGGTAAGTGCTCTATTGTCCAAGTCTTGTTTGCCTCCAAAGCTTCAATCTCCTTCGACATGGCGTTGCACCAATTTTCATCTTTGACTGCCTCAAAATAGTCTTTAGGTTCTTTATGCAATGATATGGCTGCCAAGAATGCCCTATGTTTGTGAGAAAACTTATCAAACGTTACATAATTAGCAATCAGATAAGGAGTACATGAGGGTCTTTCATGTCGTGGTGGCATTAAAAGGGGGTCAGCCTTATTTTCTGAACCATGTGGATTTTCTCCAACGCAAGCCGTATACACAACATAGTCATTCAAATGTGAAGGCAATCTAGTAGTCCTCTTGTGCCTAACTTGTTCCGGTTCAGCATTGTTGGGTAGTTCAGTACTACTCCCCCTCTCGTCTATGCTAGGGTTATGTGTCTCATTTTGTGGCTGCTCATCAACAAGTCCTCCCTCAAAATTCTCATCATCAGCAAGGGAAATATCATGATGTATCCAACCATCATTTTCAGCATGTTTCTCCTTAGTTGCAACCTCCAATACATGTCTATGCTTACGCTCTACCATCCCGTTTTGTTGGGGTGTATCCACAAGACTTGTATCGTGGATCATGCCATAACTTTTTTTATTACTTTTCCGAACTGGGTTTTCACCATGGTACAAAATTCTATTAAGAACCGACGAGCTTCACTCTTTCCTTTCATAAGGAAAACCCATACTGCACGACTAGAATCATCAACAATTGTAAGAAAATAATGTGCACCACATGATGCAGGAATACGATAATGCCCCCATATATCAACATGAATCAAATCAAAACACTCTTTTGCATTATTATTGCTTAACGGATAAGGAGAACGAGTTTGTTTTGCTCGATAACAAGCCTCACAAGGTTCGTTATTATTCAGACAGCTCAAACTATTAATAACAGGAATAAATCGTAAATTCTGACTTGATTGATGTCCCATACGCCTATGCCATGTCGTATGAAGGTCTACCCCATCCGTCCGCATAACTGTCTGCTCCTTGAAAAACTTGAAGTGGTAGACCCCCCCCCCCTTTTTGCTCACCCACTCCAATCGAGTTCCTCGAGGTGTGGTCCTGTATCACGCAAAGCTTATTAGTGAACGTTACTTGACAGTTTAACTCATTTATTAATTGGCATACGAAAATTAAATTACAATTCAAACTTGGTACATATAGAACATCACTCAGTATAATCTCTGTACTTAAGATGACTTGACCACGCTTTGTAGCATCGTTCTTCGTGCCATTGGGTAAGGGAACAGATGTGGGAGGAGTATCAATAATGTCACTCATCAAATCTAGCCTTCCTATGAGTAGAGGCCCCACTATCAAGGATCCAAGTAGTAGTCTTACCAGAAAGTTTCTCAGTAGTGTCTGTGGTTTGATCCAAAAAGCTTACTAAGCATTGGATTTGTTCTGTTGAAAGTCCAGGAATTGCAACTTGACTTGCTCCATCATTCACGGACGAATTCGCAATCTGGTTGACATGGGCTGCTTTTGCTTGAATTGCACGACCCGACCCCCAAGTGTTTTGTACGCGACCTCGTCCATTCTCTTGTTTCCCACGACCATGCTCTCCTTTGTTCCCTTTGTACCAATGAGGGTACCCAACCAATTCAAAGCATTCAGAGACCTCATGTCCATACTTATTGCAATTTGAGCAAAGCTTCTCATTGGTTTGTTGCTTGCCCCAAACATTAGGCTTTCCTCGTATCATCTGCTGCGCTGCCAAAGCAACAACTTCCACCCTCTCTTCTTTTCCTCTTGCAACTGATCGATGCCTCTCTTCTCGAGTGACCATCGAATACACCTTGCTTAGAGAAGGCAAAATCTCCATCCCTAGTATTTGGGACCGAGACGAGTGCGAATCTTTGCATCCTCCAAACCCATCAAAAATTGATGAACCTTCTCCTCCTCTCGTTCCTTCAAAATCTCATTCACTGCACCACAAGTGCAGCTTGAAACTTTAGAGTAACCACCAAGTTCTTCCTACATTCCCTTGAGCTTCGTATAATATGACATCACTGACATACCTTGTTGCCGTATAGAGGCAATCGCTGTCTTAAGGGTAGGGTTATCAAGCCAGCTCTGATACCATGATAACAATGAAAATATGGGAAGAAATATGCTTAATGTATTAATCTTGGGCCAATGTTACATACATATATATACACGTAGGGTATCTCTAGTAAATGGAAGGAATTTCTACTATAAGAAAATCGACATGCCTTATGGGAAAATATACAACATACCAAATATTAAACATGAAAAATATTAAAGCTAAACAAGGAGAGGTCAACCAGAAGATATAAGTTCACGTGATTGATGCTAGTCTACATATCGCCATATTGCTCATTTTCTCTAATATGAGTTGGTAAATGTAGGACTGAAGTACTCTCTTCTTCTGAATTGGTCCAGTTTAATTTAATTTTTACAATTCGATATCAAACTTTTATATTTTTACAATCTGATATTAAACATTTAAATTTTTTAATTTGTCATATAATAAATATAGTATTTTTAAATAAAAATTATACAATGCATATTTATCATTGTATTAATAATTAACAAATTAATAAATCATATTAATTAAAACATTAACAAGTGAGCTGCAATATTTATTTGGATCGAATATACTCCCTCCGTCCCGAAACTTGGTTCACAAACACTGTTTGCACTGGTTTTAAGGAGGGAGTATTATATTGAAAGTGTTGTGAGTGTGAAAATAAAATAGGAGAGAGAATGAGTGGAGAGAATAGTAAATTATAATGGTGTTGTGAGTATTAAAATAATGTAGGAGAGAGAATGAGTGGAGGGAATAGTAAAGATTCGTTTCCATTTTAGGTAAGTTTTAAATGTGTGAAGTAAGTTTTGGGACGCCCAAAAGGGAAAGTGTGAAGATTGTTCCGGGACGGAGGGAGTATTTCATAACTTAGGGTCATACAATTATTGATAAAAAGTTTGAAAATCTATCGAAAATTTATTTTGAGTCGTAGATGGCAGGAAGGAAAGCCACGTGTCGGTCCTAAAAATATCAGATTAAGATATTTGTGAAAAAAAAAAACAAAAGAAGCAGTTAGTGGGAGGATGTTGACTATAGTTAATGATCTAAGGTATGATGAGTTGGTAGGGCCATTGGAACACCGACACGTGCCGATTCTAACCGACTTCTGCACCCCTCAGTCTTATCTTTTGGTGGTTTTTTTTGACCTTTTTCTCGCCAGAAGCTGACGTGGATCTCCCTCCACTCTCTATTAAGTATTAACGTCTTATAAACTTGCCACCCCCGCTTCTCTCATCATTCCTCTTAGTTTAAAATGTGTACAAAATCTTTTGGTGGTTTTTTTTGACCTTTTTCTCGCCAGAAGCTGACGTGGATCTCCCTCCACTCTCTATTAAGTATTAATTACTATAAACTGTTGTAGGTTAACTATCACTATTACTATTATTGGTTAATTATAATAGTTACTATATAGATTAACTATTGCTATTACTACTATTAGCTAATTATAATAGTGACTATATATGTTAACTATTATTATTAATAGTATTAGTTAATCATAATAGTAATTATATAGGGTAACTATTATCATTTAGTTTAATATAAGCTAATATTATTAGTTAAATATAACAATTACTATAACTATCACGGTGAACTTAACGAATATGTCAAATAATCTTATCAAATAATAATTGATGAAAACTAAATACAAATTTGGTAATAAATTGAGATAATCAAAGGTATTAGTAAAAAGAGTTACAAAAAAATTAAATAAAGATGATTGATGAGGAATATAAAAAGTCACCAAGTAATTATTGGTGGAAACTAAATCTATACTATATTATTTTAAAATAGATTAAAATCTGGTGATGACACATAAGACCCGAATGACTTTATCTAATTTCTCAAGCTTCCATGTCATATGTCTTTTCATTCGTATGCAACTATTTACATTCTTACAATTAACTAATAACTTTAGTAGATAACTTATAGTTATGCAAAGAGATAATATGTAATAAATACATATTATAAGTTTTAAGTAACACATATTAAGTTGTAATCTAAATAGTCACTAACTAAATACAATTAACCTAAATGTTTACATATGTAAAAAGTTATTTATAATAAATTCTACTAATGATAGTTAATGATTAGTAACTTAAATCATATACACTTTCTTCTACTCTCTATGTAATAATGAATTTATATTATAGAAGAAAATATATAATTAATAGAGCAAAGTAAAAGTGGAAAAGACTCAATATTTAATATATGTTAACTATTATTATTATTAATAGTATTAATTAATCATAATATTAATTATCTAGGATAATGGCAAATTAATTTTCCGTGCAGAGCACAGGCTACCCACTAGTCTCATTAAAAGACTCCAACATTTACTTAGGGGTCGTTTGTTTTTTTGTTTTCAGCCTTAAATGCCTCTTAACTCTTATTCATTAAGAGGATTAGAAAAATAAGTGTGTTTGTTTTTTTTTTTGAAATAAGACTTAAAGGCTCTTAAAAGCCTCTTAATTTTAAGAGGTTAAAATGTTGCTGAATTGCCTCTGAATGCCTCTGAAAGCCACTGTTTCATATTTGGTTTTGGGTAATTTTTTTAAAGCATTTCTTGTTTCATAATGCATTTACGTTTTTTTTTTTTTTTTTTTAAATTTTTTTATTTTTTTTTAAGCTGTTTGAGATAATGAATTCGAATACAAAATCAAACAACTTATTCAATTCAGAATTCAGTTTTCAGTTGCTGCCTCTTAATCATTCAGCCATTTTCAGAACTGAAATCAGAATTCAGCACTTATCACTTAAAAAAAACAAAAACCCCCTTAAACAAGATAAATAGTGGATTAGAAGAGTAAGGATCAAGAAGTGAATAATTTGAAATTAAGAAGAAAAAGTAAAGTTAGGTGGCGTTTGATTTTTACAAAAAGCTCTGATTCAGAGCTTTGGCGCTGAATTTTCAGTGACACTCCTCTTTCAGTGTGTTTGTTTTTTTTTCAAATTCAGAGCTGCATACCACTTAATTGCTACTTATTTTTCAGATCCAAAGAAGTAACTTATTTGCCTCTGAATCTAATTTGGACTAAAGTACCCATTTCATATTTACTGTTCATACTTGCTTTTTTTTTTTTAACTGTTTGATGTTAGTTGTTGATTTTTTTTTTTTTTTGCAACTGTTTTTATTTTTTATTTTTGTATGTCTTTAAAAAGCATATTTTATATTTTAAATTGGTAATAGGAAATACGCCCTCCGGCCTCAATTATAAGAAAAAAAAAACTTTAAAACATAACGCCACTTCTTCAAACTAAATTTATTTTTGTATGTCTTTGAAAGCATATTTTATATTTTAAATTGGTAATAGAAAATACTCCCTCCGGCCTCAATTATAAGGAAAAAAAAACTTTAGGAGGTTAAAATGGTAAACTTACACATTTCAGAAAATGAATTCAGATAGAAAATCAAACAACTTATCCAATTCAGAATTCAATTTTCAGTCCATGCTCTTAAAAATTCAGCCATTTTCAGAGGTGAAATCAAATTTCAGCATTCAGCACTTCAAAAAAACAAACGCCACCTTAATGTGACCGGAATCTGAATAGAAAGTTTCGTACGAGACTCGGTCCAAGAAACCAACTATGTATAGGAGATGCATCACATAATCACTTTTCTGCCCTTGTCCTAGGTTTCGTTATCCCAATAAGTATGAAACCTAACGAAATGTAACAAAAGCTAACTGGATATGACCAAAAAGCAATAAAACAATAAGATAAAGACACAAATATGCAATCGTAGATGATGAGGGGTTTAGAGTGTGGTGTCTATATAGCTCATCGACGAAATCACTTATAAAAGAAGTCGTATCATCGATAGAAAATACATTCATTCTGAACATCAAGAATTGTCGTGCCAAGATGTTGCCAACGTATCCCAAGTGAAAATTAGATCAAACATAGTTGCCGCCAACAGAGACAATAAATGATAAATAAAAAGCTAAGGTTAGAAGTTACGTCAAACACAACGGATGTGAAACTATATCGTTGCTGATACACTTCAAAAATTTGTATAGTGGGTGATCATCGTCTTTGGTCTAATTATGCAATGTTTGGTAACGATTCAAAAATTTGTATAGCGGTTGAATATGTTTGAGTATCTAAATAATAAAAAATTCTCTAAATAATCATAGGGGTGGGCATAAAATTACAATTTAATAATTAATTTTTTAATTTTTAATCAATTACTATTATTATGCCTCGTCGAATATTTGACGGGTTACTACCTAGTCTATAAATATAT
Source organism: Adenophora triphylla var. japonica (assembly GCA_022495995.1). Classification (NCBI taxonomy): domain Eukaryota; kingdom Viridiplantae; phylum Streptophyta; class Magnoliopsida; order Asterales; family Campanulaceae; genus Adenophora; species Adenophora triphylla. Next base: position 178,266 of record JAFEMH010002105.1, on the reverse strand, counting down.
TAAAGCAAATTCGTTCCTAAATTTGGCAAGTTGGAGTCCAAAATTGTCACTATCAAGGTGCTGAAAATGTAAATTGATTCAACATATGATTTTAGCAAATTGTTTTGGAACATGGGTGAAGAGAAAGTGGAAAAGAAAAATGATCTATACTACTCACACTCTTTGAAAACTTTTGGAAATGTGAATTTTTTTTTTCTTTTTCATTAATTAATCAACACTAGGTGTCTAGACTAGGTTGCAATATTTGAACGTTTTCTAATTATTTCTTTAAAAAATAATTGTTTAATGAGCTTTAAAATTTATTATTTTTAATTCAGAAAAATTGAAAAAAAATACCTCAATATTTGTCTAATAAACTCATTAAAGAGTTATAATCTAAATATATATTCTTAAATTTTAGACTAAATTTATTGTTTTCTAAGTATTAATTAATAACAGTTTTTTTTGTATTAACGATAATTTTTAAATTTAGATGTGGATATTTAATTTTTTTTTTCATTTTTAGTCTAAGATTTAAGAATATATATTTAGATTATAACTACTTTTCTTATGTTTTCGAGATAGATGATCATTAGCTAGACATTTTTTTTTATTTTACTTTTGTCAAAAAAAGAAGAAATTTTATTTAAAAAAAAAATTGAAGAATGTGGAGATAATATAGGTGACTATAGGGAGGGCCGGGGGGTGTAAGGGAAGTTTTGAAGGCAATAATTGGGTACTTTTTATTTAAAAAATAAATTCATTATGTTATATAGTAATTACTATTAATGCATATTTGTAGGCTTATAGATCCAGATTATTAGGGTTAATAGTTGAAAATCTCAGTTTGCTTTAAAAAAAAAATATCGCTACTACTATAAATAATAATCATTTCTTTTTTTTAAAAAAAGTACATGGATTTACTTTCAAAAAATAAATATGAATGATTGAAAAAACAAAAGAAAAATATTCATGATTTCAAATTTAAGCAAATAAGATGATTGAGATTTATTCATTTATTTATTTGTTTGAAGTAAGAAGATAATTTAATTGAGAAAAAAATGTAAGGAGATAACTGCTCTTTTCAATAAAAGTCATATAACTAAAATGGTGATAAGTGCCTGCCTTAACTGTTTTCTAATATTATTTTTCAAGAAATAAAAACTATTTTCTAATATTATCAAAAGATTTTCCTTCACATTTTTTTAATCAAAACCTTCTTACTTTGAAAATTTTAAATTTCATTAAATGAACTTATTTCTGTAAATTGGCAAATTTTTAGACTTAAAATTGGAAGCTACTTTTTTATTCTTTGAACTTAGCTACTTTATTTTGTGTTTTTTTTAAACAATTTTTAGCTACTTTGTTAAAAAAAATAAAATTCTTTATTACTTGATCATTATTTTTAATTTATGATGACATATTTTTTTTTATAGAAATAGAGTATTTCGTTTTTTTTATTTTGTAACTTCATTCAATGTTTTGTTATCATAAACTTAAATAAAATTAAAATATAAAATGATAATTTTTAAAATGGTGCATTAATTTTTTTAAATGATTACTAATACAAATAATATTTTAAAGTAAAAAGTGATCTTTTTAATGTGAAAATCGATAAATCGAGAAAACTAAATGGGGGGATGGAGCCATGACTCTATTTTTTAGTTTATAGTCATAATTTAGGGGTGATGGGCTGATTATGAGGAATAAGTTAAATTTCTCTTTGTGTTGGAAGTAAAAAGTAACATTAAATGTGATGATAATGTATTTGAAGCTGATTTGGGATTTTTGGGTGGCAGATTGAAAGTTGTCCACAAAATCTTGCTAACGAAATTAATTGACGATATTTATGATAGCATCTGTAATGGACTCAATGCACTCTAATTAAAAATAACAATACAATTATTACATTTACGATTTTGTAAGCAAATTTTTGTAATTATTTTGTGTCCTTACTATTATCCAATTAGTATAGGGGAGAGAGAAAAATGTTGGTTAAAAAGAAAGTGAAAAAATATTTTAGAAAAATTATAAAATGTGATATGTGATTCTATTTTATAAGCTTCAATTTCTTCGAGCAAGTCTTTATTTTTACTAGGGGTGGTTTGGTTGGTATACCGACTGTATTTTACATATATCATGTACCAACCAAGTATGATTTGGTATACAAAAATATATACCAGTACCAACCACAAAAGTCGATATACCAAGTTTATTGGTACGGTTGGTACTTGGTTGGTACGGTTGGTATTCGAATATATCAAATGTAAATATAGACAAAAAAATGCATTTGTAAATAGTACAACAACTCCGAAACCAAAAGATCACAATCGTTAATTAAACAGAAGTCTTGAATTGAAAGATTCCATCCTGTTTCAAGTTTAAAACATAACAGATAAAAATTAACACATAACAATCCAAGCCCAAAAATCAGTAAATCCAACTATCCAAGCCCTAAACCAGTAAATTCAAGCAAGAAAAAACCAAAAATTCGAAACAAAAACCAAATATCAAATCCTAAACAAAACATGAATGTTACGGTTGAGGGTTGAGGGTTGAGAGTTGAGAATCGAGAGTAGAGAACTTACCTTTAGAAGGGGAGGAGGCGTGCGGTGGGAAGATCTTGGCCAGTGGACTGAGGTGGGAGGAGGCGCACCTGCGTCGAATGATGGATCGCAAATCGACAATTGAATCTCCAGAAGGAGAGAAAGAATAAAGCGGCCACGACTGTTGAATTGAAAATTGATTTTAGGTTTAGATTTTTTTTTATGTTATATTATTATATACTCCCTCCGTCCCACTTCAATTGATACTTATTTCCTTTTTGGTCCGTTCCACATCAATTGATACTTACCAAAAATGGAAAGGAATCTTCACTATTTACCCCACTCATTCTCTCTCCTATTTTAGTTTTTCACTCACAACATTCTCTCTCCTAACTATTTCTCCCACTCATTCTCTCTCCTATTTTACTTTTACACTCACAACATTCTCTCTCCACTTTTTCTCTCTCTTACCTTTTCTTAATATGTGTGCCCTTTTTTTTTTATATCCATTGAAGTGGGACGGAGGGAGTATATAATTATATACTCCCTCCATTCCGGTAGAAATCACACGATTACTGTTTACGCGTAAATTAAGGAAAAAAATAATGAAGAAAATGTTGTGAGTGTAAAAGTAAAATAGGAGAGAGAATGAGTGGAGGGAATAGTAAATTATAATGGTGTTGTGAGTATTAAAATAATGTAAGAGAAAGAATGAGTGGAGGAAATAGTAAAGATTCTTTGCCATTTTAGGAAGTGTGTGATTTGTAGCGGGACGCCCAATGAGGAAAGTGTGTGATTTGTAGCGGGACGAATGAAGTATAATAATTTTTAATAAATAAATTCGGTACATCGGTATATCAATCGAAGTCACTTTTGCGTACCATGTACCAATCAATTAGACGAATTGATACGGTACTATCGTATCAAGAGTTTGATATATTGACTTTTTGTACCAATTATAATTAATACAAATTGATATACGAGTTGGTTGGTACGAAGATAAAATGCAAGAGAAAGGGCTAGAAGTTAGTGGAAGGGAGAGAGAAATTTGAAGTGGAAGCAAAACAAGATGGAAATTGAAAGAAATTAAAAAATAAAACGTGTGGGCCAACCGCAGGATCAGCTCTCTCCCCCTTTCTCTCTCTCTCTCATCAAGAAAATCTTTATCTGCTCTCTTATAAACCCACATCCTCACCTTGCTAGTATTCACAAAATCACCCACAAAGCCCCCCTCCCTCTTCATCTTCTTTCCTCTGCTGCAGCTTTCTTCCAACAATAATCAAGATAATAATCAAAGGCAAAATTGGATTCTCTCTTTTATTTTTGTGTTCAAACCGCTCGCTCTCTCCAAAGTATTTCTTGATTTTTCTTCATTTTATTCTGATGTGTATCTCAACATTTCAACATATTTTTTTCTTGTTGTACAACCAGCCCGGAATTGAAATTCGAAGCTTGATTTTTTTTTAAAAGCTGATAAATTGAAGTCTGGGTCATGGTATTTTCTTGCTTTCTTCAATTGGGTTTTGTAAAAATTTCAGTTAGCTTGTCAAAATACTCTGTTTTCTTGCTGTTCAGAATCAGATTTGTGTCTTCATATTTTTCCCTTGTTTGACCAAACTGAAATCTGGATTTTTAAACACCATTTCTTTCTTCAATTGGGTTTTTGTTAAATTTGCATTTTAAGGAAGAGCGAGCGGCAATTTTTTTTCTTTTTTGTTCTTAAATTTTCTTGGTTATCAACAATGGCTGCAGCAATGAACAGCGGTAAATCGAAGAAATTATTATCATTAGTTGAAACCCAGAAGCTGAATCAAATAAATTGTGAAGCAAATCAAGTCTATAATCATGACTTCGATTTAGGGTTTGAGAGCCGACAATGGAGGCAAGTTTTTGATCAAGCTTCCATGTCAAGTAGACCTCTCAAGAAAATCAAAAGTCCAGACCACCATTACCAAACCCCTTACTCTTCTCCACCCATTACTCCATCTTCATCAAACAATCCTTCAAGATTATTCCCTTTCTCCTTTGATGGGTCCCAACAAGCACTTGAAACATTACAAAAACAATATCAAGCAAATTCATATTCAAGCTCAAATCCCAATTCTCTCCCTCTATTTCCTTCTCCACCCCTCAAAGGTCCGCAACAAATGATTTCATTTGACCCCCAGAATCCACCACAGTTCCACCAAAATCTCTGGTTTCCGGGAGGCGTTTCACAGCAGCAAATGTTGCAGTACTGGAGTGATGCATTGAATTTAAGCCCCAGAGGGAGAATGATGATGTTAAACAAGCTTCGTGGTCCAATTCAGCCGATTAATAATACTAAGTTGTATAGAGGAGTTAGGCAGAGGCATTGGGGGAAATGGGTTGCGGAAATCCGTCTTCCCCGCAACCGGACTCGCCTTTGGTTAGGCACGTTTGACACTGCTGAGGATGCTGCAATGGCATATGATAGGGAGGCCTTTAAATTGAGAGGGGAAAATGCTAGGCTCAATTTTCCAGAACTTTTTCTCGGGAAAGCGAAAGATGATCCCAATGGGCCTAGTTCTTCCTCCTCTACGAATCCCGAGAGTTCGTGTACAACAGAGGCGGTGGCTGTGGCGGTGGCAACAGTACTGCCGCCTCCGCCGCCTCCTGTTGTGGTCCGGGAGGAGATTCCGGTGGAAGTTACCGGTTGTGATGAGGGTGAAGTTATTGTGGGGAATTCAGAAATTGGGTGGGGAGAAATGGCTGAGACTTGGTTTGATTCAATTCCAGCTGGGTGGGGTCCAGGTGACTCTGTTTGGGATGATTTGGATACTAGCAACAATTTTATTTTGCCTTCTAATTTTTCTTTTGGCAATACCACACACCAAGATAGTCATGATCTTGATCTTCACATTCAAGACTACAATTTGGGTTCTTCTTCAACTCCTTTCCCCTTCTTCCAAGATTGAACCTCTCTCTCTCTCTCTCTTTTTCTCTCTCTCTCTCTCTCTCTTTATCTCTCCCCTTCTCTCTCTCTCTTTATCTCTCCCCTTATCTCTCTCAAACACAAGGAGACAGTTTTTAATAAATCTCCTTGGATAATTTCACTTGGTTTGCAGATTTTTTAGCAAACCGTAGTGATTATTATCAGTCCATACACATGTTCTACATCCAATTTCTCTTTTATGATTCAACTTTTGGGATAATTTTCACTCCCACCAGTTGCAAAAAAAGGTTGCATATTTCGAGCAAGCTTTTTTTTTTGCATCTCTAGATCATTTGACTACAATAATTTGTAGTTTAATGTCTTCATAAATTTTCAATTAGTGGGTAAAAGGGTGCTAGCTTGTTTATGGTGTGTTTGCTTATAGTTGTATTTTTATAAGGACATGGAGCGAAGGAGACAGTTTTGTGATCTCCTTTGCCAAACAGTCCCTCCACCATCCAAAGCTTTGTTATTTTTGTCTGAAGCTATAGGATGGATGGAAGATATTGTAAACTTGTTTAGTTATTGATGTTGCTGTATATAATGCATCTTTTGTTCCTTAAATACTTTGCCCAAAATCTGTTGTCATCTTTGATTTGTTCTTGTTCATTCCTAAGTTTGAATTATGTTAATCTTGATACCATTTTCAAATATTAAGGTGAAGAGATTGAATTGAAATTTTGAAAGCCATATGAGATCTGAAATAGATTAAAAAAAAATAGAATAGAATTCTGACTTTTGAGCCATGTGTGGAAATATCCCTGTCACAATCCACAGGGATGTATAACGCACTCGAACTTGGAATTTGGCACCGTTCCTGCCTGAGGTCCAATTGTTCCGGCCCCTGCTGCAATGGGATAATAAGAGATAACATTCCCTTGTTTTTGAGTGTGCGGTTGGGATCAGTCGCAAGATCCACATAACTTAAATTAATGTTAATAATGAGGTGATTTAGACTGTGCAGTGTCGGGTCCTCAATCTTATAGTGAGATGCATCCTTCTGCAATAGTACTAGGGAGAGTTATATAACCCCTTTAGAAATAGTTGTGGTTTCTTATAAAAAATTTGATTCAAAATAATGGTTATTTTGGTTAAAAATACTCAAATTGTTCTTTTCACAAGTACCGATATGTTTTTCTTAAGATAGTGAAAAGTCAAATAGCAATTGTTATTGAATCAGATATAGTGTAATACTCCCTCCGTCCCATTATTTACTTCACCCTTTTAGCCATGGCACAAGAATTAAGGAATCAATATTTATATTCAAAAATAATATGAGAGAGAAATGTTAATGAAGTTTAAGAAAAGGCACAAATAAAAATTTAAAATCTAATCATTCCCTCCAAAATTCAATCAGTCTTACAGTTTCTACAATCCATGGAAAAGGCACAAAGGACACAGTACTTAATTACTATTATTACAAGGATCACAATCCATGTCATTCCCTCCAAAAAAATTTCCCGCCAACTTTTTTTTGAGGGAACCATTACACAGGAGAAGGTTTTTTAAATTCAAAAAAAAAAGAGTTTTGTGTTACCATTTACAAAAGACAGCCATAACAACAACAGTCTTCAATTTCAGCTTGGTGTGAACAGTTTCATTCCATCAGCCTTCAGTGCTCTTCAAAACAACATTGAACATGGCTTCATCATCAGGCTGCAACTTGTTATCCAAGCCAAATTTAACTTAAAATCAAGCCAACTTGCTGGGACAATTCTTGATTGAAGGTTTGGTGGAGGAAAAGCTTCCTAGAGGATACATAACCAAGGCTGCAACAAAATATGGGGTGAGCAGAAGAACAATCTTCACATATTGGAGGAAGGTCCAGGATCAACGGGCCCAAGGAATACCTGTCAATTTAAATTCAAAAAAGAAAGGTACATTAAAGACTAAAAGAGTGAAATTTGATGAAGAAAAAATGAAAGGCATTGAGTTTCGCAAAAGAGGAACAATTAGAAACCTTTCTCAAGGTTTAGGAGTCAGTAAATCAACAGTTGGGAGATGGAAAAAAGAGGGTGTGATCAGGGCTCACACAAATGCAATCAAGCCAGGTTTAAATTTTACAAACTGCTTAGCAAGACTCAGTTTTTGCCTTGAATCTCTCTCATTTAATGCAGCAGTAAACATAGTCAGTTTCAAGCCCATTAATCATATCATACACTTAGATGAGAAGTGGTTTTACATAACCAAAACAAATGAAAGGTATTACATTTGTCAAGGTGAAGAAGAGCCACATAGGACATGTCAAAGCAAAAGATTCATCACAAAAGTGATGTTTCTTTGTGCTGTTTCAAGGCCAATTGTTGATGGAGAAGAAAATTTATGCTTTGATGGAAAAATTGGCATGTGGCCATTTACAAAAAAGGAGCCAGCAAAGAGAAACAGCAGAAATAGAGCAGCAGGAACAATGGTAACAAAGGCATTGGAATCAATCAATAAAGAAGTGACCAAGAATATGCTCATAACCAAAGTAAGATTTCAGCCATTTTATAGATGTGTAACATATTTTTCACATTGCAATAAACTGTTATGTGTGTTATTTATGCTTCAGGTTCTTCCAGCAATAAAGGAAAAATGGCCTTCAACAGCCAGCAAAGACATTATTATTCAGTGGGATAATGCCCCACCACATATCAACAACAATGATGTGGATTTTAGAGCAGCAGCAAGTGAGGATGGCTTTAACATACAACTACAATTTTAGCCACCAAATTCACCAGACACAAACATCAATGACTTAGGTTGGTTCAACTCATTGGATGCAATGAGAAATACCATTCAAGCCGAGACAGTGGATGAATTGGTGAATGGAGTGCTAGAATCATTTGACAATTTAACAAACCTTATAACCGAACAAGTTATTTCTCACATTGCAATCAACAATGAGACAAATTATGAATGTGAGGGTGATAACAACTACTGACTTAGAACATCTGGGAAAAGATGCTTTGGCAAGAAATGGACAGCTTCCAAGAGACTTATCAGTTAATAATGACCTAGTGAAGTGTTGCATTCGGTACTTACAACAAGCGGGTCATGGAGCAAGGTTTGAAGGCATGATGCATGAGATGGAATTTGTGCACTTGTCCTTGGGTAATGGTATGTAAACAACATTTCTACTCTCTGAAAAGTCTCATCATAGAGTAGTTTTTGAAGGGTCAGCCACATAAGACAGCTTTTGTAATGGTATGTAAACAACATTCTACTCTCAGAAAAGTGTCATCATAGAGTAGTTTTTGACTGCCAATGAAGCTTAAACTTTAATGTTTATTCATTCTCATAATTGAATCATCATAGAAAGGTTGCACACAAATTCATTCACATAGCATCTCACCAATTCAAACTTCACTTAAGCACACAATACCAATCTCAACACATAAACCTGTCCCAGACTACAATTTCAGCCAAGACAGTGTGTAAAAAAGTGCTCAAAATAGCAACAGTTTTTATCATTGCAGATAGAAAAAGTTCTTATCAGCAAAATCATTTTAGTGAGCAGTTGAAACAAACAATCACAAAAAATTCTTCAAGAAGCCATACTCATCATTTCACAGCAACAATTCACCAAACTCCCAAAAATGTAGTGAACAAAAGAGAAGAACAGAGACTAGAGATTAAGAAAGAATACATAAACCTGTTCCTTGAGCCATCGTTGTATAGCCGGAAAGTGCAAACCCAACATTAGCAAGTCATTTCTATGCTCTTCAACCTTTCGCTCAAAGTGGGACTTAGATGGTTTAACCGTGGGTGGAGTCCATTCATAGACAGTGTTATCCTCTCTAAATCGAAAGTAGGGAGATGGACCATTTTGGGCTGTAATGGCGTCAAGTTGTTCGGACAGCGACCACCATGGCTCGTCAAACACAGACAACGAAAGACCTTTCAGATATGGCTCAGTCAACAATTCCCCAAAGATATTTCGATATTCTCGTGTTTCCTCAAAAGAAATGGCTTCCCCAACCTGAGATTTGTCATTAATAGACGAAAAAGGGGTGAAGCTTGATGAATCGCCGGCGACGATTGACGTATCGTTCGTCACCATGGCCGATTCAACTTCGAATTTCTTGGGAAAATTAGAATCCATGAAGAAAGGGGAACAATCGAGAGAGAAAACCTAACATTAGGGGGTTAATTGTTGGTAATCGCCGCCGTGAAATCGAGAGAGAGAAACTAGGGTTTGGACGAAGTGAAGAACAACGACGTGAAATCAAGGATAGAAAAAGTGAGGAGAGAGAGTAGGTTTTGGGTAGTGATTATCTGTGATAAAAAAAAAAGAAATGAATTTGTTTTGGGTTTTAATTAGTTTTGTGTTAGGGGGTGTTTAATTAAGGGATATGTTATTAGTGTTGTTTTAAGTGGGCCCCACATATTAAAGTAATAATATAAAATGTCCCAAAAAGGAAAGGTGAAGCTTTAAATGGGACGCCCAAAATGGCAAAAAGTGAAGTTATTAATGGGACGGAGGGAGTATACACTATTATAAATGTCACATTTGATTTATTGATATTTTTACCTTTTAGTTAACATCTTTTTCTTGTTTAAATATTCCTTATACATTTGTAAAATTAAATTAAAATCATTTTTTTATTTAAAATCTCGGGTTGGGTTAGGGAAAGATCCGAGTGATTGCCTTAGCAGGTCCAAACGCGCTCACAAGGCGCACAATAGGAGATTGGTCCTCGAGTGAAAAGGCTGAAGGGATTGTGACATTTATATTTAGACCGACTAAAAATATCGTGCAACATTTTATTATTATATGAGTGTTATCGAAAGTATTTCAAAAATTAAAATAATTTTAAAGTAAAATAATTTCTTGAAAATAGAAAATCAGAAAATAAGAAGAATATGAAGACACGAAAAAATATAACTGGAAAAATTAACGGAATAGAATTAACAGGACTAAGTCGAATCTTGTGAAAACACAATCTCCGTAAGAACAATTTACCTCGCACTGGTGCTAACGGTTGAAACAGAAATCCTCTCGTAAGATGAACGAATTTTTGAATCCTGATGGAAGCACTTCAAATCAGGAAACGTACGAACTAACGATGTTCAGAATTTCTGAACTTGGAGGGAGGAGAATGCAACAATATGCTTTCAACTAACTGAACTCTCTAATACTTGATTGTTTGAATGATATAAACTGACATTTTCGGGATCTATTTATAGTTTTCGAAGAGTCACAAGTACCTGTTGGGTAATAGGCATAATTTGATTCGGGTGAATCTGGGTCGTCCGATCACACCTGATCGATGAACCAGATTCAACGAACCGGCCCAAACCAGTGCCAGTGGGTACATCCGTACCGACCTGCACCTGTACGAAGGGTCACGAACCAACCAGATTCATGTACGGATCCAATCCGCGGATCGGACCCGAACCAGCCCTAAACTCGTCCTAGCCGAGTCAATCCCACACCAAACCCGGTCCAACCCAATCTGACCGAATCATGCCACGAACTGAACCAACTTCCGTCAAAAGTTTATGGTAATTTGAGGCATAAAGAATTAATACTCCCTCAGTTCTTCTAATTCCTCTTCTCACAGTTTAATTCTCACTTTCTCTCTCAATTTTATTTTAATTGTTTCAACTGTAAAGCGAATTGAGACATATTTCAACAGAAAATTGAATTGAGACATAAGGAAATCAAACACGAAATTAATTAGAATGGCTACTTGATTGAAAGAAGATTAGGTTTAACAAACTCAACAACAATGCATTGACTGGTTAAAATTACAATACTTGAGCGATTGAGAGAGTACCTCGGAATTAGGGTTGTTGTTGATTAGAGTCGTCAGCGATGAACAGCACAGAGGCTGAGGGTTGCGGCCGGTTGCTACTGATGTGGGTTGCAGGCGGTTGCTACAGATGTCTTTCGTCTACTCTCAAGCCGGATCGTCTTCTCTCAATGACCGCAGTTAAAGGGTGAGCGATGAACTAATCGAATTAGGGAAGTAATAGATTTTATGTTGAGGGAGATAATGACACATTTTTGTTAAGCTAACCCCACATATTCATTAAATAAATTGTAAAATATGCATTATGGAATGTACCCAAATTTTAGGGATGATTTTAGCATAATGTCAGAGGTAATTTTAAGGGTGATTTTGGCTATGAAATAATTTCATAGTAAATGATTTATATTTTTGCAGCCAAATCTTATTTACTTTTTGACTAGCGCGAGAAATTCAGTGCGCCAAAAAATTTTCTTGGTACCAAAATTTTAGCAATTCATTCAATAACAAATATTTTTTGAACGAAATAAAAGTGACAGGCTAGGCCCAACGAGCAAGCCCGCCGTAAGTTTGCCCAACAATTGCTGGAGAGTCTACTCTGATGGGTCGGCAACAAAGAACGTTAGTAGGGCTGGAATTGTTTTGGTCGAGCCACAATCAGGGACAGTTTACGAGGAAGCCCTGGGATTCAAGTTTGAAGCGTCTAACAACCAGGCCGAATATGAAGCCTTGGTCGCGACTATCGAGTATGCAAAATGTTTTGGGCCGACCAAGATTATAGCTTACTGTGATTCTCAGTTGATCGTAAATCAAGTCAGAGGAGAGTATGAGGTGCTGAATCCTATCTTGGTCCAGTACTGCGACCTAGTGAAGGAGCTGATCAAGGATTTGGAATTCTGGGAGATACAGAGGGTTGGTCGAGATGATAATGAATTGGCCGACCTACTCTCAAAACTGGCCACATCAGATGAACAACATGTGGAACCTATCTCTTACCTCTAGCATTCAGCTTAAAAGAGGGTTCAAATTCAATGCCTAGAGGATACTACTAGAGAATGGGTCTACACCAAGTACTGGATCGAAGAAATACGAGCTTATCTAGAGACAGGCGAGCTACTTGATTACGAGAAAGCAACTCGAGCTATCAAGAAAAAGGACCCGAGGTACGTCATACACGGAGATGCTTTGTTCAGGAGATCCTTTACTAAAACTTTATTGAGATGTGTTCACCCTCAAGAAGTTACTCAACTGATGTACAAGGTACATAGTGGGGTTTGTGGTGGACACCCGGGGGCCAGGACTTTGGGCGAAAAATTAATCACGTTGGGTTATTATTAGCCTCACATGAGAGTAGACGCTCACGACTTCGTTCAGGGGTGCGATCAGTGTCAAAGATTTGACGACCTACCTCAACTGCCTACGATCGAGCAAACACCAGTGGTCGTAACTTGGCCTTTCGATATATGGAGAGTCGATTTGATTGGTCCCTGATGGATGTGGTTTTACCCATCCAAAAGATATGTTCCAAAGCTTATTTTCTGTTCGAACCCTTGAAAATTTAATGTATATTTTAGTGTTTTGATAGTTCAGGGACTGAAGTGAAACAATGCTGAAAATAGAAGATTTGAACCTACTTTGGAAATTTTGGGACCAAATTGCAATTCTGAAAAGCGGAGGACTAAACTGAAATTATGAAGTTCAAGGGACAAAATGTAAATTGTGGAAATTCAGGGACCAAACCGCAATTATGGAAATTTGAAGAAAAATTGGTTAAATAAAGTCCGGGGCCAAAGTGAAAATATGAAAGTTCAAGGTCGAAAGTGCAAAAGAGGAAATTATAGTGACCAAAGTGCGACTGTGCCATTTGTTGCGAAACGAATAAAAAATGGGACAAAAACAAGGGCTGGGCCTAGACAAGTGGCCGAGAGAATGCAAGGCTGGGCCGGCCAAAAGGAGAAGGCATGGCCGAGGAAGGCAAGCAGCATGGCCGAAGGAAACAGGGCAAATGGAACGAGCATGGCCAAGGAAGGTGGCCGAGGAAAGACAGCAGCAGCTGGGCGACCGCTAGTGGAATTTGGGCGACCACCGGGGCAACAAGATTTGAACGCCACAACCTCTTGTACTGATGGACGACCGCCCAATTGCTGCATTGGCGAATTAAGGGCGGATTTGCTCACGGATTCGGACGAATTGTAGGCGGTTTGGGCCGAATTGGGCCTAGTTTTGGACTGATTTACATGGCTGTTTCCACGCCTCCTTCAGCAATGGCAACCTAGGTTTAGATAATGTCTACACTTGGTTTTAAGAGGAGACTACTGTTCGGAGGAAGAAGAAAAGAACATAATTTTGTGGTACAAGATTGGATTGAGGTTTATGTTTTCTTATTTTATTTTGGTAATTTTGATTTTTATTATGAGTAGCTAATTTTATTTATTCATGGATTGGATGTAGTGGTTGTTAAATTTCTATGCTAATTTTTTTTTTTAATTTCTTCCAAACATTCTCCTTCATATTTGATGAAATATTTATCATTCATTTATTTGTTTTAGATTGTTGCACTACCGTGGACAATTTATCTAGAGATCATTATTTCATCGATTAGGTTTAATTGTTGACCTACCGGAATACAAGAAAACCTAGATTTATTTATTTCTTATTTGCTTTAAGAGTTTTTTGAATATTGTTTTGACCTACCGGAATTTACAATACAATAGAAATATTGGGGTTGCAATTAGAACATCAAACGTCCTAACCCTTAGTCAAGTGAAAGAATCTTTGAACGAGATTGCCATTTTTATTATCTAATAAACCCTAGCATAGAAAGGAGACAACTACGAAATCCAATCCATGAATTCTTTTAATCTGATTAAATCCTTGTTAATTGTTTGCTTGTTTTCTTTAGTTTCAATAATTATTTTAGTTTCTTGCTTTATTAGTTTTATCAATCAAAAAATCAAAAACCCCCTTGGTTACTTTCACATCAATTAAATTCACCTGCTATTCACACAAGTCTCTGTGGTTCGACCCTTACTTTTAAACACTGCTACTTCGATACTTGTATACTTGCAAGGTTTTATTACACAGTGGAATTCTATCCATCAAGTTTTTGGCGCCGTTGCCGGGGACTTGTTGTGAATTAGAAGTTAATTTAATCGGTGTATGTTTGGTAGACGTTCATTGAATCCCGCGTTGGTTCCTGTGAACGATAATATTGATAGACTCACTAGGGGCATTCCCTCTGTTCAAGAGTCAATAGATTCTGAAACTTCTTCCACCGAGGGAGAAGAATTTGAAATTGAAATGGCATTGCAAGCGCCAACAATGAATGATTATGCTAGGCCCAGTGTAGACACATTGGTGTCTTGTATTGTGTTAACTGAAGCAACTAAAGCATATGAAGTCAAAGGGCATTATTTTACTATGTTACCTAAATTCCAGGGTCTTCCCGATGAGGACTCTTTGAATTTTTCGAGAGAATATATGATGACTGTTGCAAGCTTCCCTATTAAGGAAGGGGTGACTGATGAACAGTTGAGACTTAAATGTTTTCCTTTCTCTGTATAAGGAGCAGCCAAAACTTGGCTTATGTTACTACCTCCAAGTAGTATCTGGACTTGGGATGAATTGCATGACACTTTCCTGAGTAAGTATTTCCCACATGTTACCCTTGCTACATAAAGACAGAAAATCATTGGGTTTTCTCAAGATCAGGGTGAGCCTTTTCATGAGGCGTGGGATAGATGTAAAATGTTGCTAGAGCAGTGTCCCCATCACAATTTTCCCCTCCCCCTTTTGCATAAAACTTTTTATGGTGGGTTGAGCCAAGTTGACCAAGCTATGGTTGACAATGCAGCGGGTGGTTTTCTAGGTCCTAAAATCGCTGCTCAAACCCAAGATTTATTTGAAATGTTAGGGGCCAATTCTCAACAGAAAGGTTCTAGGGGTAGAGCTAGGGGAGTACATGAGTTCAATGCTAATAATGATTTGGCTATGAAAGTAGCAATGTTGAATCAAAAAATTGGATTAATTGACTAGTGGTGGTGCTTCTTCAAGTGCCAATGTTGTAAATGATTTTTGTGCTAACTGTGGTTCTAACACTCATGCTACTAACATGTGCCGAAGTGGTTTGCTGTTTAATTCTGAACAGGCACATGCAATGCAAGGATTTCGCCAGCGGTTCCCTCAAAACAATAATCCTTATTCGAATACATACAGCCCCGGGTGGAGGCAACACCCAAATTTTTCATGGGGAGGTAATCAAGAATAAAATAATCATCTCCATCCTCTACCTCCACCGGGATAGTATGAACAAAAAAGGGAACCATTGGAAATGGCCATGGAGAAAATGCAGGCTGAAAATAATCAATTGAGGGCGGAAAGTCAACAAGCTTCCAAGAACCATGAAGCTTCCATTCAGAAGTTGGAGACTCAAATTGGGCAATTGGCAACCGCCCTACAAGGTCATAAGCCTGGGACCTTTCCGAGCTAACCACATCAAGCAATTTCCATTATCACCCTTCGAAATGGCAAACAAGTAGGTAATGAGGTAAATCCGTCTTCATCTTCTCCTCCCCCTCCTGTTGTAGATAATAGTAATGATGTGAGTGAAAAGAGTACAAGTGACATGGGGGAAAATTCTAAAGTTGATTCTCCAACTCCCAAGCCATATGTACCTCCTGTACCATTTCCTGGTAGATTTTTAAGACATAAGTTGGATCATCAAATGAAGGAATTGATTGATATGTTTTCGAAGGTAAATATAAATCTTCCTCTTTTAAATGTGATAAAAAATGTTCTAGCTTATGCAAAATTTTTCAAAGAAATAAACTCCAGGAAATTTAAGTATGGGACGGATGAGAAGGTTTTGATGAGTGCAAATGCTAGTGCTGTGGTACAACATAGCCTTTCACCCAAATTGAAAGACCCCGGAAGCTTTCTGATTTCTATTACTATGGGGGAGTCCAAGAGGGTAAAAGCTATGTTGGACCTTGGCGCCAGCATTAATTTATTGCCATATTATTTGTATCTTGAGATGGGTCTTCCTGAATTAACACCCACCACAATGGCCTTACAACTAGCTAATAGGTCCATTAAAAGACCTTTGGGTATTGTGGAGGACGTTTTAGTTCAGGTTGATTCTTTGATTATACCTGTGGATTTTGTGGTATTGGAGATGCCAAGAAGTGAAGGTTGTCGCCGTGATTCACCCATATTACTTGGGAGACCTTTCATGGCGACGACCAACACCATTATTAATATGAGGAATGGCAAATGTCTATGACCGTGGCTGGTGAAAAAATTGAAATTTATGTGTTTGATGCCATGAAATATCCTAGTGATGATAGTGAGGCATGTTCCTATGTTGATGATTGTGAAGTTTTGTCAAATGACGGTGAGAATTTTAGGGATAGTGCAGGTTCCCACTTGGGTGCCGTGAAAAACAAGGCCGACAATCTTGGTTCTTGTGATGGCCCGTATCACCCCCTAGGCCGATTCCAAAAGGGGTCAGTGTCCCCTTTAAAATCTTTCTTCCCTCTAAAATCTAATAATGAGGATTCATGTGCTAATGTGGAAGATTGTTGTTTTCTTGATATCTCTGATACTTTCTTTGTCAAGATGTGTGTTCAGGATACTTGTGATTTTGTGGAGGAAAATGAGGTGCTTGATTGTGATAAGAATAAGGCACCGAATGAGTTTGGGGGAGATGTCCCCAAGAAAAAGAAAATGAAGAAAAAGAAAAAGGGCAAGAAAAAGGTTAGGAAAATTCCTTGGGCTCCACCCGAGCTTATAACAAAGGGTGAATTTTTGTGGAAAGTTGTGGGCGTTTGTGCCCGCGAATGTGCGAGGTGGTCCAAGGGAAGGAAAGCCAAGGCCAAAGAGAATGTGGCCACCTCACATCCCATGTAGTTAGGAGCAACGGTCGGGCTAACGACCTTAACCAAATGCGCTAATTGGGAGGCAACCCAAGTAGGTACGTTTTATTTTCTTTATTTATTTGCTTTGTTGTGTCATATCGTCCTTTGAACCCGAGTCATGTTTTTGTTCTCTTTGCTGTGAGGACATATCATATTTTGAGTTTGGGGGTAGATATCTCTCCGAGTTTATGGGTTTATAGGGGAGTGTATATAGTGCCACCCTCCAAAAAATGGAAAAAATTAAAAATTTTGTTCTCATTATATGTTTGGAAGTTGGCCAACGTCCGTGATGATTAGAGGGATTTTGATTGAGTTTTGCTATGTTTGTGCCAATTTGAATTTGTTTATTATAATTGCATTAATACATGTAAAACACAATTGCACCACCATTCACTTTCATCATATTTCTTGATTATGGTCATTAATTTAGGTGTCCTTTATGGGTTTAATTTGACATTCTCGGGGGTCCTAAAACATGGTTGCACGCTTGTCAATAATAAATCAATAGATTACTTGATATTTATGGCTTTTATTTCTTTGACAACCCTCTTGTGAGCCTTTGACTTTATCGTCAATGTTTATTTATAAATTTTCACTTGATCCCATTTTGAGCCTGTTTAGAAAGAATGGAACATCTAGACCACCATTCGCCTTCATTTAACACCTACTCCCTAACCCTTGACACCTAGAATATGTTTATCCTACCTTTGCAAGAATGTGGAATTAGAAAAGTTCAAGTTTGGGGGTTACATAGGGAAATTATGGGAATGAGTGAGGTCAAGGTCAAAAATTGTGAAGTGGATGTGTATTATATAAAGGGGGGCAAGAACAAAAAAAAATAGTTCAAGTTCGAGTTAAAAAAAAAAATAGCTTGCCCCCTAATGTTGTGAAGTATATTTGATTAGTGACATATTTTGAGAGAGGGAATGCTTTCAACCCCAAGTGTATAAAGTATGAACAAAGTTCTAGTTTGGGGGTTGAAGTATTGGGGAAACAAAGGTGAGCGGAAAAGCTGAAATTCCGGAAGGAGTAATATTCAATGGAAGGCTTTTAGTTTCACATTCTTGTGTTTGTATGTCCATTCCTTCGTTTGTACCCTCGAACCTAGCCCCACAATTGAGTAATCGAGTTGACAAGTGAATAATCGTGCATATGAGTATCCTTGTAAATTGTGTTGTTATCTGTGATGTAGGGCATGTCTTAGTGAACCCATAAACAATCTTATTTTATTGATCATGATCTCCCAATTTCATTCATCATTCAGGCCGAGGTGGAAAATTGTGGGTTAGATGCATTAATGTCATTGTAATTGCATATTCTTTTTGGCACTTGTTTAGCATATTTTGTGAGAATTGGAGACTTGTTTGGCCGGCAACCTTGTATGTATTGAGAACATATCAAAATTAATTTTTTTTTATTATTTTTATTTGTTAGGGTAGTTTTGTTTTTGTTTAGTTTTGTTTTACTCGAGAATGAGCAAAGATAAGTTTGGGGGTATTTGATGGATGTGGTTTTACCCATCCAAAAGATATGTTCCTAAGCTTATTTTATGTTCGAACCCTTGAGAATTTAATGTATATTTCAGTGTTTTGATAGTTCAGGGACTGAAGTGAAACAATGCTGAAAATAGAAGATATGAACCTTCTTTGGAAGTTTTGGGACCAAATTGCAATTCTGAAAAATGGAGGACTAAACTGAAATTATGAAGTTTAAGGGCCAAATTGTAAATTGTGGAAATTCAGGGACCAAACTGCAATTATGGAAATTAGAAGAAAAATTGGTTAAATAAAGTTCGGGGCCAAAGTGAAAATATGAAAGATCAAGGTAAAAAGTGCAAAAGAGGAAATTATAGTGACCAAAGTGCGACTTAGCCATTTGTTGCGAAACGAATAGAAAATGGGGCAAAAACAAGGGTTGGCCAAAATGAGAATGCAAGGCTGGGCCGGCCAAAAGGAGAAGGCATGGCCGAGGAAGGCAAGCAGCATGGATGAAGGAAACAGGGCTAATGGAACGAGCATGGCCAAGGAAAGACAGCAGCAGTTGGGCGACCGGCGGTGGAATCTGGGCGACCGCCGGGGCAACAAGATTTGAACGCCACTACCTCCTGTACTGATGGGCGACCGCTGAGGTAGATATGGGCAACCGCCCAATTGCTGCAAGGGCGAATTACGGGCGGTTTAGCACACGGATTCGGATGAATTGTAGGCGGTTTGGGCCGAATTGAGCCTATTTTTTGACTGATTTACATGGCTGTTTCCACGCCTCCTTCAGCAAAGGCAACCTAGGTTTAGATAATGTCTGCATTTGGTTTTAAGAGGAGACTACTGTTCGGAGGAAGAAGAAAAGAACAGAATTTCGTGGTACAAGATTGGATTGAGGTTTATGTTTTCTTATTTTATTTTGGTAATTTTGATTTTTATTATGAGTAGCTAATTTTATTTATTCATGGATTGGATGTAGTGGTTGTTAAATTTCTATGCTAAAACAATTTTAATTCTTCCAAACTTTCTCGTTCATATTTGATGAAATATTTATCATTCATATATTTGTTTTAGATTGTTGCACTACCGTGGACAATTTATCTAGAGATCATTATTTCATCGATTAGGTTTTTATGTTCGAACCCTTGAGAATTTAATGTATATTTCAGTGTTTTGATAGTTCAGGGACTGAAGTGAAACAATGCTGAAAATAGAAGATATGAACCTACTTTGAAAGTTTTGGGACCAAATTGCAATTCTGAAAAATGGAGGACTAAACTGAAATTATGAAGTTTAAGGGCCAAATTGTAAATTGTGGAAATTCAGGGACCAAACTGCAATTATGGAAATTAGAAGAAAAATTGGTTAATAAAGTCCAGGGCCAAAGTGAAAATATGAAAGTTCAAGGTCGAAAGTGCAAAAGAGGAAATTTTAGTGATCAAAGTGCGACTTAGCCATTTGTTACGAAACGAATAGAAAATGGAACAAAAATAAGGGCTGGCCAAAATGAGAATGCAAGGTTGGGCCGGCCAAAAGGAGAAGGCATGGCCGAGGAAGGCAAGCAGCATGGCCGAAGGAAACAGGGCCAATGGAACGAGCATGGCCAAGGTAGGTGGCCGAGGAAAGACTCAGTAGTTGGGCGACCGCCGGTGGAATTTGGCCGACTGCCGGGGCAACAAGATTTGAACGCCACAACCTCCTGTACTGATGGGCGACCGCTGAGGTTGAGATGGGCGACCGCCCAATTGCTGTAAGGGAGAATTACGGGCGGTTTAGCACACGGATTCGGATGAATTGTAGGCGGTTTGGGCCGAATTGAGCCTATTTTTTGACTGATTTACATGGCTGTTTCCACGCCTCCTTCAGCAAAGGCAACCTAGGTTTAGATAATGTCTGCATTTGGTTTTAAGAGGAGACTACTGTTCGGAGGAAGAAGAAAAGAACAGAATTTCGTGGTACAAGATTGGATTGAGGTTTATGTTTTCTTATTTTATTTTGGTAATTTTGATTTTTATTATGAGTAGCTAATTTTATTTATTCATGGATTGGATGTAGTGGTTGTTAAATTTCTATGCTAAAACAATTTTAATTCTTCCAAACTTTCTCGTTCATATTTGATGAAATATTTATCATTCATATGTTTGTTTTAGATTGTTACACTACCGTGGACAATTTATCTAGAGATCATTATTTCACCGATTAGGTTTAATTGTTGACCTACCGGAATACAAGAAAAACTAGATTCATTTATTTCTTATTTGCTTAAAGAGTTTCGTGAGTATTGTTTTGACCTACCGAAATTTACAATACGATAGAAATATTGGGGTTGCAATTAGAACATCAAACGTCCTAATCCTTACTCAAGTGAAAGAATCTTTGAACGAGATTGTCATTTTTATTATCTAATAAACCCTAGCATAGAAAGGAGACAACTACGAAATCCAATCCGTGAATTCTTTTAATATGATTAAATCCTTGTTAATTGTTTGCTTGTTTTCTTTAGTTTCAATAATTATTTTACTTTTTTGCTTTATTAGTTTAATCAATCAAAAAAATCAAAACCCCCCTTGGTTACTTTCACATCAATTAAATTCACTTGCTATTCACACAAGTCTCTATGGTTCGACCCTTACTTTTATACACTGCTACTTCGGTACTTGTATACTTGCAAGGTTTTATTACACAGTGGAATTCTATCCATCAAGTTTTTGGCTCCGTTGCCGGGGACTTGTTGTGAATTACAAGTTAATTTAATCGGTGTATGTTTGGTAAATGTTCCTTGAATCCCGCGTTGGTTCCTGTGAACGATAATATTGATAGACTCGCTAGGGGCATTCCCTCTATTCAAGATTCAACAGATTCTGAAACTTCTTCCACCGAGGGAGAAGAATTTGAAATTGAAATGGCATTGCAAGCGCCCATAATGAATGATTATGCTAGGCCCAGGTTAGACACATCGGTGTCTTGTATTGTGTTGACTGGTGCAACTAAAGCATATGAAGTCAAAGGGCATTATTTTACTATGTTACCTAAATTCCAAGGTCTTCCCGCTGAGGACTCTTTGAATTTTTTGAGAGAATATATGATGACTGTTGTAGGCTTCCCTATTAAGGAAGGGGTGACTGATGAACAGTTGAGACTTAAATGTTTTCCTTTCTCTGTACAAGGAGCGGCCAAAACTTGGCTTATGTTACTACCTCCTAGTAGTATCTGGACTTGGGATGAATTGCATGACACATTCCTGAGTAAGTATTTCCCACATGTCACCCTTGCTACATACAGACATAAAATCATTGGGTTTTCTCAAGATCAGGATGAGCCTTTTCATGAGGCGTGGGATAGATTTAAAATGTTGCTAGTGTAGTGTCCCCATCACAATTTTCCCCTCCACCTTTTGCTTCAAACTTTTTATGGTGGGTTGAGCCAAGTTGACCAAGCTATGGTTGACAATGCAGCGGATGGTTTTCTAGGTCCTAAAACCGCTGCTCAAACCCAAGATTTATTTGAAATGTTAGGGGCCAATTCTCAACAGAAAGGTTATAGGGGTAGAGCTAGGGGAGTACATGAGTTGAATGCTAATAATGATTTGGCTATGCAAGTAGCAATGTTGAATCAAAAATTGGATAAATTGACTAGTGGTGGTGCTTCTTTAAGTGCCAATGTTGTAAATGATTTTTGTGCTAACTGTGGTTCTAACACTCATGCTACTAACATGTGTCAAAGTGGTTTGCTGTTTAATTCTGAACAGGCACATACAATGCAAGGATTTGGCCAGCGGTTCCCTCAAAATAATAATCCTTATTCGAATACATACAACCCGGGGTGGAGTCAACACCCAAAATTTTCACGGGGAGGTAATCAAGAACAAAATAAGCATCTCCATCCTCAACCTCCACCAAACAGTATGAGCAAAAAAGGGAACCGTGGGAAATGGCCATAGATAAATGCAAGCTGAAAATAATCAATTGAGGGCAGAAAGTCAACAAGCTTCCAAGAACCATGAAGCTGCCCTTCAGAAGTTGGAGACTCAAATTGGGCAATTGGCAACCGCCCTACAAGGTCATAAGCTTGGGACCTTTCCGTTGAATTAAAAATTGGATAAATTGACTAGTGGTGGTGTTTCTTTAAGTGCCAATGTTGTAAATGATTTTTGTGCTAATCGTGGTTCTAACACTCATGCTACTAACATGTGTCAAAGTGGTTTGCTGTTTAATTCTGAATAGGCACATGCAATGTAAGGATTTGGCCAGCGGTTCCCTTAAAACAATAATCCTTATTCAAATACATACAACCCGGGGTGGAGGCAACACCCAAATTTTTCATGGGGAGGTAATCAAGAACAAAATAAGCATCTCCATCCTCAACCTCCACCGGGACAGTGTGAGCAAAAAAGGGAACCGTGGGAAATGGCCATGGAGAAATGCAGGCTGAAAATAATCAATTGAGGGCGGAAAGTCAACAAGCTTCCAAGAACCATGAAGCTGCCCCTCAGAAGTTGGAGACTCAAATTGGGCAATTGGCAACCGCCCTACAAGGTCATAAGCCTGAGACCTTTCCGAGCCAACCACATCAAGAAAATGCCATTATCACCCTTCGAAATGGCAAACAAGTAGGTAATGAGGTAAATCTGTCTTCATCTTCTCCTCCCCCTCATGTTGTAGATAATAGTAATGATGTGAGTGAAAAGAGTACAAGTGATATGGGGGAAAATTCTAAAGTTAATTCTCCAACCCCCAAGCCATATGTACCTCCTGTACCATTTCCTGGTAGATTTTTAAGACATAAGTTGGATCATCAAATGAAGGAATTGATTGATATGTTTACGAAGGTAAATATAAATCTTCCTCTTTTAAATGTGATAAAAAATGTTCCAACTTATGCAAAATTTATCAAAGAAATAAACTCCAGGAAATTTAAGTATGGGACGGATGAGAAGGTTTTGATGAGTGCAAATGCTAGTGCTGTTGTAAAACATAGCCTTCTACCCAAATTGAAAGACCCCGAAAGCTTTCTGATTTCTATTACTATGGGGGAGTCCAAGAGGGTGAAAGCTATGTTGGACCTTGGCGCCAACATTAATTTATTGCCATATTATTTGTATCTTGAGATGGGTCTTCCTGAATTAACTCCCACTACAATGACCTTACAACTCGCTGATAGGTCCATTAAAAGACCTTTGGGTATTGTGGAGGACGTTTTAGTTCAGGTTGATTCTTTGATTATACCAGTGGATTTTTTGGTATTGGAGATGCCAAGAAGTGAAGGTTTTCATCGTGATTCACCCATATTACTTGGGAGACCTTTCATGGCGACGACCAACACCATTATTAATGTGAGGAATGGCAAACTGTCTATGATCGTGGATGGTGAAAAAATTGAAATTTTTATGTTTGATGCCATGAAATATCCTAGTGATGATAGTGAGGCGTGTTCCTATTTTAATGATTGTGAAGTTTTGTCAAATGACGGTGAAAATTCTAGGGATAGTGCGAGTTCCCACGTGTGTGCCGTGAAAAATAAGGCTGACTATCTTGGTTCTTGTAATGGCCCGTATCACCCCCTAGGCCGATCCCAAAAGGGGTCAGTGTCCCCTTTAAAATCTTTCTTCCCTCTAAAATCTAATAATGAGGATTCATGAGCTAATGTGGAAGATTGTTGTTTTCTTGATATTTCTGATACTTTCTTTGTCAAGATGTGTGTTCAGGATACTTGTGATTTTGTGAAGGAAAATGAGGTGCTTGATTGTGATAAGAATAAGGCACCGAATGAGTTTGGGGAAGAGGTCCCCAAGAAAAATAAAAAGAAAATGAAGAAAAAGAAAAAGGGCAAAAAAGGTTAGGAAAATTCCTTGGGCTCCACCCGAGCTTATAACAAAGGGTAATTTTTTTTGAAAAGTTGTGGGCGTTTGTGCTCGCGAATGTGCGAGGTGGTGAAACTACCCGGATCCGGCTCGCTCGCGGAGGCCCCGACGTCTCGCATTGTCGCGTTCGGGAAGTCGCCCGGATTCGAGAGGCAGCGCGTTCGCGCCCCGGCATCTGGCTCATTCCGTTTTTTGAGTGTTGGAGGTGTCTCGCTGTGTTTTTGCTTGTAGAGTCGCCACACCATTTTTATTAAGCCCAAAACATTGAAAAAGGGCATCAGTTTAAAAATAAACTGTTTTTGTGTAATGAGATTTTTGAGTTCGAAGGTCAGATGACTCCTCGGGAAGAGAATATTAGAATCTTAGAGCTCACCCGAGTCGCCTCGTAAAAACGAGTCTTTCGGTACCCCTAATATTCTTTAACTGTTGTGTGTGTGTGGGTGTATGTGCTTTTAAAAATGCATGTTGTATCGGATGTCTACATTGTACACTGCTTTATTGAAATGTATTGAAATAGTAATGGAAGGAAGCCTTACCAATGTTGGTTCGTGTCTTTCTTCCGCTGGGGAATAGTGTTTGAGGATGGAATAGTGTTCCGGGACGGACCGGGATTGCTTCGGGATGTGTCGGTTGTTTGCGGACAGAGTTTCGGCGTGCGTTGGGATCGCAGGGATCACTTGGGCAGAGGTTCGGCATGCGTTGAGATGGCAATGGTCACTCGGGCAGAGTTTCGGCGTGCGTTGGAATCGTCGGTTGGATTCGGGCAGAGTTTCGGTGTGCGTTCAAGTTACTGGTTTGGCTCGGAAATGGCCGGGACGCCTCGGGAAAGACCAGGCAAGGCCTCGGAGTACCACGAGGGGCCTCAGAGTACCTCGAGAGTGCCTCGGGGCAGCGCGGGAGCGTCGCGGGAGCGCTCGGAGAGGCTTCGGAGCACCACAAGGGGGCTCGGAAGGCCTCGAAATGATCCGAAAGGGGCTGGGGGTGCCTCGAGAGGACTTAGTGGGGTGCCAGAAGGCTGGGGGGAGAGGAGAGAAGAGGGAGGTGTGTGAAATGAGGGAGGGGGATCCCTCTATTTATAGTGCCAGATTTTGTGCAATAAGGTCCGTACGGACCTTGCAGGTAATCCAAGTTTTTGGTTTTCCTCGATTTGAGGGAATAAGTGGACTTTAAGAAAATTTAGCCATGATGATGTCTAGTTGCAAAGAGGTCCGTACAGACCAACCATGCATGCAATAAGGTCCGTACGGACCATTCATGTAGGCAAGTAATTATTACCTCCGGGATTTGAGGGAATAACTTGGACTTTAATGGGATTCAATAATCATTGAAGCAAAGAGGTCTGTACGGACCACTTATGCTTTTCCAATTTCTGAAAAATTCCTAAAAGGTCCTTTTGTGCTTCTTTGTCCCAGAAAGGTCCCTTCCTTGGTTTGGTTGGGGGTTTTTTAGGGTTTTGAGTGTCACGGGTCTTCGAGATCGCGATTGTGTGAGTTTGAGGTGTTCCATGTGCTCTGGAAGAGGGTGATCCAGATTAGGGTACTTACAAGCCCTCGACGACGTCACTTAAGGAGGAAGTGGGGTCATCGATAAGATAAGTGGTCCTAATCTGGATCGCATCTTGGAGAGGAAGTGACAGATAGGTCGGTGGTGTGAGGAATGGCGGTGTCCCGTTGTGTGACCGTTTAGGCCGATTGGCCTGATGGACCCTGTGATAGGATTCCTACGTATCCCTAGCGGGAATCAAGCCTGATCGTAGTTCGTGTGTGGGGTAAGTGTTGTTGTGCACGAGGACGTGAGATGTCCTTTTGACTGAAACTCCATGTGAGGATGTGATGGTATCCTATGAGTGACCGCATGGGTCAGCTGTGAGTGATGCGGTGGCGTCCTGGGTGACCGCATAGGTCAATGGTAAGGACGTGGTGGCATCCCGGGGTGACCGTATAGGTCGATGGCTGGACCCTGTGATAGGATTCCTACGTATCCCTAGCGGGAATCAAGCCTGATCATAGTTCGAGAGGTCATGAAATTGTGGAGTGTATGCGGGCGTGGTGGTGCCCCGGGGTGTCGTGTGACCGCCGAGGTCGACCGTGAGACGTGGGCGTCGGGTGACCGCATAGGTCAGTGGTAAGGACGTGGTGGCGTCCTGGGGTGACCGCATAGGTCAGTGGTAAGGACGTGTGGCGTGATGAGTAGCCGCCGTGGTGACGTGCGGCGCCCCGGGGTGACCGCATAGTAAGGACGTGCGGCGTGGGGCGACCGTAGGTCGCGGGTAAGTGACGTGGTGGCATCCCGGGTGACCGACAGTCGATGGTAAGGACGTGGTGGTGTCCCGCGACCGCACAGGCCGGTAGGACGTGGTGGCATCCTAGGGCGACCGCATAGGCCGCGGTGGTAAGACGTGGTGGCGTCACGGGGTGACCACATAGGTCTGGCAAGGACGTGGTGGCATCTGGGCGACCGCATAGTCGGCAAGACGTGGTGGCGTCTGGGGTGACCGCATAGGTCGGTGGTAAGGACGATGGTGGCGTCCCGGTGACCGCAGGTCAGCCGCAGGGACGTGTGTGGACGTGGACGTGGTGGCAGTGACCGCATAGGTCGTGGGAAGGACGTGGTGACGCCCGGGTGCGCAATCTTACTAGAAGATGGGTAATCTTACGAGAAGATGGTTTGTGGTGTGACCGCCGAGGTCGACCGTGAGGACGTGGTGACGTCCCGAGATGGAAATTTTACGATTTTCCGAATCGGTGGTTTAAAGCCTTCCGGCCGGGAGATAGTGATTTGGGAGGTTTATGCGGTCTTCCGACCGAGTGGTTTAAAGCCTTCCAGGCTGGAGATAGTGATTTTGGAGGTTTATGCGTTCTTCCGGACCGAGTGGTTTAAAGCCTTCTGGGCCGGAGGTAATGAGGACTCGATTCGTCCTTCCTCGTCCGCGGTCCGTGCATGTATGAGGACTTGATTCGTCTTCCGACCGTGGTCAGGCCGCGAGAGGACTTGATTCGTCTTCCGACCGTGGTCGTGTCATGTATGAGGACTCGATTCGTCTTCCGACCGTGGTCGTGTCAGCGACGAGGACTTGATTCGCCTTCCCGACCGTGGCTGTGTCCGCGCATGAGGACTTGATTCGTCTTCCGATTGCGGCTCATGAGGCGTGGCTGCCTTGTGCCTCGATTGTGAGAGGTATGAATGCCTTGCGTTTTATCCGCTAGGGGAAAGGTTGGACTTACGCTAACAGCCGATGTTCATCTGGCTGATATGCGGCCTCAGAGGGGCTTTATCTCGAGAAGGTGACTTCGGCTTGCTTTACTGGCCGTGGTTGATTCACCGTCGGCGTTTTGGAGAGTTTTGTGCCTTGAGAATTTGTGCTTGGAGGTGCTGGCTCCTTTTCGCGCTTGTTTCACCGTTTAGTGGGCGAGGTCCGAGCTTATGATGACGGCCGGTGGTTGAGTTGCCGTTTAGTGGGCGAAGTTCGGGCTTACGATGACGGCCGGTGTTGGTTTTATTGGGTTAAGGACCAAACTGCATTGAATCTGCTGAAAGAGGCCTTTGGACAGCCAGGGGCAAAGATTATAAAGGCAAAGAAGTAATTTGTCCCCATGTTGCAAAGAGATCCGTATGGATTACCTCTCTCTGCAAAGAGGTCCGTACGGACCAATGCTGATTGTTACAGTTCCCAGATTTTGACCGGTTACATAAACGAGGCTTTTCCCATTTCTTCTTCTTCCAGTTTCGTGCACCAGCGAGAGAGAGAGGGAGAAAACTCCATTGTTGTCCCAAAATTCCTAGAAAAATCTTCCACACTTAGCTTGAATTGCTTGTAATGGCGGAAGGATCAAGGAGAGGACGTCGTCAACGGAGCCAAGAGATGATCGAGCAGAGGATGGAGCTTCAAAGGAATTGCATTTCCTTCATGCCTTCTTCGAAGAACCCAGATGTGTTGTATCCGAACCCGGAGGTGCACACTAGGCGAGCTAGGAACGTCGGAGAGGTAAGAAATCAATTTCGTCTTGATTCCTTGCTTGAATTTTTGAATGCTAGAACTAGGTATTAGTTTTTCGCATATTTGGGGCTTTTGTTATTTGTCATGATTTTTGTGAAATTCGTGATGAATTGTTGAAATTGAGCATGTAAAAATTGTGGGTATGCGATTTTTGTGCAAAAATGTGTAGATTAGCTCTTATTTGTAAAAATAAAGTGCCTCTCTTTGAAAATGCATGCTTTGGTGTTTTGTACCTTATGCTATTTTCGTATGTACATTGTGAGAAAAATTGCCATGTAGGGACAAGTTTTGTGAAAAATGTGACATGTGCCGTGTTTTGTGACGGGTTTTGTCTGAAAGTATGTGCCGTGTAGGGACGGACTTTTCTGAAAATGTGTAATGTAGTGTGTGCCGTGTTTTTGGTGACGGACTTTGTGGGGAAAATATGTGCAATATGTGCCGTGTTTTGTGACGGGTTAATTTTGAAAATGTGTCGTGTAGGGCTTAATCCCTTTGTTGAGAAAATTTGTATAGTGTGTGCCGTGTTTTGTGACGGACTGCATGGGGAAAATTATGTGCAATGCATGCCGTGTTTTGTGACGGGTTACATGTGAAAATTGTGTGCAATGTTGGGATGGACCCATATATTTATAAATATATATATTTTTTTTGTTTTGCATTAAGTACTGTGACTGACGTACCTTTGCTGTGTTTACCTGCAGGATGTGGGGCTTTTGTCTGGGAAAGCCAAGAAGATGAAGTCTCGAGGGTCGCTCGAGGCAGTAGTGGAGCTGTGGCAGCAGTTGCCGGACATCTCTATGGGGGGCAGGCCGAGCCCTAAGAGATTGGTGTATGCTTCCGGCTTGGGCGTGTTCGTGGAGAACTTGGCCGGGATTTCTGATACGAGGAAGAACAAGAGTATCTTCCTAGGCTTGTCTGAGTATTGGTGGGATACCACCCACACCTTCCATCTGAGCTGGGGCGAGGTGACGGTGACGCCCACCGATTTTGCTGCTATCACCGGGCTTTCCTTCAAAGGAGGGCCAGTGCGGTGGAGGGATAGGATAGCCGAGGATGTGCTGGCTGAGCTGCTGGGCTTCGCGCCTCTTCCTCGCAGGGGCCTGGGCATGCTGTACAGCGATGTGGAGATGCGGATTACGGCCAGTATAGGGGCCTATTGTCGTGGTACCGGTATAGTGACGGCGGAGCAGCTGGCACGCTCATTCCTGTGGTTTGCCCTCTCCGAGACTTTGTTCTCGAACCACGCGACTACGACTCCCTTTGCTCTACTGGAGAGTTTGACTGATTTGAAGAGGGTCTGTGACATAGCCTGGGGCGAGGCGGGCCTGGCGGAGCTTTATTTCTCTTTGGACCGGTTTAGCCGATGCGTGGCTAGTTCTTTGGGCTGTTTTGATTTTGCTTTAGAGGTATGAGTTTATTGTTGTTTTTGATTTAGAAATTTGTCATTTCTCCGTTTTCCTTTTGCACTGAGCCTTTTCTGCTTTTGTCACAGGTGTGGTTCTACGAGATCTTCCATTGTTTCCCGTGGGATCGAGATCCTGAGGCCATAGCGGCCTATCCTGCTATGTTGGGCTGGGCCCGTCCGTCGAGGAGGAGGAGGACTAGTAGGGGGAAGCTCACCATCGCCTACGGGGACGTGCAGGAGCGTCTGGGGAGAGATAGCCCGGCAGAGTTTGCTTTGTACCCCTGGGCGCGGTACGGGGCTAACGAGTTTGAGGGAGCTACCGTGGTGACGACGCAGCGGAAGATGCTGCGGGGCCTGACCTGCGATGTCATGTACTTGGGAGAGAGGGTCTTCTGGCAGCATGGCCCGGGTATGCTCCCCTTGGCTCCGAGGGACCCGCCTTTTGGGATGATGGATTCCCGTGAGATGGACGTGCTGGAGTTTGAGAGATATTTGGGCGGCGTGAGTGTCGATGAGTTTGTTTTGTTTGGAGAGGAGTATGGGTCCTTCGTGAGGAGGAAGTTGAGGACGCTACTGTGTTGGGCGAGGAGAGGGAGGCTGGCCCGCTGTGTCCCCTGCAGGTTCCGGTGCCTGGGCCGGATTTTACATATGTTCACGGGGATTCCTCGAGGCGGAGGGTGTCAGTACCCGTCCCTGAGCAGGCTCCAGCTGCCTATCGGGTTGACCCTGATATGCCAGTGAGTGTGCTTACTCTTTTCCATCTTGGCATCTTTTATGTATTTTTCTCCCTTTGTATGCCTGTATCTCTTTGGCTGAGTGTTTCTTTGGCTGTTTGCTTGTGCAGATCCCGGGGAGAGCCTATGACATGCTGACGCGCCGTTATGTGGCGATGCGATCTTTTGCGAAGAAGATGGCGGGGAAGCTGTCTTGCCGGTCCTCGAGGCGTGTGCCGGCGTATGAGTCGATGCCTTCAAGGCATTCTGTGGATGTTCCTCCACCGAGGGTTGAGCCAGAGCCGCAGCAGGAGGGACCCTCTCGGGGGCGGCATAGCATGGATGCCGAGACGTCTTCAGGAGTCCAGATGCCGCCGGTCTTTCACCAGTTCTGGCCTTCGCAGGAGGCACCGGGGGAGAGTTCGTCAGAGCCTACCTTCTTTGACCCTTTTGTCGGGTTTGACCCTTCCGAGTACTTTGAGTACCCACCCCAGGAGGGGGTTCAGTATTCTGATGATGAGGGTGTGGCTGGCGAGTTTGCCGGGGTGCCCGATTTCTCGCTTGAGGACGTTGGTGATGATGAGGAGTCAGATTAGGGCTCATTTGCTTTCCCTCTTTCCATATCTTCTTCTTTTTTTTTTTGTTTAGCAAAAGACATTATGTACCTGTAATAAAACATTCGCATTTGCATCGCAAAGTATTCTATTTTAAGATATAATGCCATATTTTGTGATTCCCGGAAATTGTCCTAGGAATTGTTGCTATTTTTTTTTACTTGTGCATGCCACGTGAGCTGGGAGTGCGTTTGTGGGTAGTGTATGCTTGCCGGGAATGGCTTTGGCCAGTGTTTGGGCAGTTTGGAGCAAGGTCCTGCTGGGAACAGTGGTTGTTGGCCTGTTTGCTGGGAAAGTGGGGCCATGATGCAACAAGGTCCGTACGGACCAACTTGGTGTGCAAAGAGGTCCGTACGGATCACCTTTGCTTTTGGGAAGGGATAAAGGCTTTCCGGATGTCTGGACTTTCCCCATTCCCCATTTGCAGCCATTTTCGAGCTTTCTTCCCCATTTTCTCTAGGAACCTCCATTTTTGCCATGGATTCTTCGTACGTTCCAAGAATTTTGCCAAGGCTTTCGCAGGAGCGGCAAGCACACTTCCTTGAGCGGCTGAAAATGTGGATGCGACACCGTATGAGGCATCAGAGGCGGGCTTTCGAGGTAAGGTTTCGACTTTGCTCGGTTTGGTCCCTTAAGGAGTTGGGTTCCCGATCGGGAGTTGCTGCGGCTGCCGCGAAGTTCTGGGATGTTAGGAGGCATGTGTATTGCTTCTCCTACAATGAGATGGTGCCCACCTTCGAGGATTTTCGGGCTTTGATTGGAGGACCGGAGGTGGAGGCCATCTCGCTTCCTTTGATTGGCGGTGCTGCCGTGAGCGTGAAGCTTGCATGCTTTCTTCGGACTTCGTTGGGAGAAGTGCAGGGCATGATCCTTGATTCGGGTCATATTGACATTTCTGCGCTGCCGGAGCGGTTTATGATTGATGACGAGAGTGATGTCTCTTGGGATGCATTTGCCTTGTGCGTGATAGCGACGCTTTTCATGGTCAGCTCCCTTGGGGTATGTGACGGTGCTTTGCTGGATGTGGTAGGGCACTGCAGAGCTGGAGAGGATATTGTCCCGTTGGTGCTGGGGGAGACTCTTCATGGTATTGATCGTCTGGCGACTGGGGATCGGTTCATGAGAGGGGGAAGCCCTGCTTTGCTCACCTTGTGGCTGCGGGAGAGGCTTCAGGCTATGCGTGAGGCTCCGGCGTCGTTCAGCCCGTGGACATTTGCTCAGCGTCCTCTTGTGTTGGATATGGACCAGTCTGCCTGGGAGAGATGGATGGCACAGCTTGGTACGCATCAGATCCGTTGGTGGGTTCCGCACTGGGGGATTGAGACTAGGAGGGCCTTTCAGGAAGGGTCCTATGTTGTCAGAGTTTCGGGTTTGTCTTGGTCCTCTTTCTATATTCCGTCGCTTGTTTTCCGGCAGTTTGGGATGAAGCAGGAGCCTTTGTTGGGCTGGGATGACCTTGCTACTGCGGAGGTAGCTCCTCTTTGTATGGCAGCTCCGGGTGCTCTTTTGTATTTTCTGAGGGTATGGAAGTATTCCGCTTTCCCTCCTGTGGTGCTCCTTAGACGTCGGGAGAGTGTCGTATTGACTACCCAGTACTTGGCCTGGTATGAGCAGCGTGTTGGGCAGTCCCAAGTGGCTTTGGGGAGCAGGCGTGGAGCGATTCTGGGGCCCAATTGCCGTAGCAGCTATTGCCTTAGGAGTGCCGAAGCCTGGTCTGACCCTCAGGACGTGACAGGAGACACTTTGTTTGACTACGAGACCAGAGTTGACCGACTGACGGAGAGAGGTCCTCTTTGCACTCGCAGGAGGAGATCCGAGCCGAAGCACGGCGAATGAAGCCCCGCGAGCCGCCGGATTGTCTGACTCTACGGGGAGGACCCCTAATCTCGGACTGAGAGACGCAGAGTTGGCTCGCGTGGAGCGAAAGAAGACTCGCCGGGGACGAGGGAAGAAAGGGAAGAATGGCGAGGGGACAAGCGCAGATGGCGCGGAATGACCTCCTAGGTATCCATTCATTGCATTGCAAACACATTATTTGTTAAATGTATTAAGCTGTCTTTTAGCATGTTGTGAACTTGAGAGTAGACCGTGCTTGAACTCATCAAGAAATGTTGTAACCGTTAGTGATTTGTGATTTACTTTTAAAGCTTTGTCGAGACGCAAGATCTCTTGTTTGCTTTTGTTTCTTTTGTGAACCTTGGCGGCGTCCATCTTTGAACTTTTTTGTTGTATTCATGATCGAAGTGTACTGGGCCTTGACGGCAATCCCTTTTGCTTGGGCTTTGTGTTTGGATGGGAGGTTGGATGATCCCTTGACAAGTCGTTTTGATGGTCTTTTCCGTAGCTTCCTTGCCTCTTGTTTGTTGGCGTCGGGCTCTTGACCTCATTTTTGCAGCTTCTGCTTGAGCTTATTATATATTTTTTTGAGAGACTTTGCTCGAGCTCTTTTTTTTTTTTTTTGAAGCGCGTGAGGGCGAAGGCAAGCCCCTGGCTTGGAAGTTGACATGGGTCGGCCGCTTGACGCCGAGCGACCTTCGGATGTCCTTGATGTTGCCGCCGTTGTTTGACTTGGTCAAGGTGATGGCGGGGGCATGCTCTTGGAAAGTGTGTAGCTTGATGGAGGTCTTGATTGACATTCAAACTTTTGACTTTTTGTGTGTTTTTAGACTGGACCAATTAAGGTTGCCTACGTCTCCTGACTAGAGGGCTCAGTCCGCGTAGTTCGACACTACATGGAGTGCCAAGAGATGCACAGCTTTGTTCTTCTTTAGGCGAAGTATCTCGCGAAGTTTGCTTCCGTTGACCGGATTCATGAAGGGATTGCCGTCTAGGTCCGTCGCCTTCATGGCACCTCCGGAGAAGATCTTTTGAACCACGAAAGGGCCGATCCATGTTGGTTCCCATTTTCCCAACTGGGTTGGTTCGAGCGGGAGGCTTTTCTTGAGTACTGTGTCGCCTTCCCTGATGTCTCGGGACTTAACCTTCTTGTCAAAAGCTCTAGCCATTCTGCTTTGGTAGGCTCGGACGTGTTCCATGGCCTTTAGTCGTCGCTCGTCTAGCAGAGCCAATTCGTCGTGTCGGCTTCGGAGCCATTCGACTTCGTTGACGTCATTTTCCAGCAGCACTCGGAGTGAGGGAATTTCCAGTTCAAAGGGTGGACTTCTTCCATCCCGTATGTCAGGGCGAATGGGGTTTCTCCCGTGGCTGTTCTGACTGATGTTCGGTAGCCCCAAAGTGCAAGGTGCAGCTTCTCGGGCCAATCTCGTCCTCGAATGGTCATTTTTCGGATGATCCGTTCGAGGGTTTTGTTTGCTGCTTCTACGGCGCCGTTTGTTTGTGGCCGGTAAGGGGAAGACTTGTGGCGTGTGATCTTGAATTCGGCCAGCAGTCTGTCGCATTCTCCTTCGAAGTGGGAGCCGTTGTCTGATATGACCTCGTTCGGGATGCCGTATCGGCAGATGATGTTTTCCTTGAGGAAGTGTGCGACTTTCTTGGATGTGAGCACTTTGTAGGACTTGGCTTCGACCCATTTGGTGAAGTAGTCGACGGCTACCAAGATGAACTCGTGGCCGTTGCTGCCCGGCGGAGCGATTTTTCCGATGACGTCAATTCCCCAAGTGGCAAAGGGCCAGGGCGTAGTCATGCAGTAGAGATCGTGGGGAGGTAGATGATTGAGGTTGGAGAACCGTTGACACTTGTCGCAGCTTCGGACAAAGTGAATGCAGTCTGCCTCCATGGAGATCCAGTAGTAGCCCATCCGGAGAATGATTTGCATTAGGGCTCGGGCGTTCATGTGGGGACCGCAAGCCCCATTGTGGACTTCGTTCATGAGCTCGCTTGCTTCTTCCCGGGCCGATGCGCAGTAGAGTGGTCCTTGGTAGCGCTTCTTGTATAGCATGTCCCCAAGGATGACAAAGTGAGAGGCGAGGCGTTTTAGGGCCATGATGCTCTTGGCTTTGA
Organism: Adenophora triphylla var. japonica; assembly: GCA_022495995.1. Taxonomy (NCBI): domain Eukaryota; kingdom Viridiplantae; phylum Streptophyta; class Magnoliopsida; order Asterales; family Campanulaceae; genus Adenophora; species Adenophora triphylla. The sequence goes on along the minus strand of JAFEMH010002105.1, from coordinate 143,108 downwards.
CTCCTTCCCTGCGTTGACCTTCTTCATTTATGAAGGTGGTTTCCCCATTCTTGAGGTATTGGAAGATCTGATTGTACCATGGCTCATTGACAGTCCTAGGCTCTGGTTCGATCTCGCAACAGTAGGCAGGTATTTCCTTTCGTCCGACTTTGAAGGGCTTGATTGCTTTTCCTTCGGGGATTTCCACAAGTGAAGCCAAGGTGGCTAAGGCGTCTGCAAACCGATTTCGGTCTCTCGGCAAGTAGTGGAAGGTGACCTCTTCAAATTGTGTGATGAGGTCCTCCATGCAGGCGTGATATTTTTGCAAGCCTGGGTCTATGGTTTTCCACTTGTTGGAAACTTGGTTGATGATCAGGGCTGAGTCCCCATAGACCTCGAGTTTCTGGACATTCCTTTCGAGTGCAGCCTGTAGTCCGGCGGCGCAGGCTTCGTATTCGGCGACATTGTTGGTTACCTCGAAATTGAGCTTTATGGCGATTGGGGTGTGCTCGTCCTTGGGATCGACCAAGAGCATACCGATGCCGTTTCCCTTTTTGTTGGCTGCTCCATCAAAGAACAGTTGCCATCGATTTTCGCCTTCGAGTGCGAAGATTCCTTCGTCTGGAAATTGTGGTTCGGGGCCTCGAGCCTCGTCGGTTGGGAAGTCAGCCAGCTGTTCGGCCATTGCCCGTCCCTTGATTGACTTTTGGTTCACGTACTTGATGTCAAATTCCGCTAGGAAGAAAGACCATTTGGCGAGCCTCATTGACAGAGATGGTTTGTCGAAGAGGTACTGACCGGGTCCATTTTGGAAACCAAGTGCACCGTGTGCGACCGCATGTAGTGCCGTAATTTTCCGACGACTCCATACTAGAGCCGCGCAGTTTTCTCGAGGGCCGAGTAGTTGAGTTCGCCGCCTTGAAACTTTCGACCGACGAAGTATATGGCGTTCTCGACTCGTGACTCTTTCTTTTCTTGACAGAGCATGGCTCCAACTCGGTGCCTGGCCACAGCTTAGGTATAGCAACAAAGGGCTTCTCCTCGTGGGGAGGACAGAGAATTGGAGGACTCACAAGGTACGCCTTTATTTCTTCAAAGGCATCTTGGCATTCTGAGTTCCATTCGACGTCGGCATTCTTCTTCATTAGTTTGAAGATTGGCTCGCACATGGAGGTCAATTGATTGACGAAGCGACTGATATACTGCAGGCGGCCCATGAAGCTTTTCACCTCTGTTTGAGTTTGCGGTGGTCTCATTTCGATGATGGCCTTGATCTTTTGAGGATCAACCTCGATGCCTCGCTCGGTGACCATGTATCCCAAGACTTTGCCTCGGCTGACCCCAAATGTGCATTTGGCAGGGTTTAACCTCATCGAGTGTTTCCTGAGGCGGTCGAAGAACTTTCTGTGTCCGTGAAATGTTGTCCATCTGATTCCTTCGAGTGGATGATCATGTCATCGACGTATACTTCGATCTCTTTGTGGATCATGTCGTGGAAGAGGGCGGTTGCTGCCCGTTGGTAGGTAGCCCCAACGTTCTTTAGTCCGAACGGCATCACTGTGTAGCAGTAGGTTCCCCAGGGGGTTGTGAAGGCTGTTTTTTCTTGATCTTCTTCGGCCATCTTGATTTGATTGTAGCCGGCAAACCCGTCCACGAAGGACTTGACCTCGAAATTGGTTGTAGTGTCTACCAACATGTCGATGTTGGGTAGTGGAAAATCGTCCTTGGGACTTACTTTGTTGAGATCTCGAAGTCCACGCAGCTAGCCGCACTTTTCCGTTGGCCTCGTGACCGTGACTATGTTGGAGAGCCATGTAGGGTACTCGATCACCCTGATGAAGCCGACGCGGAGCATCTTCTCGATCTCTTCTTTGACTTGTAAAGACCATTCTGGCTTGATTCGGCGTAGCTTTTGCTTGATGGGCTTAGCCTCGGGATTCAAGGGAATCCGATGTTCAACAATGTTTGGATCTAATCCGTGCATGTCTCGGTAAGACCAAGTGAACACGTCCACGAACTCTTTGAGCAAAGGCAGCCAATGCGTCTTGCTCGTGCCGGTGAAGAAACTTCCGATTTGCGTCTCTTTTCGCTCTTCAAATAGCTCCCAAATTCACTTTGGTTAAAACCTCCTCAGCACTGGGCCCGGTTTTTCTCTCGTTTGACAACATGCTTAAAGATGTGCTTAATGTATTGTTCGTTTAATGTGTCTGCTTCTTTATCAAGTGAATCGTTATTAACTGTTTGTGTGTTAGTTAATTTATCAGTTGTTAAAGATGCAATGAGAGGATACTCGGAAAGATCGAAGCATTCATTAAGAGCATACGGGAATACATTATTGGCAATGAGTTCGTAATCTTCTGGCGTGAGGCCATCAGATGACTCGAGAGACTTGAATTCAAAGATAATGGACTCAGGATGGGTTTTGACACTGGACTCTAGGACTCGAGGGGTCAGACCAAGTCGTTCGATCATGTCCTTTTTGCTGGCGGTGGGTCCGGAGAAGGTGGCCCAGTTATTGAGTGGCAATGAGCTTGATAGGAGGCGGGGTTTGAAAGGCTTTGTGTCACCGTTCCCGATCATGGCTATCACAGAGTTATCAGAAACAAAATCAATTAGGTCTGGCACCTCGATTCCTTCATTGAAGAGCAGGTGGAGCAGTGGCTCGTTCCAAGCATCGTCCGCGGAGTCTTCCGCTCTTGTCTTGGGCATTGCTAGCTCGAATGCAGACTCGTCCCGCTTGTTGGGGGCAGGGGTATTGACAGAGAGTTTTTCGAGTTCTTCTGCCAAAGAGGGGGTTTTCCCAAACCAGAATTCATTGTGAATAGTGGTGGTTGTGGGTCCTGACAGAGGTGGTGCGTCGAGAAAGGCTCTTCTGACGGGATTTGGCTTGAGGCCTCTGAATCTTGCCAGGTTCCGCTGGAGCTTGTCCATGGTTGTCGGCCAGCTTTGTTTGGCGTTGATCAGCTCTGTTCCCTTTCCTGTATCTTTATTCAAGTTGTCATCTTTCTTTGTGAAGTACTTGGTCATGTCGAAGCTGTAAGGGCGAAGATCGGAGATTGCATGCAAGCCTCTTTTGCTATTGGCGGAGCGTTTCCGTGCAGTTCGTTTGTCTTCTGCAGCGTCTTCGGGAGTAAGAATGTATCCCAGGCCATGGAGGGTATTCTGTTCCTTGATATTGATGATTTGCTGGGTACCCTGATGGCGTTTTCCCAAACCAAGCCCCGGGATGTAGTTCATGCGCTTCATCATTTTCATCGGGGGAGGGATCTGGTCCCAAATCAAAGGCAGGTCTATGTGGCACACCTGGGCCTTTGGGCTTTCGATTGTGAACCCTGTCAGCATCATGCCGTCATTGTCGTGTTTGATCTCTAAGACCGGGACGCCGTTTGTGTCGGTCCTTTCAGTGATTATGCTATCACCGTAGATGATGGTCAGATCTGTTCCTTGGACGAACTTTACGCACTGATGGAGGGTGGATGCCACCCCATTAATCTGGTGTAGCCAAGGGCGTCCCAAAATGGCAGTGAATGTGATCGGGATGTCGATGACTTGGAAGTCGGTCGGGACCATCTGCTTTCCGAACCACAGGTTCAAGGTGGCTATTCCCAAGACTGGGCGAGACGTTGAGTCGTAGGCCTTGATTACCTGAGTTGAGGGTTTTAGATCAGTTGCTTTGATCCCTAGCAAATCCATCATTTTGGATGGGAGGACGTTCATGGATGATCCCCCATCTACCAAGACCCGAGGGAGACGGCGCTCGTCCAGTTGAACTGTTATGTAGAGAGGCTCATTGTGGTCAGCCCCAAATTTTGGAAGGTCGAGCTCCGTAAAAGTGATGATATTGCTGTAATGAACATTGCCGATCATCTGAACCGCTTCATCAGGTGTCACAGTGATGGGAACCATGGTCTGGGCCAGGCTTTCTTCCAACTTGAGTTTGTGCGGGTAAGATGAAGTGAGTAAGGACCAGAGTGAGATGTTAGCCTGAGTACGCTTGAGCTGAGTTAAGACAGGATCTTCAGCCTTCGGGTCAAGGGTTTCGGCTTCTTTGGCATAGGGCCCCTTTTCAGTTCGTGGCTCAGGTATGGCTGGCCTTTTGTCTGCCCGTGGAGGATTCGTCGGGATTTGACCGGAACGTGTCAGAACGTTCACCTCTGGCTTTACTGCTTTGCTTGTCTCTCCTATCTCTGTAATGGGAGGGCCTTGGTTGGCGTAGGGCCATACTGCGCACTTCAGTTCGTTTACCGTCATTGCTTTTGTCGAAGCGTCAACAGTGGCTTTGAGATCTTCCCAAGACAGGGGTTGAGGTATTTGGATCCTCGGGCCATCGGTGGCGGTGCGGAGCTCGTCCCAGCTGATCATGGAGCAGACATTGTCATGGCCTCGTGCAGAGTTAAGCTGAGGAGATTTGCTGGAGTAGATGACGTAATAGTCAAACTTTCCTGATGGTTCTCCAAGGGTTCCCACTGTGGGGTCGCCGGATTCGTATCTCTTCTTCAGTTTTTGTTGAGAAGAGGGTTTCTTCTTTCTTCGAGGGCGGCCCTTGTTCATTTCATCTTGGAATTCCATTTCCACAAGCAAAGGTAATCGCAGACGTCCCACCAAATGTGTTCGTTGTTCGGCGGTGGTATCGGGACCTCAAGATGTTGACCGGACATGTCCTCCCCCAGGGGGTCTTGTGGCTTTATGTCATAGCTGCATGTCTCGTATGAGGGCAACATGTTGACTTCTGGGAGACCATGAGAGACGTTAGAGACTGTAGGAGCAGGTGTGCCTTTGGAAGTCGCAGGTGGTTGGGGGGTGGCTAACGTTCCGAAGTGGTGCATGGCACCTTCGATCCAGGCTTGTTGTTCACCTTGGCGTTTCTCAATAGCCATGAGGACCTGCCAAACTTCTTCCTATGTTGGGAAATTTCTCGGGGGTAAGGTCCCGTTTTCTTCGCTGTTATCCACTGACTTGGCCATGAGGATTTGAAAGACTGTCCTGGTGGCTGTACTGGAAAGGATGTTGGACCTTGCGGCTTTGACACTGGGAGAGTAGTTCCCGGGTATTCTTGATCACTCTCGGTTCGCTGGAGGGGGTGACGGGCAAGGTTTAGACACGGGAAGGCCTTTCGGGATAAGAGGGGGAAAGCTCACGTGACATGCGGTTTTCGTTTCTTTTTATTTATTTATTTATTTATTTTTTGTTGTTTTAATTTACTTAAAACGTGTTTTCTCAGAGTCCTAGGTAGGTTGGAAAAGATTGCTCTTCTTTTTCGCAACTATGCTAGATCCTGGGTCAGTGGAGACCGTCTGTGCGGCTATAAGCCCCTCGTTTTGCACCTGTATTTCGACATCCCAGGGTGGACAGCCCCGGGCGAGGGTCCTATAGGGAAAGCGGTTTCCACCGGCCTAAAAGAAAAATCAAACCTAAGGACCGAGCCTGTCATGTTCGTTTTAATGCGTTAGCCATGTGAATAGTGAACCGAGCCGGCCATTGAGTCAAGATCGGGTCAAGAGTTCGGCATGACCTCTCTTTACCTTGCTTGCGCAAGGGATCTGTGACGTTAGGCATTGGCTGGGTCATATCGTCATGGCTGACGTACTAAAGGCTTGATGACATGGTGTCATGTGGGCATGGATGTATATCCGGGACGGAACATCGTCTGGGTGTAGCTTCGGAAAATCAAGATCGGGTCAAGATTTTTGTGAGGACCCCGACCCGGAACCTACACGTGTCCCAGGCTGGAGCGTCCTCAAACTAACCCAAATTTCAATAACTTTTAAAACCTTTATTTAACTTTCAAAAATAATTACAATTGTTATAACCATTTCAAAATAAATCTACACCTTTTCACCATGGAGAAATAGTTGACTAACTTAGAAAGTAAGAAACTATTTTAGTTACAAACAGGCATCGATTATAACATAAAATGAAGATTTAATAATACAATTCCGTAAATGACTTATACCAAAGTACACTTTCTATACCAACCTAATCATACCCCGACAATTCCCAAAATATAACTTCCAAACTCCTCACCGCCCTTACTTGGCCGGTCCATCTGTCTCGGAATCTAAAAACAAGAAGGGAGAGGGGTGAGAATAAATCTCAAAGCAAGCTATTATGAATGCAAAGAATATGCCATATAAGATGCAACACATAACAAATTGCATACACACATTGGAAAAGCTGTAAACACATTCCATTACCTTGGTTTACCTTTTCCCGTCTGAATCATGAGTCGTACCATTGTGGAAGTAAATACTCCACTTATTCTGTGAATGCATATCCACCAGAATCAATATCATAAAATCGAGATAGTTATGATTATAACTCATCTCCTGTGAACTGCTTAGGCATTATTCACAAACAAATCATACAACTGAGATAGTTATCGTCATAACTCATCTCTTATGAACTGCTTAGGCAATATTCATAAACAACCCCGAACAACCGAGATAGTTATTGTCATAACTCATCTCCTGTGAACTGCTTAGGCAATATTCACCGTAAACAACCCCTAACAACCGAGATAGTTATTGTCATAACTCATCTCCCGTGAACCGCTTAAAGCAATATTCACTCGTAACTAACCCTCCAACAACCGGTATACCAAAGTCCAGCACATATCATAAACTTGCAATATAAATCCACACTTGGGATAACAATATAACCATAAGATAAATAAATCCACACTTGGAATAATATAATAACATGCTAAATAATCCACAAAAGGGGATAAGCAATATAACAACATATCATAAACAATTCCTACGTAGTCATTACACAACTTCGGATAACCTCAATAAGAGTTCATGATCTATCTCCCAAGTTCGAACTACATTGGTGAAGTACAAATCAAGCTTAATAACCAATTTCCGAACCATATTCTGTATTACAAGGTCTCTATAAGGATTCACGCTAAATTTATCAAGTTGTGGTCACAATGCTTAAGTGTCCCAAGTTCTACTTTAATCTAAGTTGAAAGGGATTGATTCATATCCAAATTGGATTAGGTTCTATTAATTTATAATGGTTAGAGATCATTCCACGAGGTTATTAGTAAAATTCAGCAAAAGAGAAAACTGGGGAAAGTCTGGTGACATGGGCGACCGCCCATGCCACTTGGGCGACCGCCCAAGATGGGTTTCAAGACACTCCAAGATTCTGCCTACATGGGCGGCCGCTGCCCCGTGGGCGACCGCCCATGGCCCTTTTCAAAGACATTCGAATTTCCCAACTTTGTACATAGTATATTTCCTCTTTAATCTTTCTTAATCTCATGAACACTAAAAGGGATTGTTTAACCTTACATACTTCAACTTAAATCATCTAAATCCAAGATCATATAGGCCTAGATTATTTACCAATTAACTTCCCACCCATTTCATTTTCTAAATCTAACTCCACCCATTTCTTCCATTCTTCACACTTCCAAGAACAACAACAATTTCTACAACACTAACCAAATCCTCAAATCCAAGAAGGTTTCCCCAAAGTATCAAATAACCATTTTAACAACAATCACAATATTTCATGGCTCATGAACATTTAAAGAAGAGAAGGGTCATAATAACTCACTTTGGAATAGAAGATGGATTATGGATTTCTTGAGCTTGAAGAACTCCTCTAGATGTCCCGATTTCAAAGGTACTCCCGGATTGAAAAATGATGAAGGATTGAACTTGGTAGGTGCTTGAGGAGAGGTGGGTTCCCAAATGGGTTTCCATGGAAATGAGAAGGAAGAAGAAGAATGAAGAAGAAGGGTGAGGAGGTTAGGGAAGTAAGGGAAAAAGCATGGAGAGGACACATGGAGGGATATGGGGGGTAAGCCTTATTGGCCCCCCATCAAAAACTAAGGCTTTCCTTATTAAAATTATCCCCTTCCCCTTCATTATTTATTCTACTCATTTTAACCTCCTCTTACTATTAATCTATTTCTATTTTTTATTATTCCCCATGGTTCTTTATTAAATGTCCCAATGAATTCTTAAAAGATTCTAAATTTACTTCTCACCCAACTTATCTTAAAATAAGAATTTAAAGACATAAATGAATACATAAAGTTAACATAAATATTAAAAGCATATAATATAATATCTAAAATTAGTGCCTAGGGTTGGGGTCGTCACACTCACTCCCCCTTAAAGAAAATTCGTCCCGAATTTGACTGTCACTTACCTAATTGTTCAACCCGCCTCGGTTACCTGTATACCTCAGGCTCCAATTCTCAAATAGTCTCTTCCATGTGTGATTATTCCCCAAGATTCTAATTTCATTAATGATACGATATTACAACTTAATGTTCCAAGGGTACCTTACAAATATCACTAACCCGAATTTTCACGACCTCAATAACAATATAAATAATGAAAGTATTACCGCTTATGTCACCAAATACATTACGATATTGCATTTAAAACTTTAAATAATCTATAAGCTGTTCCAAGCCAATCTATGATTCAAATCACCAACCCTTTCCAAAACTTCAAATGGACTAACAAATTTTGGCGCCAATTTACCTTAGGCCTTGCTTCTCCAACCTCACCCCAACAAATTAGAGATCGATATTTTCTTCCCTAACAACGCCTCATACGGTTTTATCTCAAGGCTAGAAGGATAACTGCTATTATATGCACCCAGTCATTGATAATCATACGTCCTATCGACTACAAAAATCCATTGTACATGCCCGTAGTATATCCTCAATAATAATTAATGATTCCTCAAATTTTTCACAAAGTTAAACTCGATAGCATTCCTACACTCCAAAAGGATCTTCCCAAATGAATGACTATCCAATCTATTTAATACTATGGGATTCATACAATCAAACTATCTCCTAACATATATAAGGACGTGATCAATGAATCTCATCAATATAAATATATATAATAAGTAGAAAATACAAATCAACTTTTCTATAACAAAACAATATACCCCTCTTTACTTCCAATGTAACTCAATCACAAAATCTATCGTGATAATACTCTCAAGTTAATCTAGAACTCTAAATGTTCTAATAAATCTTCCAACGTCAAAATTCTATTTCCACATTTGTGATCAAACCACTTTATGTCTTGACTCAATTGAAATGAGTTAGTTCAATTATCTTATCCGCAGTTTTCATAATACAACATTAAACAATTGCCCATGAAATAATAAATATGGACATGCTAATAAGACCCTGATTTCACGAACGGAATATGAATTGACCATATTTCACAATTCAATGTTCTAATTATGTTCGGGTCCAGTGACAGATCAGTATTCAACTCAAATGGTTGGCCGCCCACAACGGAGCCGATCCAACTCCAATACAAAAACCAAGTCTACTGCGACTTCCACATTAATAACTCCACAATTTATCAAATCATTTCTCGGATCAAAACTTTAATACAATTAATCACTATAGGGGAAATAGGTTGTCTTTCTACTTGCTTCTGTTCAACTTATATCTTTAGAACACCAAGTCTTTCAAAAATTTACCACATCTTTCAGAATTCCAAAGGATAGATAAAATGAGATCAAATGAGACTCGAATGGTTTATTTATTTAAAACTGTCCCATACCAGTTTTAATTAACTAAACCACTCACACTTTTAAGAATTTTTCAAAAGATTGATAAGCTAACAAAAATAACTCGAGTGATTTAATTATCTACAACCGTCCCATACCAGTTGTAGATAGTTAAATTACTCACAGATTTTAATGTACACAAAAACGGTTCACTGACCTTATTAAATCAATTATCCCCGAAGGGTACAAATGCTCACACCGAAGTTCAACACACACTTTCAATTGTTAAAACACAATTAAACAATTCCATCATAATATTCTTGTTTGACCTCTATTTATAGTATAGCCACCATTCATAATATTTATACTTAATTAAATTCTCTTATAAGAAAACACAATCTCGCAATACTATTACTATCTCCGATAAATAACACTAAAACAATCATTAAGATTATAACTAGGTAAATCATCCTCAATTCAATAATTCCTCAAGTTGTATATTCAACACTTTTACTTAATTTGAGTCATCTATTCCCTACCTTTAATATTGGTATTGTACTTAGTAACAATGTAATGCATACCTCCAGTTTCCGGTCAATTATCATGATTTCCTAATAAGAAAATATAATTGGAACTCTCATAGATCAATCATCCCCAATTGTGATTAAACATTAACGGTGTAAACTAACTTACCTCTCGATAACCGTCAACAACTAAAAATCCGCATAACGCCAGTCTCTCATAAGCATCACACCAATCTCTTATTTTAGTCATGCAACTAAGTCGACCTACAGGGTATAATCATCCTAAAGTATCCTGTCTTCCAATAAGATTCATCCTCATTTTATTTTCTCAACTAATGATAATCATTTCTCAAACAAACCATATACATACATTACTAATTCCTGAAGTTGATCCTATAAGTCACCAATAACTACATCTATTATACTTCTTCACATTTACCCTATTTACCTCTCCATAACTAATACACACCCATAATTCAAAACGGTCATATTAACTACAAATGTTGTCTTAAGTATATCCTTAGAACAAATATTCACTGAAATTGTAACACCCGAAATTCAACTAATAACCATTGAGTATCCTACTAGTTTCTAGAATCAATCATGCAAATCGTCAACAATTGATAACGAATACTTATTTCTTACAGTTACCAATTTGAGATCTCTATAACCTTATAATTAACCACCAAGTATCATCTTTTCTAAATATAGTAACAATTTATCCTTACGGAGATTCGCTAAGCTCATTATCTTCTTTATCAAATAATTTCCCAAAATGAATCATCAATTCAAAGCCTCAATGTCCTGGTATGCTACCTGATGAAAACCCAATTTGAAACTCACATGGAAAGCACCACTTAGTCAACTTATAGGGTGATATCACTTACAAAAATATCTGATTTCCTATTCACATTAGTAGCAAGAATTCAATCAATCTCTCCCTAGAGAATAAACTTATAGCACATAAGGCAAATATATGTCAGCTCTATAAGGACCCGTACTCATGATATCTTATAAACCATATAATCCCGCTTAGACTATTATTTTCAATACTAGTCTCATATATCTAGTCTCCACCACGAGACACCAATGTATAATTACTTACGCAAGTTATACAACCATAAACCACTCTTAATTAGGCCATACTTTCGACATTTACGCATATATGACATAATAGCAAATAATGATTTATCCGCCTCAACCACACACGGAGGCAAGTCAAACATAGATAAGGAGACTCGCTTCTTGCGACTGTCCTTCCCAAACACCACAACTACTCAAATAATTCAGGTTAATATAACAATAATTCACGGATTGGTATCTCTACCACATCCACCGGCAATTCATGCCCACTTAATCACGATTACCATGACAATCAAGAATGATTCGAGGTACTCTCCCATGAGAGTAGAACCTCCAGCACATAAGGCAACTCTTAAGCCCTTTATGCAAATAAAGTGAAATGTAATGCCACATGAGAATAAAATGAACGGGATTTAGAAAAGTATGAACCCTAACTCCGGAGACAGGTAATATACCTCAAATGATTGTGGAGGAATCTATCTCTCCATAACTCACCTTTCCTTGATTCCTTGGTTGGTCAATATCATTTTCTGTCATTGAACAAATTCCTGCATAATACTCTCGACGTCAGTCATCACACACTCTCACTCAGCTAGACTCTACCCCGAGAATTCTAACCGAGCTTTGATACCAACTGTGAGGACCCCGACCCGGAACCTACACGTGTCCCAGGCTGGAGCGTCCTCAAACTAACCCAAATTTCAATAACTTTTAAAACCTTTATTTAACTTTCAAAAATAATTACAATTGTTATAACCATTTCAAAATAAATCTACACCTTTTCACCATGGAGAAATAGTTGACTAACTTAGAAAGTAAGAAACTATTTTAGTTACAAACAGGCATCGATTATAACATAAAATGAAGATTTAATAATACAATTCCGTAAATGACTTATACCAAAGTACACTTTCTATACCAACCTAATCATACCCCGACAATTCCCAAAATATAACTTCCAAACTCCTCACCGCCCTTACTTGGCCGGTCCATCTGTCTCGGAATCTAAAAACAGTAAGGGGAGAGGGGTGAGAATAAATCTCAAAGAAGCTATTATGAATGCAGCAATATGCCATATAAGATGCAACACATAACAAATTGCATACACACATTGGAAAAGCTGTAAACACATTCCATTACCTTGGTTTACCTTTTCCCGTCTGAATCATGAGTCGTACCATTGTGGAAGTAAATACTCCACTTATTCCGTGAATGCATATCCACCGTAATCAATATCATAAAATCGAGATAGTTATGATTATAACTCATCTCCCCGTGAACCGCTTAGGCATTATTCACAAACAAATCATACAACCGAGATAGTTATCGTCATAACTCATCTCTTATGAACCGCTTAGGCAATATTCATAAACAACCTCGAACAACCGAGATAGTTATTGTCATAACTCATCTCCGTGAATCGCTTAGGTAATATTCACCGAAACAACCCCTAACAACCGAGATAGTTATTGTCATAACTCATCTCCCTGTGAACCGCTTAAAGCAATATTCACCGTAACTAACCCTCCAACAACCGGTATACCAAAGTCCAAAGACATATCATAAACTTGCAATATAAATCCACACTTGGGATAACAATATAACCATAAGATAAATAAATCCACACTTGGAATAATATAATAACATGCTAAATAATCCACAAAAGGGGATAAGCAATATAACAACATATCATAAACAATTCCTACGTAGTCATTACACAACTTCGGATAACCTCAATAAGAGTTCATGATCTATCTCCCAAGTTCGAACTACATTGGTGAAGTACAAATCAAGCTTAATAACCAATTTCCGAACCATATTCTGTATTACAAGGTCTCTATAGGGATTCACGCTAAATTTATCAAGTTGTGGTCACAATGCTTAAGTGTCCCAAGTTCTACTTTAATCTAAGTTGAAAGGGATTGATTCATATCCAAATTGGATTAGGTTCTATTAATTTATAATGGTTAGAGATCATTCCACGAGGTTATTAGTAAAATTCAAAGAAAAGAGAAAACTGGGGAAAGTCTGGTGACATGGGCGACCGCCCATGCCACTTGGGCGACCGCCCAAGATGGGTTTCAAGACACTCCAAGATTCTGCCTACATGGGCGGCCGCTCAGCCCCCATGGGCGACCGCCCATGGCCCTTTTCAGCACATTCGAATTTCCCAACTTTTTACATAGTATATTTCCTCTTTAATCTTTCTTAATCTCATGAACACTAAAAGGGATTGTTTAACCTTACATACTTCAACTTAAATCATCTAAATCCAAGATCATATAGGCCTAGATTATTTACCAATTAACTTCCCACCCATTTCATGTTTTCATTTTCTAAATCTAACTCCACCCATTTCTTCCATTCTTCACACTTCCAAGAACAACAACAATTTCTATAACACTAACCAAATCCTCAAATCCAAGAAGGTTTCCCCAAAGTATCAAATAACCATTTTAACAACAATCACAATATTTCATGGCTCATGAACATTTAAAGAAGAGAAGGGTCATAATAACTCACTTTGGAATAGAAGATGGATTATGGATTTCTTGAGCTTGAAGAACTCCTCTAGATGTCCCGATTTCAAAGGTACTCCCGGATTGAAAAATGATGAAGAATTGAACTTGGTAGGTGCTTGAGGAGAGGTGGGTTCCCAAATGGGTTTCCATGGAAATGAGAAGGAAGAAGAAGAATGAAGAAGAAGGGTGAGGAGGTTAGGGAAGTAAGGGAAAAAGCATGGAGAGGACACATGGAGGGATATGGGGGGTAAGCCTTATTGGCCCCCCATCAAAAACTAAGGCTTTCCTTATTAAAATTATCCCCTTCCCCTTCATTATTTATTCTACTCATTTTAACCTCCTCTTACTATTAATCTATTTCTATTTTTTATTATTCCTCATGGTTCTTTATTAAATGTCCCAATGAATTCTTAAAAGATTCTAAATTTACTTCTCACCCAACTTATCTTAAAATAAGAATTTAAAGACATAAATGAATACATAAAGTTAACATAAATATTAAAAGCATATAATATAATATCTAAAATTAGTGCCTAGGGTTGGGGTCGTCACAATTTTAGCATGACCTTTCATCGCTTTGCTTGCGCAAGGGATCTTGAGTTCCGAGCTTCGACTGAGAAAATGGCCGGCATGGGATATGTATCCAGGCTGTATGACACGGACTGGGTAAAAACCAATCGAGTCTGGACAGAGTGTGACTCAAGACTCAAACGTGCAGGGTTGACGCTTGGCTAGGATGGGATGTTTGGAATGATCCCGTGCGCGTCCAAGAGGCCTAGGAAGACCAAACGGACTACAACTGAGACCACTCCGGGTTAAGGGTTGTAGTGTGCAGTGTATCCGAGGCAGCAGTGCGCGTAGCGTGCGGTGTAACCGAGGCAGCAGTGCGAGTAGCGTGCGGTGTAACCGAGGCAGCAGTGCGAGTAGTGTGCGGTCTCTAAAATTATTTTTCTGAGTAAAACAGAAGTTTTTTGAAGAATTTTAAATGTATGTACACAGATGTATATATTGATGCATTTTTTTTTGTATTTTTATTTTTTTTTGTAAAATAAAAAGTAAAGCACATGCACACACACACAACAGTTAAAGAAAGGGGTAAAATGAAAGTTTGACCCTCATCATCGTTTTAAAAATCTTTTGTTTTGTTTAAAAGTTTTTAAAACAAAATTTCCCCAGCGGAGTGGCCAACTGAAATTACCCGGGATCCGGCTCGCGCGCGGATTTTGGCCCCCCGGCATCTCGCACTCGTCGCGTTCGGGAAGTCGCCCGGATCCGAGAGGCAGCGCGTTCGCGCCCCGGCATCTGGCTATTCCGTTTGCGTTTTGCGTGGTTGGAGGTGTCTCGCTGTGTTTTGCTTGTAGAGTCGCCACGCCGTTTTTATTAAGCCCAAAACATTGAAAAAGGGCATCAGTTTAAAAATAAAATGTTTTTGTGTGATGAAATTTTTGAGTTCGGAGGTCAGATGACTCCTCGGGAAGAGAATATTAGAATCTTAGAGCTCACCCGAGTCGCCTCGTAAAAACGAGTCTTTCGGTACCCCTAATATTCTTTAACTGTTGTGTGTGTGTGTATGTGCTTTTAAAAATGCATGTTGTATCGGATGTCTACATTGTACACTGCTTTATTGAAATGTATTGAAATAGTAATGGAAGGAAGCCTTACCAATGTTGGTTCGTGTCTGTCTTCCACTGGGGAATAGTGTTTGAGGATGGAATAGTGTTCCGGGACGGACCGGGATTGCTTCGGGATGTGCCGGTTGTCTGCGGACAAAGTTTCGGCGTGCGTTGGGATCGCAGGGATCACTTGGGCAGAGTTTCGGCGTGCGTTGAGATAGCAATGGTCACTCGGGCAGAGGTTCGGCGTGCGTTGGATTCGTCGGTTGGATTCGGGCAGAGTTTCGGCGTGCGTTTGAGTTGCCGGTTTGACTCGGAAAGAGCCGGGACGCCTCGAGAAAGACCAGGCAAGGCCTCGGAGTACCACGAGGGGCCTCAGAGTACCTCGAGAGTGCCTCGGGGCAGCGCAGGAGCGTCTCGAGAGCGCTCAGAGAGGCTTCGGAGCACCACAAGGGGGCTCGAAAGGCCTCGAAATGATCCGAAAGGGGTCGGGGGTGCCTCGAGAGAACTTAGAGGGGTGCCAGAAGGCTGGGGGGAGAGGAGAGAAGAGGGAGGTGTGTGAAATGAGGGAGGGGGAGCCCTCTATTTATAGTGCCGGATTTTGTGCAATAAGGTCCGTACGGACCTTGCAGGTAATCCAAGTTTTTGGTTTTCCTCGATTTGAGGGAATAAGTGGACTTTAAGAAGATTTAGCCATGATGATGTCTGGTTGCAAAGAGGTCCGTACGGACCAACCATGCATGCAATAAGGTCCGTACGGACCATTCATGTAGGCAAGTAATTATTACCTCCGGGATTTGAGGGAATAACTTGGACTTTAAGGGGATTCAGTAATCATTGAAGCAAAGAGGTCCGTACGGACCACTTATGCTTTTCCAATTTTTGAAAAATTCCTAAAAGGTCCTTTTGTGCTTCTTTGTCCCAGAAAGGTCCCTCCCTTGGTTTGGTTGGGGGTTTTTGAGGGTTTTGAGTGTCACGGGTCTTCGAGACTGCGTTTGTGAGTCCGCGGTGTTCCCGTGTGCTCGGAAGAGGGTGATCCAGATTGGGGTACTTACACAAATCACCGTCAATGTCCACGGGGTCAGCACCGCGGATCTTGTATATTGTGGGCTCGTTCAGAGCAAGCTCTTAAAATTGGTTCACATAATCAGGACCCCAGAAATGGTAGTTGTTCTCGAATGTGGCGGTGACACCTGGCCTTCTAGGCATACTAACCAACATTTCCTTCACCGGGTTCTGACTGCTGGCAAACCTCCGGATTGTTCTCATCCTTTCTTCCATTTGGCTCAGCCTCAGTTCTGGACAAGTGAAAATTTCCCCATCCTCTTTGATAAAGTGCTTGTTCAAAGACCAACTGTAAGGGCGCATCTCAGGTCTCTTGTAACTCTTGCCGGCAGCTGAGGTCATCTTTTCTTTAAACGCTTCAGTTTTCTCATACACTTTATCCTCCCCAGTCACGACATATCCCAGGCCTCGCCTGTTTCTCTTGGCTTCTGGCATCACAAGCTTACACGGTCCCTGTTGACGCTTCCCTAGCCCCAGGCCCGGGATGTAGCTCATGCCTCTCATCATTTTCAGCACAGGAGGGATCTTGTCGGAGAATGTTGTTAAATCTATAGTGCAGACCTGCCCTTTAGGTTTCTCAATCGTGAATCCACTGAGCATCAGGTTCTCCTGGTCGAGCTTGATTTCCATCACCGGCATGGTATTGGTGCTGGTTTCCCTAATAGTGACGCTATCACCGTAAATGGTTGTCAACACTCCCTCTTACACAAACTTCAAACACTGGTGGAGAGTGGAGGCTACCGCTCCGATTTCATGAATCCACGGTCTACCCAATAGCGCTGAGAACGTAACAGGAATGTCGATAACTTGGAACTCTACCATCATCTCCTTACTCCCAAACAACAAATTCAGAGAAACTATCCCCAACAATGCCCTAGATGTCGAATCGTAGGCCTTTATGGTTTGGTTGGATGGTTTAAGGCTCTGCGCGTCAATGTCTAGCATACTCATCATTTTAGCTGGGAGCACATTCATAGCTGACCCATTGTCTACCAACACATGGGGAATCCAAAGCCCCTCCAGTGGCACTGTGATGTGTAGAGACTCATTATGCTTTGCACCGTAAACAGGCAGATCAAGGTCTGTAAAAGTAATGATGTTCCCATACTGTGCAGTTCCAATCAGCTGACAAGCCTCGTCTGGAGTGGCGTTGACAGACACTTTGGTTTTGGACAGGGCCTCTTCCAGCTTTAGCTTGTGAGGGTAGGAGGATGTGAGCAGAGACCATAAGGAGATATTGGCTTGTGTTCTCTTTAACTGAGTTAAAATCGAGTCCTCGCGGATTTCTTCACTTCCTGCTGATTTGTAGGGATCTTGAGAGGATTGGGGATTCGAGACCGCAACTCCTTTGCCTTTCCCGGATGGATCTGCATTATTCATTCCCAACATTCTTCCTGACCGAATCAACAGATTAACCTCTTGATGATCTTCAACCATAAAATCCTTGCTGGCCTCCTTGAGCTCTACTAGTGTAAGCGGGACAGGACGAGTGATGTATGGCCACGCCGCCTGTCTTATTTCATTTACGGACAAAGGCGCTTCCCAGTTAGCTGCCATCCTGAGCTCCTCCAAAGAGATTGGGGATTCTCTAGGAGCCATAGAGGATATAGCATTAACAACCAAACACTCTTCATAATCATCGTACTCAACAGCATTATTCAAATCATGCAAGTCATCAAGATACAAGACATAGCAGAAGTTATCTTTCATTTCATTAGAACGAGGGATTACATCAGTCACAACCTTATTACAATCATCACTAGCATTTCCATCTACGGGCTCCCCAAACTCTATTACATTGACAAAATGATCTTGACCAAAGTCGAAGAGATTCACATTGTTACTAGGCAGAGGGTTGCTGACGACGTTAGGGCGAGGAGATTTCTCGATCTTCTTGTCATCCACCAGACCTTGGATGATCTTCTTGAGGGTTACGCAAGTGTTTGTGGTGTGCCCCGGGAACTGATGAAATCGGCAGTACTTACTAGCATCAAGATTGGGATTAGGACGGGCAGGGCTGTAATTCTCCAGCGGCTTAATCATACCGGTCCGAAGAAGGCCGTTGAAAACTTCTTCTGTAGACATGCCCAAGTCATCAAACCTTGGCTGCGGCCTGGGCTGAAATCTTACTGCACTCTGCACATTGCCACCTCCTCTTTGCAGGTTGTTGATACTGTTATCTTTGACCACTTCTCTTCCCTTTGACACCATTGCAGAAACAGGATTAGGTGCTCGGTATCGGTATCCTCCACTTCCGCTGGTACCGTCGACATTTGCATTTGGGGTTAGATTAAACGGTTTGTTCTCACTTCTAGCTCCCATTCCAACCATCTCTCAAATCTGGATACCAACCTTTTCCGATGGCTTCCCATAGTACTGGCTTCACGCACGACAAGAAGATATCTTTTTGGTCTTGAAGGGGTATTGGCTCTGATAGCTCATTAAGCTTGGCATTCCACCGCTTATAGAATTGCATGTCGACTCGTCGCCTTTCGGATGGTTCCCACTAAGTCATCCCGGGTGGTACGCCACTCCAGATTGCCTCTATACTTCTCCAAGAAGGTCTCCGTGATCTGGCTCCAGGTGGAGCGACATTCTTGTTTCAAGGCCAAAAACCATG
Organism: Adenophora triphylla var. japonica; assembly: GCA_022495995.1. Taxonomy (NCBI): domain Eukaryota; kingdom Viridiplantae; phylum Streptophyta; class Magnoliopsida; order Asterales; family Campanulaceae; genus Adenophora; species Adenophora triphylla. Next base: position 124,198 of record JAFEMH010002105.1, on the reverse strand, counting down.
TGAGCGCAGGTCCTTTCAAGGTCAGATGAAAATGGGATGCCATAAACTCGGGCGTGCAGCCCATCGCTCTCATTGTCATAACATAAGTATCCACATGAGTCTTCGGGCAAGCTGTACCATCGAAATCCATCTTTGGCATTTTGAACTTATGAGGCAAAGGCGTTACTTGAGCTGGGTCCACCACCTTGAGACCACTAGAACCCACAGTCAGTTTGTCGATTAGCTGTTGCATCTGCTTCAATAAGGCTGTCACTTCCGGCGTCAAACCCGGAATTTGGGGAATAGCGGGAGCCACTGTTGATGACGGCACTGGGAACTCAGGAGTGGATCTAACGGGCAAAGCAGCTGGTGGGAGACCAAAGGTACTGGGGATGCTGATATTGCTATCCAATAAACTGACCAAGCTGGGAATCCTGTTCCCATACATGTCATAGCCATTAAACTGCACACTAGGGTTCTGGGGACCGAACTGCACTGACTGTCCTCCAAACTGACCAATAGTAGAAAATATTGTACCGATGCAAGGAGCCGAATACGGGGTGGAACCATACAAATACTGGGTAAGAGGGGAACACACTGCAGGTTGAGGAAAATTGCTTTGGAGCTGAGACTGCGGATACCTCGGAATACTGTCTTGACAAATCTGATTCCCTAAAAGACGATACTGACCATTCTGCTGTACATTAGACTGACCACCCTGAAAACTGTCGGGGTACATTCTGAACTGGGGTTGGGGATGACCTGCTTGGAGCTGAGATCCATACTGAAACTGCGACGCTGGGGCATTGGGAGCTGGAGAGGAAGTGAGATCGAAGAAGTTTGATGATTGGCCGCCACTCTTGCTAACACCCTGTTGAGCAACTTGGTTATACCCTTGAGAGGATGGGGGAGGAGACCTTCCTTGGGCATTCATAATCATTCCCAGAGATGGCATTTGATCAAGGCGCAGTGTATAGCTCATGGGAGGAGGCATAGCATTATAACTGGGCTGAGCAGGCTGGACAGGAGGAGCGGATTCGATCCCATTGTTGTTGTCTTCCGTAATTTCCTCATAAGAACCATCTTCTCGACGGAGTATTGCTATCCCCTTAGCTCTCATGGCCTCAACAAAGCGGCTATGGGCCTCCTCCTCTCGGGCCTTGGCATTCTGAGCTAGTAAGCGGGCCTCACGCTCCCTGGCTAGAGCAGCTTCCAAAGTTATCCTCAATTCTTCTGTGGTCATATCGTTCAAACCCGGTTGACCCATTGACACCGAACCTCCAGCGGACTGAGCGGCAAACACATCTCCATTCCCGGCCATATCTGACTCTGCACTGACTGAAACTGCTTGAACACGAACCAAACGAGCTCCTGGGACAGATGAACGGGTCCAACTCGCCGTAGCTGCAGGGGTAGATACGGGTTTATAAGGTAGGGGAAAAAAAGGATTTCGAGAGAGGGAGAGGAACGAGGGACAGACTCGCACAAACAATTTTATTTATCTTCAAGTATAAATCAGTGTCTTAAATCCTAAGTACGGTTGGGAAAAGAGAAGCCTTTATTTAAACTAACTACACCTTGGGGAAGCCTAGGGATGCAACGTTCAAATTACACTAAATGCCTTGCGTTGAAATATATAATAGGTAATGACACCTAACCAAATCCTAACATCATATGGAACGGAGAGGTTGTCCAAATTTCTGGGAAAATTTGGGCAGCATAACGGGTATTCTCGAAGAATTTTGAAGAAAAAATCCGGCATGACCTCTCGTCGGTGCACGTTGACAATGCGACATGATCTCTCGTTTAGCACACGCCACGGGAGTGACATGTCCCCATGTGAAATCATGTTGCGTTGGCAACATGCCCACAAGATGCGAGGTTTTGGGGGAAGGTATAAGGACCTACGATATGTTTCAAAAACAATTCATTTTGGTGTAATAAAAACGTTGTATCAAAAATCAACCGTGGGTAAGGTTTAAGTGTGGTGCCACCTATAACGCACTAGGGGGTAGGTTTGATTTCAGGCGCTCAAGCGTAAGCAAATTTCATGGCCGTCCGCGATGCCGTCAATCGCACCCGAGGGTTCTAGATCTACGTGGTGTAGTGTGCGGATGACTAATTCTTTTATTTATGAAAAACAAAATTTTATTATTTTCATTTTATTTATTTTTGAAAGAAAGAAGAAAACACACACACTCTCACAGGGAAGAAGAGGGAACAATAATCAACTGAGCCACATTCGATCCAAGGGACTGCCCTCAAACCAACTTCCTGAATACCTGTTCAGTGGCCACTCCTGTCGCGTGACAAGGACATCAGGGGACAGAGATGTCGCACGACCAGGGTAGTCACTGAACCAGAACCCTTGCAAACAATCAAATCAGGCCCTGCCTCTCCGTGGCAAGGGACAAGCAAAATATCTAATAGCACAACAAGAAAGGCCACAAAACACAAGGCTCACAAGTTTCATAATCAACAAAATGCATGAACCACAAAAGATTATCAAAGATGCACACAAAGATGGATATATTGGATGTTCAATCTAATGAAAGCTTGACCCACTTTACTTTTGAAAAATAGGTTTTCAAAGTGTTTCCCCAGCGGAGTCGCCACTGAATGTGCGCTCGCCAGCGAAATTTTGTTTTCACGATGAAAAAGTAAAAAAAGGAGTCGCCACGCCATGTTTTAGAGGTACACTTTGAAAAACCTTTTAAGAGAAAATGAGTTCGGGGGTCAGGTTACGTGTTGGGAAGAACCGAGAGTTCACCCAACACGCCTCGTCCGTAGACGAGTCTTTCTAATCAAACATCCAAGCAATCCATAAGTGTGTGCAAGCATCGATAATAAACAAGCGTGGTAAACATGCATTTTATTGATATGAATTGAGACTTACAACTTGTGAGCCAATTATTCAGGGAGGCCACATCCCTTATACAATCGACGTAACAGTTACGAGAAAGGAAAAGGGTTCCTGCAAACAGGCATAATGTGTCGCATGACACATGACATAGATGACCAGATGTGTCGCGTGACACAGGATCGCCTATGAACAATGTGTCGCGTGACACATAATGACCATCTGCAGGAACTTACAAATTTGAACACAAAATCAACAATAACCAACACAGATCTAATTAATCAAACAGATTAGCTTTGAAATGTAAAATTAACAACAATTCGACCCTGAGAGTGTGGATATGGAGAGATCCACACTCCCTTGGGATCTAAACAATGATCTCAACAAATATCCAACAATGAACACCCAATTATTCAGATCAACCAAGTTAAACAGAGAGATTGCGATTGGGATTCAGTAATCTAGACGGATGGAGTCTGATTACTGAATCCTAGAAGAGTAAAACAATAGAATTATAAAGGAATTAGGTAGAAGAGAGAGAGAGAAGAAGGGGTTTGAGGATGTTACCCTTGTTGCTTCCACGAATTCTGTATCAAGTTAGATACAGAACCCTTCAACTGCAGCTTCTGGTCTTGGGAAGCTTGGGAGAATTGGTACAAGGTAGATCTAAGGTTTGGTTGAGAAGGTGAGTTGAATTGGAGGGAATTGGGGTAGGTTAGAGGTAGGAGAGAGAGAGGGTTGTGTTTGGGGTGTGTGTTACGATGCAATTTCTGCAGAGTAACAATAGGTCAGGTTGGGATCCATTTCTAAGAGGGGAAGGGTCTTATTTATAGGCTGCAGTTAGTGGTCACCTTGTGTCGCACGACCTTACGTAACCACTTTTCAGGCCTCGGCTTGTCGCGTGACATAAGGCGTCACAACCGCTTTTGGCGCCAAAACCAGTTTCTGGAACATTCAGGCTTGAATACCTAAAAATTCCAAAAGGGTTTATTCCCAGCAGGTCCTTTGGCATGAGCAAAGCACCAAAAGGTACTTCCTTCGCGGGAAACTTATGAGATGTTTCCGGAAGTCTCGGGATAGGCTGGGAATTTACCAAAACGCCCCTCAATGCAATTTTATTACATTAAAATGCATCTAAAAGGGTCGCGAATTGGATTGGCGTACTTACAGAACCCTACCTCACCATGTAACAAATCCCATCTTCTTAGAATGATAATACACTCCTCTCTAGTCAATTCCCTCCATGGACCCTCTAATCGTTTATAAATCCTAAGGTTTTGGAGTTATACCCATACCTAACACCTAGCTCGAAGCTAAAGGTCCTAGCCATGGCGAAATAAAAGGATAAACTTGAAATTAAACCTAATTACAGAGGAATTGAGGGGTACCTTGATTGATTTGGGGAAGAAGGAATTCAAAGATGAAGCGGAGAGCTCGATTACGCCAGAAAATCAAAGTCCTTTCTTTTGTTCTTGCTCGGTGCTTGAGTAATTAGGGATTGTAAAGTTTTAAATGGAAAATGATTTTTCCTTTTATATGTCTCCAAAACCTTACCTGAATTGGAAAGGGTAGGGGACATAACCATTCGTTATGTCAGTTAATGCTCAGCATCGGTTCCCAATACAGTTGTCATATCGCCAGAACCTTATCATTATTGCAAAAATTACGGTGCATTAAACATCGTATCCAACTGTCAAAAGTCAATGGTCGAGAGCGACCCACATCTACTCAGTCGACCATCCGACGGCGAGCTGTGTAAGCCTTCACGTAAATTGTTTACAACTTCATGGTCGACAAAGTCAACTCAGAAAGTTGGGGACTACTGAACGAAATAAAAGTGATGGGCCAGGCCCGACGATTGAAGCCCAACAGTTCAGACGTTACAAAGACAATACCATGGAATGAGCCAATCCAATTGCTACAACACCAACGACCCAACGACAAAGATCAGTCGACCTATCTCATTGTCCGAGCATCCTTGGTCCCGACCTAGCTTCGTACGACATACGATCATCTACTTGTACAATTTCTATCTGGATAAGGCACCAAAGTCAGGACGACCTCGAATACTCAGGCGACCTCGACCTACAGACACGTGCGTATATCTACGACCCAATCTGTAACCGTCTCCTACAATCACGGAGATCGTTACGTCTACATTGTATCCACGATTTAAGGAATTCGATATGATCCTACATCACTACTATATATACCAGACAACATCCAACGTCAAAAGTTAATGTCTTAGAACTTTTAACGTCGTTATTTTTTTTAGTATATTACATTATTTGATACAAAATTAGAAAGTACTAATAATAAAGTAAGAACCAGTAAGTACATTGAATTAATTGATTAAAATTAGACATTACGTTTCATAAATTGGTCGTTCGGCCAATAAATTATACTCCCTCCGTTCCATTTCAAGGATTTTAGGGTAGTATTTCACGTTTCTTAAGAATTTTTTTAAAAAACGAATAAATAATTGCAAGTGGATAGAAGATTAGAGGAGAAAGAATGTAGAAGTTAAAACATTTATGATAAAACCTCTTTTTGATTGGTTTTTGTAAATATGTTAACATTATAAGGGTATAAATGTCCGAAACACTGCTCAAAATTTGTCATTTATGAAATGGGACTCTTAGTCTGAAACGGATCAAAAGGAAAAGTATGGCTCTTGAAGTGGGACGGATGGAGTACTAAAAATGAGTTTTATCTATATTATTAACTTATTTAATTTTTATTTTTTTTTTCTAATCTAAATAGGATCAACATATGTTCCCATATTTCTCCTTTTGGTGACTCGAACTAGGAACCTTTGGTCTCAAATGAGGAGTGCCTACCTTTGATCAATTATATATAAAGAAAATAAAAAAAAATATATATTATTGATGCATTAGTATGCGTATTTTTTATTATAATATTTATATTTTATATATTATTAATCAAAATCCTATTAAATAAATAAAAAATTACAACAAAATAGATTTTTTTTCCTCTCTCTTATCCAATTTGATAGTGAAAGTGGGACATGAAAATAAAATAAAAAGAGAGAGAAAATGTTCAATGAAGAAATAATTATATGTTGCAAAATATGGATAAGAATGTATACGTGTAAACGCAACAACAACTTACAATTATGGATAAGATTTGACGACGCCGTGTTTACGTGTAAAGTCTCGTCCTTTTATTATCGCCTTGTCTCAACATAATCTATTTTATTTTTTTATGTTTTAAATTATTTTTATTTTGTGCCCAATAGGTGTGCTGTGCCACTTGTAAAGTTATACTGTGTATCTTTAGTGTTGTGTATTTGTCGTTAATTTTGGAAACAAAATTAATTATTTTTGTGCACTTTTTACTTAAATATTCATAATGTATACAGTATATTATATCGACCTGACACATATATATGTCGACTATATGTCAATTATAAATTGGTAAAAAAATATGGTAATATTCGAAGTGAAATCAAATTAATTCACTCATGTCACGTTGTTGTTTGTCAATTTTTTTTATATTATTGATCACACGTTATTTACCACCTTAGGAAACGTTTCAGATCAGTCTTAGTTCAGTATTTAGGTTGATCTTCAGTCAATGTGACTTAAAATCATGAACAAACGACTAGCCGAATTAGCCTCCGGCTAAGACCAACCGACGTGATGATGAGATAACGTGTATTAGGCTTATAAAATGAATTGTATAACGTAATACTCAAATAGTAAATAAGGCATTACCCTTGAACGTTGAATGTTGTAAGGTATTTATAGTGTTGATGTAGGATCGTGTTGAATTCCTAAATCACAGGGATGATGTTAGCGTAACTGACTCCGAGAAAGTAGGAGACGGTTACAAATAACGATGTGGTTGACGCACGTGTTAGTAGGTCGAGATCGATTGAATTGTCAAGGGCGACCTGACTTTGTAACTTGGTTTGATATGAATTGCACAAGTATGTGATCGAATGTTGAACGAAGCTAGGTCGGAACCAATAATAGTCGGACAATGAGCTTAATCGACTGATCTATATTGGGTCGTTGGTATCGTAAAGATTGGACTGGCCCATTTGATAATATGATCTGAATAACGTATAAAAGGCTAGGTTCACTCGTTGAATCTGACTTATCATTTTTAGTCCGTTCATTTGCCATCTTAGAAAATTTTTGTGTGTACATGTGGTAAGCTAAGTAAACAAAAATTATAATAATTAAGACGTTGGAAATCATATAAAAAGAAGTGTAGAAATTACGTAATCAAATTACAATTTGCCCTCCGACTAGACTAATAGTAGTGTATTTTGGAGAAAATAATACTCCCTCTGTCATAAAATATTTGTTTCATTTGACTTTTTTGTTAAACTTTGACCACAAATTTATGAGAGATTAATTATGCTCATGAAATTCTATAAGTTGTTGTGGATAATATTATTAATGGTGAATCAATAGAAATTTTTAGAATTTCATGAACATAATTAAATTGTCATATATTTGTGATCAAAATTCAATAAAAAGTCAAATGGGACAAATATTTTGGGACGGAGGGAGTAGTAGTACTTGATTCACTATATCTATAGTCTATTAAGTTTTGGTAATACATCACTTTCAACCTTCAAACTTAAACTACTAATTACTAAACCTTTACGCTTTAGTTTTAGTTTTAATCGTTTCTAAACAAACACAAGACTGATGACCGAATCTTTTTGCTTACTTAATTTCACCTTTTTATCTTTATGCTCCATTTCAATATATTATTTCAATTTTTTTCTTTCAAAAATAATAATAAAAACAAAATACTTCCTCCAATAAAAGCTTGTTTTATTTTTGATTTAAAAAAAAAAAAAACTTGAAATATTAATTCATAGAGAGTTTCTAAGAACTTGCAAATATACAAAAAGTATTCAAATGTTTACGTAATATACTAACAATGAATGAAAATTTAGATATATAATACGAATAATTTAATATTAAATTTCGGCAGTTAAAAACCGTATAAAGTGATTCTAAACCAACTTTGCCTAACTTTAATGCAAATATTAAATTAACCCCTTTTTCTTTTGAGGCCAATATGCTTCCACTTTAAGTCGTTTACACAAGCACAAGCTTAGACATTTACGCCAAGTTTCATTCCTTTTCTCCTTTTTAATTAACTGAAAGTTTGATTTTAACTGTTAAAATCATAAGCACGGATTCAACGAAAAAAATTATGTAATAATGATTTTATTGTTTATTCAATCTGTTTTGTAATAATAAATATTAGTTTTTTTATATATTTTTTAAAATAAGTGGCAATTTTTTGAAAAGAAAATGATTTTAGTGATGATTATTTGTATCGAGGAAAGCTAATACAAGCAAATAAAATAAAATAAATTTGTAAAAAAAGTAATAACTCATTTGCAACATTTATTATTAATTTGAGATTCTCTCTCAACATCTTTCGGTTCGCTCGACTACGTTTTATTAGCATCAAATTTTTTTCTGGACCTTTTTGTCAACGAGAACTCGACCATTGATACAACGCTTGAGTCGACATCCATCTCTGTTATCTACCATTGACACTTAATAATACTATATCTGACACTCTTTTACACAATTACTGACAGTTTATAAAACTATCACTGGTACTCAATTACATATACACAATTATTCAACTATACTCCCTCCGTCTCGCTAATATCCGCACTAACACTGTTTGCACGGGAATTAAGGAATATGATATTTTAATAAAATGTTGTGAGTGTAAAAGTAAAATAGGAGAGAGAATGAGTGGAGGGAATAGTAAATTATAATGGTGTTGTGAGTATTAAAATAATGTAGGAGAGAGAATGAGTGGAGTAGGATGAATATTTTATTAATATAAAGTTTCCTTTTTGGGAGTGTGCGATTTGTAATGGGACGCCCAAAAAGGAAAGTGTGCGGTTTGTAGCGGGACAGAGGGAGTACATGTAATGTAATGACACAAAATTACATTTGCACTCGCACAAAATTACACTTGTGTTGATAGACGATTATATATACACGACCCATCAATTACTCATTGTACCTGCTAATGTGTCCTTATAATCTGTTTCACAACTGCTGCTCATCAATATATAGTTACATATTGCAGGGATCGAAGACGACGTTAATCTGGAATAGAAAAAATCTTCCAATCAAACTTTGAAGGTTTTGATACTGCTTTCTCCGAACAAAGAATTGTGTTAGGTCTCTGTCTTGCTCCTATTTGAATGAAAATTTGTCTCTTCCTCGCTTTCTCACTTAGAAAAGCTTGGATGGCAAACGAAGAAACAACGCAATACGTATAAATTGAGTTATGTTATTTTGGCTGCTGATTAAAAATTCGTTTTTGCCATCTATTATGAAAAATTAATTTTTCCTAAAAACAACTCCTATAACTACTATAAATATATTAAGGATTTTTCGGCCTAAAAAAGCAATAGAGTGAGGTTAACACAAGTATATGTTAATTAAATGATTGAAAATTAATAATATTTCAAATTATCACTCATATTTAACATAAACCACAATAACGGGACCCAAAATTATTCTGTAATTACTTTCTTCATTATTGAAAAAGGTATGTCAAATATTATACATAAATTGTAAGTTGATGATGCAAAAAACATTTGTATCGGCCCAAATGCATCGGCAAGTTGTATCCTACATGATTGAATAGCCTGAAAAATAAGAACAAACAAATAAACTAAGTCGGGGCGCCACCGGCAAATGGCCTACGGCGTGAGAGTAAGTATTTGTATTTAAATAGAGAAATCAATTGACAAGAGTTTAAAGTCAAAAGATGTGTTACCCAAATAATGTGAATTATGGCTTGTTTATATATTTATAGCATTGTAGAGTCATTGTTGGATAAGAAAGCGTGTGAGAAAAGGTTATAATCCTAGGAGGATTATAACAATTGATATTCCTTATTTGAGTAGGATTAGTTAATGTTTTCTGCACGTGCGCATTAGAGGAGATCTCCTTGTCGTACATGGTTTGGTCGACCTAAATTGTGCCGAGGAAGAGAATTGTGAAGGGTAGGGAAGCCCCTTTCCTTGTTTTGTTGACAACCGAGAAGGGGATCCTCGTCTTCAAAGGAGGTCTTGCTCGGCCTTGATGGGTGTCTTGCTCGGCATAGTGATTATGCTTCGTCGGCATGCAGTTTTGTTGGGCCTTGGTCATTAGTCGCTCTACTATGTCTAGATCGACTTAGTGGGAAGTGACGAGAAGGTACAACGAGCAAAGGTATGGAGGGCCCACTCCCTTTGTCGTAATTTGAGACTTTTGTGGATTATGTTTTGGGCCCAATCCATTGGGCCTTGCCCGGCCTAATCCACGTTCATACCTCGGTTTATACTGTTCAGTGGCCTCCGACTTCCTAGCTCGGCTATGTCGAGTAGGAAGTGTTGCTCTACCTCGGCTTAAACGAATACGAACGGGCTGTTACGTGTCATGAGGCACTTCATTATCCGCCGGTTAATTCGTACAATGATGGGCGTCATACAAAATCTGACATCCACCTTAGGAACCCTTTAGAGCATTTATTGCGAGGGAAAGGATGGCGTCTTAACCCGATTTTTTACCATAATCGTTTCAGATTTGGGTATAAAAGCTAAAATTCACTTCATATTTACTCTTTTATCACCATTTCGGCTTGAGAGAGCATTATAAGGTTGTAAAAACAGTAAATCGTCTTCTTGGTTTCTTGATTCCTTTGACAATTTCTGGGTTGTTTTTTTCGATTCTTTCGAGTTTCTCACCAACAAATCATCAAATCAGGTATAATTTCTCCCCTTTCTTCTTATTTTGCGCTTTGATTGGATTTTCTAGGTTTAGTGTTTGTTGTTCTTGGCGTGTTCCTTATGTAAGATTCCAGAACTTAATTTGTGTATTCAAAAGCAATGAATATATAGTACAATAGGAGGAGTCCTATTCTAATACAAGGATTTGTAAATCCAATCTATACAATAAATATTAAGTTTCCTAATTTTATAAACTACTCAATATACACCAAAGTAATTTGGGAACCAATTGGAATTAGGAAACATAGGAAACATCCGTGTGCAGGATTCCAGAATAGATCAGGAAACAGCCAGGCCACGAGGCTGGCGCCTGGAGCTGGCCGAGGCTGGCGCCTGGCAGGCAGTGGCCATGGCCGAGGGATGTTGGCGCTGAGGCGGCCGCATGGCGCTTGGTGAGGCGAGCGCCTGGGAGGCAGTAGCCGTGGCCTGTTGATGCTGAGGCGGCCACTTGTGCTTGGCCGAGGCGTGCGCCTGAGGACCAGAAGGGTCAGCCATGGATTGCAGTAATTGAGGCGGACGCTTGGCTTGTGGTGAGGCTGGCACCTCATGTGCTGCTGAAGGTTCATCCTTGATACCTTAACCGCCATTGTTGTACTTGTTTGAAGCTTTTTTTTTAGTTTCCTTTAAATCAACTTTTTGTGCCTTCCTCGTCCTTAGAAATGGCGAGGACGTGGAGAAGTAACCCAAACGCCCTCTACATATATTCACATATTGTGGGGATCGAATGCGACGTTAATTTGGAGTAGAGTAAAGAGTTGATTCTTTTGGTTTAAGATACAAATCTTCCAATCAAACTTTGAAGGTTTTCATACTGCTTTCTACGAACAAAAAATTGTGTTAGGTCTCTGCCTTGGTCCTATTTGAATGAAGATTTTGTCTCTTCCTCGCTTTCTCACTTAGAAAAGCTTGGATGGTAAACGAAGAAACAACGCAATGCGTATAAATCGAGTTAGGTTATTTTGGCCGCTGATTTAAAAACCCCATTTTTCCCATCTATTTGAAAAAATTGATAAGGATTCTTCGGTCCTAAAGAAGCAATAGAGTGAAGTTAACACAAGTATATGCTAATTAAATGATTGAAAATTAATAATATTTCAAATTATCACTCATATCTGACATAAACCACAATAACGGGACCCAAAATTATTCTGTTAAAACAGAGTAGAGTATATGTTGAAAATAGAAAACAAGTAATAATCACACAATACACAGATATACGTGGTTCACCGACTTAGATGTCACCAAATCCAACATAAATTACTTTCTTCATTATTGAAAAAGTTATGTCAAATATTATATATAAATAAATATATTTCTAATAAGAGTTGGTCTGGTGAAAAACGCGTTTCTCCATCTCTGTATGGAGAAACGGGTTTTTTAATATATTCAAAAACCAGCAACCATTTGAATTAAACCGGTTCTATTGTCCAAAAATCTACAAAAACCTAGATAAATTCAATATTTGCGTAGATACACACAGAGACACACTACAACGATCACAGCAAATGGAGACGAGCAGGACAGTTCAATCAAAATGAATATCAAGAAACAATATAGAAATCGATATTGATTAAATCAGGTAATATTAACCAAATCAACAACTATTGTTTTTAATTTTAATGAACGTTTATTGTACTAAGGTCGCTTGTTATTGTACATTTCCAGAGATTGATCTACGTAATTTTGGATCTATCCATCAATAGCATAAATGGAAGCTCAATTAAATGACAGATATTCAGAAATATAACAAATCGATATTCTCCAGGCTACACAAATCGATATTCTCCAGGCTACAGGTTTGATCTCTATATCCATACCCAGATATTTATATAAATTATATCCAGATATTTATATAAATTATATCCAGAAGTACCAAAAATGTATATCCAGAAATGTGTAAGGTACATATCCAGAAATTTATATAAATGATATCCAGAAGTACCAAAAATGTATATCCAGAAATGTGTAAGGTACATATCCAGTAAATTTATATAAATGATATCGAAGTACCAAAATGTATATCCCGAAATGTGTTAAGTACATATCCGAAACTTTCAAAATGAATATCCGAAACCTTCAAAGCGAATATCCGAAACTACCAAATTGAATATCGAACTACCAAATTATATATCCATAAACACACAATTGACCATGTCCGAAACTATAAAATGAGTATCCGAAACCTTCAAATGTATATCCGAAACTATCAAATGAATATCCGAAACATTCAAAATGAATATCGAGAACTACCAAATTGAATATCGAAACACACAATTGACCATGTCCGAGAAACAATAAAATGTATATCCGAAAGTACCAATTTGAATATCCGAAACTTTAAGCGGCAATGTACTAGGTCGAGGATATGGCCATATCCTTGGCCAAGGCCAATGCTATATCCAGAAACTACAAAAATGAATATCCGAAACTTTCAAAATGAGTATCCGAAACCTTCAAAATGAATATCCGAGAACTACCACATTGAATATCGAGAAACACACAATTGACCATGTCGAAACAATAAAATGTATATCGAGAAAGTACCAAGTTGAATATCCGAAACTTTAAGCGGCAATGTACTATGCGAGGATATGGCCATGTCCTTGGCCAAGGCGAATGATATATCCGAAACTACAAAAATGAATATTCGAAACCTTCAAAATGAATATCCGAGAAACTAACTAACTCTGCCTTTTCTTGCGAGAATCATATTCTTCTATTGATTTAGAATCTCAAATTCAACAACCTACGAGATCCACGAAATTGGGCTACAAATAGGTTTTCTCTCTTAACTTTATTGACATATTGCTTTAGAATTGCGATTTCATATAACATTATTCTTTTTAATATATTTTGTGTGTGCGAATCATGTGAGGACCCTAATATTGATATAAGCAAAAATTTGCTTTGGGAACAAAAGCAAAGACATGGGAGGAATTGTACAAAGCTGTATAAACTTCATGCAAATGCACTAGGATTTAGTATTAAGTTGTCAACAAATCATGTTTCAAAAAAGACTTCAAGGATATTAGACAAGCTATTCCGTTGCTCATGTGAAGGAGTTACGGATCAACCCAAGAGGATAAAATCGGTGTTCCATCACCGGTTGATGTTAATGAAGTTCAAATTCCTTCACCGGTTGAACAACTCGATGTTACCAAAAAACAACAAAAGAGAAGGAGAAATTACATAAAGAGGACTCAATGTAAGGCTCTTTTGAGGGCGAAATTGCTAAAAGAGGAAGATATGTATGTTGTTGACCGCCATGTTACGAGCACAATCATCCAATGACAAGGACGGATTGGAACCATTTGAAGCGTAGTGAAAGGTGTATCTCGAGAAGATCGGGGTGAAATAATTGAAATAATGGAAGAAGGCGGTATAAAACCAGGCGATGGATATAGTCTTTTGGTAAGCGGTTTGGTGGAGAGGAACATGTTGGTCACACAAAGAAAGATCATGTCAATTTTGTTCGAAACTTAGAATGGAAAAAATTGAAAATGGTGATGCTCGAGAATGTTGTTGATAGGCTTTTTGAAATTTATTTTGGAAGATCGAGGGTTCTATTTTAAAATCAAATTTGATGATGAAGGAAGACTTGGGGCTATATTTTGGAGAGATAGTATGATGAAGGAAGATTACAAGCTCTATGGAGATCTGGTTATATTTGACACAACTTATACTACAAATAGATACAATCTTATTTGTGCCCCAATAGTTGGCATTAATAATCATTGGAACACTGTCATGTTTGGTTGTGCTTTCATAGCAAATGAAAAAAAGAAACATTTGTGCGGTTGCTTAAGCGGTTTAGAAAATCAATGGGAGGAAAAGAACCAAAAACAATATTTACAGACCAAGACCAAGCAATGTCAAATGCAATTGAAGAGGTATGATTATAAAATTCCATAACCAGTTCTTTTATAATATTTCTTATCTAGTATTTTATTTGTGCTATATAGTTCTAAAAATAATTCGAGATGTGCCTTAACTTTGCCCGGATGTCATTGGTGTTTATATCCGAAACTACCAGATTGAATATCCGGTAGCTAGTCATTCTAAAGTATCTGGTTATTCAATATAAAGTTTCTTGGATATTCAATTTGGTAGTTTACTGGATATTCTTTTGGTAGTTTACGGATATTCAATTGTTAGTTTACGGACATGGACAAGGCCTAAGCCATGACAAAAAATTGGTCAATGAAAATTTATTGTATGTTAATATCCGAAGCATATAATGTTAATATCCGAAACATTATTATAATACGAGTATTTGAAGGGCGGACGAGGCATAGGCTATGTTTATGGCACATCGAACAAAATCTTTGTATCCCACTTTGGACAATTGAAGACAAATGAAGATTTTAAAAAGAATTTGATCATTGTTTAATGGGATGTACCGGTGAGGATGAATTTGAAAGTTGTTGGGAGTCAATCTTTGGTGAAATACAATCTCGTTGAAAATTCTGGTTCAAGCGTCTATATGGACTACGGGAGAAATGGTGCACGGCTTTAAGCACAAATTTCTTCTCATTTGGAATATTGTCATCCCAAAGAAGCGAGAGCACAAATCATGCCCTTTGTTTCAAAGCAAACGAAACACATCCCTCACTCGGTTCTTTGACATATTCAATGAAACAGGTTAAACGTTGGAGGAATGCGAACAAGAGAAGGAATTTCAAGCATCAATCTCGGTCCCTCAACCGAGACATGTATGGTGGTATCATAAAACAAGCGGTGAGGTATACACACCACGAGATATTCAAGTTCTTTGAGATTGAGGTAAAGCGAGCTTTTCTGCTTTGTATACAAATTTGGAGATGAAAGTGATGAAGATTGCGAGATTCATACATGTTGCTCATGAGAAGTACCCGAGATAAATATGAGAGTGTACTCTTTGTTAGGAATGATGAAAGTGTAACGGTTGTATGCGGTGCAATCGGTTTACTACGATCGGTTGGTTGTGCTTTCATTGCATAAAGGCGTTGAATTTGTCAAATGTCACAAGGATACGAGATATCTACATTGAAAAAAGGTGGACAAAGATGGCAAAAAAGATGTATGGGACAAAGTCTATCAAGGAAAAGATAATACATCAACGAGAGAAAAATGAATTCATTCCACGGAAACAAAAGATGGCAATGAAATACCACAATCGATGATGGCTTGTCATGAAAACAGTGCAAAAAGATCTTGGAAGATGGGTTCAATAGAGACTCACTTCTTATACAACAATTGTTGTCAGAAAATCAACAGGAATGTAGATCTACGACAAGTGTTAATGATAGCGTTGGTTCAGAAAGTATAACAAGTGCTCCAGCTGTGATGGATCCAATTCGTGCAAATACAAAGGGCAGAAAACGAAAGCTAAAGACAAAGTTTGATAGAAGAAAGCCAATCACTGATGAGTTTGGTTCAAAAACACCAAATGAACATTTGATTTAATAGTTTTTAGATTGAAGTACAATTTATTAAGTTGACTAGTTAAATATTTTATATACAGATATTTGATGTTTTTATGTTCAGAAATGAAAGAAATTGATATCCAGAAATTGCTTATTGGCTTTGGCATTGACCTTGTCCTTGACCTTGATTTTGTACTTAGCCTTGGCCTTGACCATGGCCAAGTCCAAGGCCAAGGCCAATTATATATCCAGAAGTATGTGAATTTATATCCAGAAATGTGGTAGGTGCATATCCGAGAAATAAATGTATGCAGTTGGTAAGTGCGTTGATATCCAGTCAGGCCAAGGCCATGGTCAAGGCCAAGGCCATGGCCAAGCCTTGGACTTGGCCTTGGCCTTAGCCTTGCCATGGACAAGTTGGTCTTGGCCTTGAACTTGTCATGGATTTGGCCTTGGCCTTGGCCTTGGCCAAGTCCAAGGTCAATGCCAATTATATCCAGAAGTATGTGAATGTATATCCATAAATGTGGTAGGTGCATATCCAGAAATTGATGATAGTTTCTGGATATACATTTGTAAGTTTACGGATATAGAATTGATAATTTACGGATATAGAATTGATAGTTTCTGGATATAGAATTGATAGTTTACGGATATACTTTAATGGTCAAAAAGCATTCAAACTTACTATTGAATTCAAAGAGTAATAAATGTGTACAGGTTGGTAAGTGCATTGATATCCAGAAGTCGAGGCGAGGCCATGGTCAAGGCGAGGCCATGGCTAAGCCTTGGACTTGGCCTTGGCCTTGGCCTTGCCATGGACAAGTTGGCCTTGGCCTTGAACTTGTCATGGATTTGGCCTTGGCCTTGGCCAAGTCGGCCAAGGCCAATTATATCGAAGTATGTGAATGTATATCGAAATGTGGTAGGTGCATATCCGAGAAATTGATGATAGGTTACGGATATAGAATTGATAGTTTACGGATATAGAATTGATAGTTTACGGATATAGAATTGATAGTTTACGGATATACTTTAATGGTCAAAAAGCATTCAAACTTACTATTGAATTCAAAGAGTAATAAATGTGTACGGTTGGTAAGTGCATTGATATCCGAAGTCGAGGCCAAGGCCATGGTCAAGGTCGAGGCGAGGCCATGGTCAAGACCAAGGCTAAGTTCAAGGCCAATTAAAGTTTACGGGTATTCAATATGGTTGTTTACGGATATAAATTTTGATAGTTTACGGATATTCAAATTAAGAGTTTACGGATATAGAATTGATAGTTTACGGATATTCATATTGAATGTTTACGGTTATACATTTTGATAGTTTTACGGATATTCAAATTAAGATTTTACGGATATAGAATTGATAGTTCTACGGATATACTTTAATGGTCAAAAAAGCATTCAAACTTACTATTGAATTCAAAGAGTAATAAATGTGTACAGTTGGTAAGTGCATTGAATTCATTGACCAACTTTTGGTGGTTTCAAGTACTCGGCCTATATAAATCTTGTCAAAGGTAAGCATATACATCAAGTTCAAGAAAAATTCTACCTTTAATAATTTTTCTAGTGATGAACAAAGGCAAGGGAAATTGCAGGGGAGCCAACTTTGGGTGATTCAAATGATGACAAAAGTTGGAAAATATACATGGTGTGCTACCAAAAATTGCTCAATGGTCATCTTGTTGTTTTGCGGCCTTCTTACGCAAATGGAACTCCCTCATTTCGTTGTCCATTGGAGCCATGTAATGGACACAATTGTAGGGATAAGGATTATGTGGGGATAGTCAATCATGCTCATGAGTTTGGCAACGCTCACAACATTGATGAAGGCTGCTAGGATTCACCACAAGGCTTTGGAAATGTATTTGGAATATATTTTGAATGAATATGATCCAAAAAACAAATTGAATGACAATGTAGGCGATGATGGAGCGGTGGTAGTGGTAGTGTTTAATGGTTACTAAATTCTGTTTTTAATATTGTTGTGTTTGATGTATTTTGTAATATAGGTGATGTATTGTTATCGTATTTGTTTTTGTTTGAAATTTGGCACTATTGAATCCATATTTGTTTTTGTTTGAAATGTAGTTAACTATTGAATCCGTATTTGGATATTCATTTGTAAGTTTACGGATATTCATTTAGATAAGTTTCCTTGTTTTTAATGGTCAAAAAAGCATTCAAACTTACTATTGAATTCAAAGAGTAATAAATGTGTACGAGATGGTAAGTGCATTGAATTCATTGAATTCAAAGAGTAATAAATGTATGTGCATTGAATTCATTGAGCAACTTTTTGGTGGTTTCAAGTACTCGGCCTATATAAATACCATACAACACCACTCCTACCATCACAACAAAAAAATCAAATTTCTCAAAATGAATAACAACAACAACAACCAAGCTCGGCGGGACGAAAGTTCGATTACGATTTAGGGTTTCGGCTGAGGAGGTTGAATATGTAGATGATAATGTGGATGTTCCGCCTAGGGTTCCGCCTAGGGTTAACAGAGAATTGACCCTGGAGCAAAAAGTTGCAAGTCACAAGCGATCAATCCAAAATGGGCGTTTTCCCCTCTATAATGGGGAAAATAAATTGCAATGCCCATTCTGCCCCCAGAGGAGCTTTCTAACAAGAACATTGACTTGGGACCAACTCTTTGCGCATGCTATTCATTTTGGATCTATTTCTTCGTATGGAGAAATATCCATGGAACAACACATTGCACTAGAGCAGCATATGACAGAAGTCAATGATGGGAATTAGGGGATGTTGATGTTTGTTCTTGTTGCTGTTGTTGTTCTTGCTCCTCCCCTTGTTGCAGTTGTTTTTGTTGTTATTGTTGGTTTTTTTTTTTTTGTAATTATATTTAAAATAATTTACTTAGTTTGTTTTCTTTCAATTTTATATCCAGAAACTATCAAAAAGTATATCCAGAAACTATCAAAAAGTATATCCAGAAACCATCAAAAAGTATATCCAGAAACCATCAAAAAGTATATCCAGAAACTATCAATATGAATATCCAGAAACTATCAATTTTATATCCAGAAACTCTTAATTTGAATATCCAGAAACTATCAAAAAGTATATCCAGAAACAACTAAGTAAATTATATTTAAAATAATTTACTTAGTTTGTTTTCTTTCAATTTTATATCCAGAAACTATCAAAAAGTATATCCAGAAACTATCAAAAGTATATCCGAAACCATCGTATACCATCAAAAAGTATAGAAACCATCAAAAAGTATATCGAAACTATCAATATGACTATCCGAAACTATCAATTTTATATCAGAAACTCTTAATTTGAATATCTAGAAACTATCAAAAAGTATATCCAGAAACAACTATATTGAATACCCAGAAACTTTAATTGGCCTTTGTCATGGATATATCCAGAAATACCATAAAGCATATCAAAATGTATATCCAGAAACTATAAAAATGTATATCCAGAAACTATCAATATGCATATCCAGAAACTTTCAATATGAATATCCAGAAACTATCAATTCACTAAAGTACATTAATTACATCACCAAACCAGATTCCTAATTACATAATTACATACATCTATGAATCTTGTACATTACTTTGTTCTTCTGTTCTTTTTGTTTTCTTCTCTTTTTCAAAAGTGTTTGTTTCAATCATTAAATTATGCTTATCTCTGTTCAATTGACTAAGCAAAAGTGTTGAAAGAATTTCAGCTCGTAGACGGATCCTTTGTTTATCCTACAAAGTAAAAAAAAAAAATTGTTAAAACATATATATACAAACTCATATAATATAAATATGAATAAAAAAAACTTTAATAGTACCTGACATAACTCAGGGCATGAGTACTTTGATCCTTGAAAATCATTCATCTCAGACATCACATAAACTCCACAATCATGGTTAACATCATTTTCTTTAAGAACCCAATCACATTCCATGTATTCAAATTTATATGATTTTTTGCCTTCAAAATCATTATAACATGGATGATCAATCTTCTTCAAAAAAGCTTTCATAGGCACATACTGAAAAAATTTAAAGTATAAAATATTAGATAACCAATGAAAACAAAAATGAAAAATATAAAACTGCTTTCGTAAGTTTCAAAACATATACCAATGCTCTCGTAAGTTTCACAACTTCAGCTTTTTTTGCTTCATTCATTGAAAGGTTGTCAAAATAGTGAATGGATTTTGAAGCCATGTTGTACACATATAGTGTAAAGTGCCCACTTTTATTGCTTCCCTTAAAGTATGGGAAAAAAAACTGCAAAAAAATAAGTATATTCAGAAATATATTAGGTGACTATCCAGAAATTTCTTATTTGTCTTGGACATGGCTAAATCTATGGCATTGGCCATGGCATTGGCCATGGCATAGGCCTTGGCCTTGGCCTAGGCCTTGGTCATGGATATATCCAGAAATACCATAAAGTATATCCAGAAATACCATAAAGTATATCCAGAAATTACTATGACATGGCATAGGCCTTGGCCTTGGCCTAGGCCTTGGTCATGGATATATCCAGAAATACCATAAAGTATATCCAGAAATACCATAAAGTATATTCAGAAATTACTTTGGCCATGGCATAGGCCTTGGCCTTGGCCTAGGCCTTGGTCATGGATATATCCAGAAATACCAAAAAGAATATCCAGAAATACCATAAAGTATATCCAGAAATTACTATGACATGGCATAGGCCTTGGTCTTGGCCTAGGCCTTGGTCATGGATATATCCAGGAATACCACAAAGTATATCCAGAAATACCATAAAGTATATCCAGAAATTACATTGGCCATGGCATAGGCCTTGGCCTTGGCCTAGGCCTTGATCATGGATATATCTAGAAATACCATAAAGTATATCCAGAAATATATTAGGTGACTATCCAGAATTTCTTATTTGTCTTGGACATGGCTAAATCCATGGCATTGGCCATGGCATAGGCCTTGGCCTTGGCCTTGGTCTAGGCCATGGTCATGGATATATCCAGAAATACCATAAATTATATCCAGAAATACCATAAAGTATATCCAGAAATTACTATGGCCATGGCATAGGCCTTGGCCTTGGCCTTGGCCTAGGCCTTGGTCATGGATATATCCAGAAATACCATAAAGTATATCCGAAATACCATAAAGTATATCGATTACTTTGGCCATGGCATAGGCCTTGGCCTTGGCCTAGGCCTTGGTCATTGGATATATCCGAAATACCATAAAGTATATCCAGAAATTTTCAATATGATATCCGAAATGTATTGACAAATGAAAATACATACGGATCTACTTCTTTCGGATCCATTAGATTCCCATCGACATTAACATCATTTTTCCAATACAAAAAAGTTTGAAGCATTTCTGCGGCACCAATACGAGCATTGCAAGAACGTTTCGCCCAAGTAGCTTTGTTAATATAAATGATAAACAATATCTTAAAGAAATTTCATGGATATATACCACCGCAATCGATATATACTTGTAAGTTGTTGAAAAAAGTAAACTTACGAGAATGTTGACACCAAACATAAATCTCTTCATTACACCCTTTTTATGTTCCGGCTTGTTCAACAACATTGCCCAAGCATTCACAATTACACTGTGATATACGTGTCTTCTCTCATACTCAAAATATCGATACGCTTCGGTCCAATGAGATCACTAAGCGAAAAAAGCAACTTGAAAAAAAATAATATTAGAATTTGAATACCATATTTAATTTCAAGCGTAATAATATTGAAATAAAAATGGGATATTACTTTTTTGACTCTGGAAGAATCAATTTTGAGAAGCAATAATCAACCACTTCCATCTTTATCTTTGGCATACCAATCATTACTTCCTTATTCTTCACCATAAATTCAGATGAAAGAATAATCTCACCATTCACAGGTTCCAAATGCACTTCATCTAACATCTTATCAAACTTCTCACCATTAACACCATGTTGAAAAATTTTAACAACCAAATTATCAATATCACCCAAAATTTGTGAAGAATATTCTTCTTCCACGTCAACTTCTTTAATAACGAGACATAGGCTCAATCATTGGTTGTTTAAACAGATGGGAATCGGTAACTTGATCCTACTGTATTAAGCCTAGCAATTTGATGCTCTGCGATTGATCTTCGATTGGTTGATCAACATTGGTAACATCTTGATCCTCATAATGCTCATGCGAGATATCTGTCATCAAAATCCTGAAATTTTTCAACATTATCATCGAACTATTTGTATGCTCGGATTCTTGACTACGTGAAAAAATCCTAAATGTTGGCAATGGTCCAACCTTCCCTTTCTCCTTGCTCATCTTTTGAAGTTTTCAATTTATCAATAATATCATCAATGTAATCAAAAACGACTTCCCAAGGTTCACTATCACCAACCAAATCCTCCTCTTGTGAGATCCTTTCTCAACATCATCATTATTAACTTTTTCTTTCCCCTTCTCAATTTTTGAAATCCTTGCAATGTGAGCATTGATAGCAACTTTAATATCATTGTGAAATATTTCCGGTGACTCTTTAACGAGAATCCAAAACTTGGAACATTTTCACTTGCGGGTATTTTTGTAGGATGACTTACATCCTCAACAAAAGGAGCGACATCAATCGGCAATCCAATTTGTCCTTCATCTAAATCATCCTCATAGCTTGTAATAGGATAAACATTATCCAAATAAAGAACTCCACCCCAACCAATCTTAGCTTCATTCCCGGCCACGACGAAATTTTCTCTTGAGTCCAATGTTGAATCAAAGGACGTGCGGTTGGTTCATGTTTACGCAAATATGAAAATCTATGAAAGTAAGCTATTAAAAGAATTGCCACACAACCACTGCAACACCTCACTTCTTGCCGAAGAAGCCTTAAACTTCCTAACACCATCGAGATAACTTATTCAATACAAGCGGCACCAATCAAACTTTTGATTTGAGTAACATCTTCAACCAATGCCAACAAAGAACGATCAGCTGACCTTTGTTACTACTAGTGCAAGAAAAGCGACTGACAAACAAGACATAGAGGCGTTTAAACTCATCACCTCCATCGGGTAGTTCTTTGATGCGTTCACCAAGCGACGGGCTGGAATACCATCTTTAACTTTCCCAAAGTATTTTTATATCGTGCGCTCAACCCTTTGTCAATTCCTATTGAACAATTTATCTTCTCTTTTTTTTAAGTTTCTAGGAAGACAAAGAATATCAAAAACATCATTTGTTGTTATATAATACTTGTTATTTTTGATTCTCTGAATAAAGCTTCCTGAATCAAATCTTTCCACAAGATATTCCACAATTTCCCCTGTTGGCAATCTATTCAACTTAAGTTCTAATAGTCCACCAAAACCTATAGATTTAACATCTTCTTTCTGAGCATGGGTTAAACCAAGATCAATAAGCCTTTACGGGACACAACAATGTTGAAATGCCCGTTTCTTACCACTTTCAACCACATCATTTGTTGATTTCTTATTTGAGTTCTTAACTTGACCTTCACTTAATTGATTCTTCTTATGCTTCTTACTACCTTCACCTTTATTTAAATCTGCTGACTACAAAACATAAAAAAAAAAAAAATAAATAAAAAAAATCAAGAGGATATCCAGAAATAAATGAAATGAATATCCAGAATAATAAAGAAAGGATATCCAGAAATAAATGAAATGAATATCCAGAAACATACAAATGAATATTCAGAAACTATCAAAATGCATATACAGAAACTACACAAATGAATATCCAGAAACTACACAAATGAATATCCAGAAACTACACAAATGAATATCCAGAAACTTTCAAAATGATATCCAGAAAATATCCACAAATGAATATCTAGAAACATACAAATGAATATCTAGAAACAAGCAAATGAATATCCAGAAACAAACAATTGAATATCCAGAAACAAGCAAGTGAATATCCAGAATATATCCACAAATGAATATCTAGAAACAATTGAATATCCAGAAACAAACAATTCAATATCCAAAAACTTTCAAAATGATATAAAGAAAATATCCACAAATAATTAAAAAGGTTCTGGATATCAATTAAAAAGGTTCTGGATATAAATTAAAAAGCTTCTGGATATGAATGAAAAGGTTCTGGATATCAATTAAAAAGGTTCTGGATATAAATTAAAAAGCTTCTGGATATCCTTTCAAAAGGTTTATGGATATTCATTTTGAAAGTTTCTGGATATGTACCTAACACATTTCTGGATATACATTTTTGGTACTTCTGAATATCCAGAACCTTTTGAAAGGATATCCAGAACCTTTTGAAAGGATAACCAGAAGCTTTTTAATTGATATCCAGAAGCTTTTTAATTGATATCCAGAAGCTTTTTAATTCATATCCAGAAGCTTTTTAATTTATATCCAGAACCTTTTTAATTATGAATTAAAAGCCAAGAGACAATACTAAAACACGTTGTTAAACATGACAAAAATTATGAATTAAAAGACAAGAGACAATACTAAGTAGAATGGTAAATCGTTAAACATAAAACACAAAATAGATACACAGAAATTGTAAATTTCAAACTAAAACACATTGTTAAATTCATATACAGATGAGTATGCTTAATATATCCAGAAATTTATGAAAATGCGAACCAAAACAATAATAACATGTGAACTCACAATCGGATTTTCGCTTGCTCCTGATTTCATCAGCTGGATTTCCATAATTCCTTCGATTGCTGCGATTTCGCTTCTTGCTACCGATTTACGGATATAGTTTGGATATTCAACTGGGGTTCCCTTGCTACTGATTTCGTTTTGGTATTGAACTTAGGGCAAACATGTTTTAATTAAACCGGTTAAGAAACCGGTTCGTTAAACGTTCAATTAAACCCGTTAATAAATCGCTAAGGAGAAACACGTTTCTCCTTAGATTTTACGTTCTAATAAATACGTAGATTGGCAAACATAGTAAGTAGAATACTAGGTATAATAAATTGTAAGTATATGGATAATGTATGGCCAGTTGAACCGACCAATTTACTTTTGCTCTAATCGTTTTGGAATATTTATAATAACAAGTGGCAATTGAGGCGTATTAAAATTAATTAGATACTCTCGTTGGTTTAATTTAAAGATGTCCTAATCCTAATTTACAATTATTTCACTTTACCCCCCACGACTTACAACCATCCTACTATTATCACATGCTTCCTCAAAAGGACCTTGTGTGAGTTGATGCCCCAATAATAATTCAAGTTAACACTAATATTTAAATGTTGCTTCTTTTTTTTCCATCTCCATATAAATATCCTACATATTTTGAAATTCCCTTTTCGTTAAAAATAAAAAATAAAAAAATACATATTTTGAAATTAAAAAATGGTTTTAATATAATTTTTATCATTGATATAATTAATGTACAAATAAAATAAATAAAAAATGCTATTGAAGTTGAGTAAATCGTATAAAAAAAACTCATCTCTTTCAAGTATCAGAAAAATAATTTTTAATGGTTTTAAAATTGCCATATTTACTACTACAACTATCAGATTATTATTATCTAACAATTTTAATAATAAAAATGAAAATTTTAATTGTAAATCGTTTTGAAAAAACATAAAACTGGCCCTTTTCAATTTTTTCGAAATAGACCTGTGTCAAAGGAGTGAGTCGAGTTAGATACGAATTGTGTAGCGGTGGATTGACGGATTGGGATAGATAAAACTCGTTACGTTCCGTTTAACTTTTGGGTAAACGTGTCAATACATTTGGGAATTGGGAAGGTGGGTTGGTGGGTCGACCCCTTAATTTTAATTTCATGGTGATTGTTTTAATGATTTTAGTGCATTTTAGTTACAGATTAACGGTGTTGTTTACTGGTACAAATCGATCCATGAATTTTGTAGGCATAATAGGTTGGCCAGTTACAATGCGCTGTGTTAACGAGTCGAGTAGGGTGTTTAATAAATCGAATCAAGCAAATAATAGAATAATGAGTCTGAATTGTGAGACCGCTTACGATATACTCCCATCGTCTCGTTTGAAAGGACACAAATTTCCTCTTTGGGCGTTCCATTTAAAATGACACAACCCAAAAATTGAAAATTTTTTATTACTTCTTTATTTGTTTTTCATACTCTCACAATAAATATCCACTAACTATTTCCTACCCTACTTTCTCTTTCTTACATCACCTTCACTCACAACATTTATTCCACTATACACTTTTTCTCTTTTCTACATTACTTTTCTTAATTTTCATGCAAGGACACAAAAATGCCATTTCAAATGGGACGGAGGGAATAAGAATAGATTTTCTAACAAGATTTATGCATCCAAAATTATAGATTGTATGCCTTAGACTACCCACACCCACAGTGGTGGGTTGAATAAGGAAATGAAATGAATTCATTCAGCCTGAGGTAGTATAATGGAGGATTGAAAGTGGGTTGAATGGATTAACGGGATGAAATGTTTCATCCCGGTTGAAACACTCATTTTCCTTTTTTTTTTTTTAAGTTGCCACATGTTAAGACCTTATTGGTCTTGACTTTATCACTTTTTCACCCAATTATTTAAACTCAATTATCTCATAATAAATGATTTAAAAATAAAAAGAAAAATTCACCAAAATTCATCATTTTTTTTCCTACAAATTGATATAAGTTTCATTTGATTTGGACACAAAAAAAAACACTTAGTTTTCAATTTGAGCTGAATTATTACCTAGTAAATTAATTTTTTTTTTAATTTTTTTTTCACCAAAATTCATCATTTTTTTCCCTACAAATTGATATAAGTTTCATTTGATTTGGAAACAAAAAAAAAAACACTTAATTTTCAATTTGGGCTGAATTATTACCTAGTAAATTAATTTATTTTTTTTAAATTTTTTTTCACCAAAATTCATCATTTTTTCCCTACAAATTGATATAAGTTTCATTTGATTTGGACACAAAAATAAAACACTTAGTTTTCAATTTGGGCTGAATTATTACCTAGTAAATTAATTTTTTTTTAATTTTTTTTCACCAAAATTCATCATTTTTTCCCTACAAATTGATATAAGTTTCATTTGATTTGGACACAAAAAAAAAATACTTAGTTTTCAATTTGGGCTGAATTATTACCTAGTAAATTAATTTTTTTTTCACCAAAATTCATCATTTTTTCCCTACAAATTGATATAAGTTTCATTTGATTTGGACACAAAAAAAAAATACTTAATTTTCAATTTAGCATTTATTTAAAAAAAAATCATTATATTTTTTTACCTATAAATTGATGAAATATTTTTTTAATTAAGTGTGAAATATTTTTTTAATTATAAATAATAATAATAATTATTATTATTTTACTAATCATAAAAATAAAGAATATAAATAAAATAAAATAAAAGTAGTGGGGTATAGAATGATGAGTTGGAGGGAGTTGAAATTTAATTTAAGTTAGCCATTGGAGTGGGGGTAAATGAAATGGGTAGATGAAATATTAGGTGGATGAGAAAAAATGTAAAAAGTGTTAAATGAAATGGGGGAGTGGGATGAAACCACTGTGGGTAGTCTTAAGAAATTATTATAGTATGCAATAATTAAATAATCATTTTTTTTTATTTTTTTTATAAAAATAAATTAAACAAATTAATCATTTATTTTGAATTTATTTTGAAATGAAAGAAAGAAGTACTCTGTCACGCTGTCAACAAGCACTTCTTTACATTTTGGGCGTCATTACAAACCGCACACTTTCTAAAATGGCGAAGAATATTCCACTCATTCTCTCTCCTACATTATTTTAACACTACAACACCATTTATAATTTACTTATTCCTCCACTCATTCTCTCTCCTATTTTACTTTTACACTCACAACATTTATATCATTATTTTTTTCATGTCATGTAGCAACGATGAAGTGCGGTTACTAGCGGGACGGAGGGAGTATTTTGTTAAGGCATACCCCCTCCGTCCAAGAGAAATAAGCAAAAAAAAAACTTGGCATGGAAAATAAGGAGAAAAGTGAAAAAGGTGATGTGTTGTGAGTATAGATGGTTGGGTAGGAGAGAGAAAGTGGAGTAAGTGGGTAATGATTGTGAGTAGAGACAAGTGAATCTCATTTTCATTTTGAGAAAGTGCAGATTATTGTGGGACGCTCAAAAGATGTCTTTTTACAGATTATCGTCGGACGGAGGGAGTACTAATAATTTCATTTTACTGGCGTTGTCAGTCTAGTACTACCTTACTCCCTCCGTTCCAGCAAAAGTGTCACTTTTTACCCAAAATGACGTCTCGTTTGAAACGTTACCTTTCCTAAAAAGGAAATGTTTTATTAATATTTTATTACACCCACTCACTATTTCCTTCACTCATTTTCTTTCCTAAAACACTATTACACTCATAACACTTTTTAAATTCAGTATTTCCTTCACTAATTCTCTTTCATATTTTCAAATTACACTCACAACATTTTTTTTTTCTATTTTTTTTTCTTAATTTGCGTGTCATTCCTAAAAAGGTGACCACTCTTGCGGGACGGATGGAGTATTTTCTAGTTGAGCAAAAAGTACCTCCGACTCAATGACCTTTCAACCCCGTGTTAGGCCATCTCCAATTGTTAAATGAACGTGGCTTCACCATTAACCACACATACCTCCTTTAAGCCTATTATGAATGATGTGAAATAAATAAGGGGCATTTTTTACACACAACCAAAACTATAGGGGGTGTAAGTGAAAAACTAGCCCACAAAACCTTTGCTTTAGTTTCAAATCTTCCTCTATAAATACACGTTAGCCATTGCCATATTTGTAGACTACCAAACCCACACCTGAGAACCACGCAGCCATATCCAAAAGCCAAGTTTCTTCTTCATATAATTTCCCAAATACCCAAAACACCCTTCACACCCAAAACAGGGCCATGAAGAAAACTTTCATTATCATTTCCCTACTTGCATTATGTTATTCAGTTCTAGACCATGGATTTGTTGATGCAGAATCCTCAATCCATCTCTCTCTGCCGTCCGATCAGCCTTATCGGACCGGCTACCATTTCCAGCCGCCCCGAAACTGGATGAATGGTAATAATACATTTTCTTGTGTTTTCTTGAATTTTCTTGTTTAGACTTGTTGATGTTGACTTTTCTTTTTGTTTCTTTGACATGTGATGCTGAAAATTGCAATTTATTTTCCTGATTGGCAGATCCAAATGGTAAGAAATTTTGACTTTTCCATGTTCTTTTTTATAATCTTGATCTTGAATTCATATATACGAAAAGGAAATGGTACTCCGCAAATGCCTAAGATTCATTCCATATTCAAATATCACATTGAATATTGAATGCCGATTAATCTGATGATATAGAAGAAGAAATAAAGTGGCACTAAATAAAGAAACCAAGTTGCCTCCCCCCAAAGAAAGAAAAGAATTCTGACCTTTTACTCAATGTTTGTTAATGTTTTGCCATATCCATTTATCTTTTATCTTATTTTTCTTTTATTTATTTTTATCCATAATGGAATAGGACTATGACGTAGGAACCTAAGAAATTGTGGATATAATAGTGGTGTAGGTCCCGATCCCCTATCCAATCACAATCTTAGCACATCATTAATTTATCCGTATTGAACGGTTTGATTAAGTATATAATGATGTGGCGAAATCTCTGATGTTAATTAGTGACAATAAAAACTTTATATTATATAAATTATAGATTCGTAACAACTACTTTCCATCAAATTAAGTAATAAATCTTTTAGATGTCCAATCAATAGAGTTTGATACGACTTATGATTTCATTACCCTAATTTGACACGTCTTTATGAAAAAAAAATATTAAAAATGTCGGTTTGAAATGTTTGACTTATGAAAGTGACTGTTTAGATTAGATTAGATTAGATTAGATTAGATTAGATTAGATATGATAAAAGAGAAAATTGTAATGAAATTCAAACTCACAATAGCTTCCCAACCCTTTCATATTATTCAAATACCTTTTTCGATTTTTATCAACTCATTTAATTATGCGGTATGATATGAACTCCTTTCGTTGCAAAATGAATAAATAAATAAACAAATACAAATTCAAAGAAATATTCTGGTTAAATGTCTTGAAATTTTGGTCTAACTAAGCTCTCCATATGCAGGTCCAATGTACTACAAAGGAGTTTACCATTTCTTCTACCAATACAACCCATACGGTCCACTATTCGGAGACATTATGGTTTGGGCACATTCTGTATCGTACGATCTAGTAAACTGGATTCATCTCGACCCTGCAATATACCCAACCGATCCAGCAGACATCAACAGTTGCTTCTCCGGCTCAGCAACTTTCCTCCCCGGAAACAAACCAGTTATGATATACACCGGACTAGACACAGAAAAACGCCAAGTCCAAAACTTGGCTGTCCCAAAAAACTTATCTGACCCCTTCCTTAGAGAATGGTTCAAACACAAAGCGAATCCCATCATGACGACCCCTGAAGGGGTCAAAGCTGATGACTTTAGGGACCCCAGTACTGCTTGGTTAGGGTATGATGGGAAATGGAGGGTGCTCGTTGGAAGTAAGAAAAATAACTTGGGAGTAGCGTATTTATACCAAAGTAAGGATTTTGTTAAGTGGGATAGGTTTGATTATCCACTTATGTCTATGATGGAGACGAGTACTTGGGAGTGTCCTGATTTTTTCCTGTGTCGGTTAACAGTACTAACGGATTGGATACTTCTGGTGTTAATAATCCTGGCGTTAAGCATGTGATGAAGGTGGGATTTAACGGGATTGATTGGTATACGATTGGGATTTATATGCCTGAACGTGACAATTATGTCCCAGAAAATGGTTTGAAGGGTAATAGTTTGGATTTAAGATATGATTATGGGAAATTTTATGCTTCAAAATCGTTCTTTGATAGCGTAAAACAGAGGAGGGTGTTGTGGGGTTGGATTAGCGAGGCTGATGCCCAAGAAGATGATGTTGCAAGAGGGTGGTCTGGACTTCAGGTATACTATAAACTAAAATTAAAATCATTTTTTATTTTTCCCCCTTTTTTTTGGTATTTTCAAGATTTTTAATCATGTTCTCATACAGGCGGTACCAAGGAGTGTTTGGCTGGACAGAAATGGAAAGCAGCTTGTGCAATGGCCTGTGGAGGAGATTGAAAACCTCCATGAAAATGAAGTGAAGTTTCATGAGAAGAAACTTGAAGGTGGCTCGTTATTTGAAGTCGAGGGTATAACTGCTTCTCAGGTATGTTAAAACTCTGCCATAGCTTGTAATTCAGTGATTTTTTTGCTTATTTCTGCGAAAAATAACGTTTCGATTTCATTTTTCTAAAGGCGGATGTAAGAATTTCGTTCAAGTTATCGAATTTGGAAGAGGCAGAGAAGATGGACCCGAGTTGGACAGATCCTCAGTTACTCTGTACTGAAATGGATGCATCCAGCAAGGGCAAATTCGGACCATTTGGTTTGTTAGCTTTGGCTTCAGAGGATTTGACAGAACAAACTGCTATCTTCTTTAGAGTATTCAGTGGTCATGGTAAATATGTAGTCCTCATGTGCAGTGATCAAAGCAGGTTGGTTTCTCGAAAAATCGCATAAACTAACTGGCACATCATTTCAGACATCCAAAACATCGTTAGTCCATTTCAGATATTAATGCTTAATTTCATCTGTTTTGACAGATCTTCTATTGGTAACAATATCGACAAAACTACTTATGGAACATTTGTTGACATAGATCCTAGGAACGAAGAAATCTCGCTAAGAAGCTTGGTACGTTGTCTTGACTCATCTGAATCATTCAGCACAACTTTTATACGCACTTTATACTCAATGTATTATTTTTCTACGTCTCTAATGTTTTTAGTTTTACCATTTGCAGATTGATCACTCGATCATTGAGAGTTTCGGAGGAGAAGGAAAAAGTTGCATTACTACTAGAGTTTACCCAAGATTAGCCATTAACAAAGATGCTCACTTGTATGCATTCAACAATGGATCTGAAAGTGTGATGATTTCAGATCTGAATGCTTGGAGCATGAAGAATGCCAAAATGATTGTTGACGAGACATTAAGCAGTGCGGCGTAGAAGGTACAATATTTATTGAGACGATTGCAGTGCAGTCTGAGGTTGATGTTGGTACCCGCTGCTCTGGCTATTATTAAAGAGCTATTTTGTCAATATTATTGTTTAAAATTTGAGTCTTAGATACTAGGGAATCATTTTTTAATGTTTATTATAAGAAATTATGTAAAAAGAAAATAGCGATTTACAACTGTACAGGGGATTAAAATTTATCAATTAATCCTTGTAAGCATTATGAGAAGCACATAAATTTGTTGCTATCCAATGCTATTTGTACCAAAACACCAATGTTGAATAAAGCTGCTTCTTTTATATAAAGGAATGTATTTTATTACAAGATTGAGATTTTCTGCTGTCGCATATTAGGAAGAAGAAGTAGAAAAAGAATCATTATTAGTTAATATAATGCTCGTTTTCTTAGTTGACTAGGATACAGTTACGACGAATTTCTCCTTAGTTATCAGTTTTAACTCCGACACGTCCAAGCTTTATCATGGCTGCTGCAAATACATGTTCAAATGCTGTTTTATTTGTTGCAAAGAGATCTACATACCTTTTGGACCTTTTATCTGTGTACTGAATTTGATCAGAAGTGAGTGTCTTCCCTTGTTGAAGGTTCTTGAAGTAGACAATATCAAACCGTCCGAGCGTGGTGGAGTCCATTTGAAGTGCCACTGTGGGGTCTGGTTTTACCATGCAGGCACCCTTAAGTTGGCTCGCGTAATCTGGATTTAAGTGTAGGATCAATTTGTGAGTCGCGTTGAAGTTTTGAGTTTTGAAGACGTTTGGAGAACTGGTTGCAGTGTGAGAAACCAATAGTGTGTGCTCCTGCAACAATGCATATATTGAAAAAATATGTCCTCGGTGTGTTTGTGTGTGAGGGGGAGTGAGAGAGTTTGAGGTAATCACTGTGTTTATGTGTGTGTTTGTACCAGATAGAGCGATCATGTCGATTTGAGTAAGCCCATGTGAAGCAAACATTATATTAAGCTGATTTAGATTGAAATCAACATGAGGGAGTTGGTTATCAACATTGGCTTGTGAAGAAATCCTTCCGTCCCGCCTTCCCAGTTCTACTGCATAAGATGGACCACCCGTCTGCAAAAAAGAACATTTTCCCGGTTAAACTTTGATGATAACACAGTTAATATTATAACTAAATTTTGAGTTAGAGAATGGATAATGTAAGATAATAACCATAACTACAACATCTCTGGCTGCCATGGCCAAAATATCAACACAAGAAACCTTGTTTTTGCACCATGGATTTCCATCAACTGCAGCCTTAGCCTTGATCATCGTGTCAAATCCATCATCCCCTGCAAGTGAGAGATTTTCTGGATGATCTTTTTCAGCCGTGTTGTTACTCACCGCTAGTATCACGGATGCATCGCATCGCTACAAGTGGGTCCCATCCCATTCAATTTTTCAATCAGAAACTTGAGCAAACTCAGAATCAAACCAGAGAGTTTGTAGTGTTTTGAGTAATTCACTGACCTGGACAAAGCAATTATGGAAGAACAGACAGAGTCGCAGGGGCAGTTATAGGTGTCTGATTCATTTTCTCTTTGACTGCTGCCCGGACAATGGATTCGACATTCGGGCAGGTGTTTTTGTAATAATCACGACGAAGCTGGGCAAAACTTGTGGGCAACAGAATCAGTTGAAGCAGAAGCGTGATTGGAGAATATGCTGAAGATTGTACATGGCTAAAGTCTGAGTGCATCAGTATAGGACCCTGTCTGCCATTTATACAAACACCTACCATGCATCGTAACCAAAAAGGGTAAAAGATTGCAACTTTGAAAAAGAATCCACAAAAGAAAAGCTGGAAAAAATAATTCTGAACAGTCACATTGTGTTTAAATAGAAATTAGCAGACAACTATTTGTTGTTTTTGTTCTACCCATGTCCCAAATAACATTTTAGTCAAAGAACCTGAGCAAACAAATAATTCTGAGAATCATTGGACATATTATATGATTTTCCGTGCAAATACACACCACGTAAAATCTAAATAAAAACACAAGGGGAAAGAATTATCCCCACAGTGACACATTATTGATGACCAAAAATGGAATTTTCCCTCCATTTCATAAAGTTGGAAAGATTAGTTAGTTACATGCAGCTATTGTTGAGTGCAAATGTGCTATAAAGTTAAGGACCAGGCATAAAGGAGAAAGAGTCAATGTTTTCCTAGTTCTACAAAATGTCTCTATTTGTTGGTTGTTGCTGAGGTGCCTTTTCTTGTACGCAAGTTGCATTCATGCAATACTAATTCTGGTAAATCGTCAGGGAAGATTTGTGGTCATTTTCTGTCAGAGAAGATGCAGAAGGGTTCTTGGCTGGATGAATATGTTGAAGAGCTTCTGGGAGATTCAACACAATCTCTGCATATGCTGGAATACCATTGAGAGAAATGTCAGAAAGATACTACTACCTCTGTCCCAAATTGAATCACCTTTTGAAACTTTTTCATCAAAAAACTGTCCATAAATGATTTTTTTTTTTTTTCAGAGCATGACTGTTTATGATTTTTCTATTAAAAATCAACATTTTCAAAATGACCCTTAAATTCATAATGGTCATTTATTTTTGGGACGGAGGGAGTAAAATTCAACGCAATAATGCAAATCTTCATCTAGTCAAATGCTTTTAGCACTCTACTTTCCCAAACCAAGACACTCCATATAATGCTTCATTTTACTAGTTGATGGTGTAAGTCAGTGGCGAAGCCAATTTTTTTGAGAAGGGGGTCAAGATTGTTTGGGGTAACTTTTTTTTACTTATCATATAGAAATTCGTAATAAAGGGGGGTCAAATGGTATCATAGTACAAATTTATCAAAAATAAAGGGATCGAAATAGACAAAATTTGTATTTTTCCAAAATTTAGGGGGTACTAAAATGACATTTCTCAGAAGTCAGGTCGAGTGACCCCCATCCCTTCTATGTGGCTTCGACACTGGTGTTAGTATGTAATGGAGTTCTTGACTAGGAAGTGAAGAGCTAATAGAAATTACAATTAATTAATTGGGGCATCAAAATATAAGTTATTTGGTCAGTATTTGAAGATAATACTTGGAATATACATAACCTTCGGGTAGACTCATAGTTCGTAGTGCCTCCTCAGCATAAGATAGACGGACAGGAACAGGGGGAGTTCCTGAAGATCCAGCTCCCTTTCTGTTTACCATAGTAGAGCTACTAGGAGATATCTTTGATTGAGGCATTGGCCATGCCACAACACTGATTCGAGTTGGAAGTATAGACACCAGATCTGCATACCGTAGACTAACAGTTACCTTGCTGCAAGAAACCGCCACATCGTTACAACAGGTCTTATTAAAGCATACCCAATTTTTTTATAATTTTTCTTTATAGAAAAAGTATGCCCAAAATTATCCTTTACAGTTTTATCAACTTGTATTGACAACAACATCAAGTACGTAGGGAACGATGCAAACACGTGTAAGTTTATGAAGTGACAACAATGTGCATCGGCAAAAGAGAAGATCGAATGTACCAACCAATCATAGTCATCTAGGATGAATTCAACCATATGGTACGGCAGACTGTGATAAAGTTCTCCGATTTGATTACCATACAACTCTTTGATAAGTCGAACCTGCGTAAGAAGAACAAGAGGATTCCAGTAACAGGTCAAAGATGTCTTGATTTTTATATTTTTTTTTTCTTTTCAAATGTTTTTGTTCTCCTATTTTTCTTGGTTTTCTTCACACTTCTCATAAATATCATCTTAGCTTTCACAAATTTATTATACATCCTCCGTCCGACTAAAACCTATTTTCATTTCCATCACTAACCTCAATGAGATTTTCTTATTACTCATTACTCATTACTCATTACTCATTACTCCCTCTTCTTCCTTGGTTGACTCTCATCCTCTCCTATCTCACTCTTCTTCATTGGTTGACAATTTCGGAAGTTCAATGATTATGACCTAACAATTTTGGAAATGGGACTATCATTTTGGGACAAACAAAAATGGCAAATGAGAACATCTTTATGGGACGGATGAGTATTTCAGAAGAGTAATCCAGATGCACAAACAATTGGTGCAAGATTCAGACACAAGTGAACCTCGAAGAAAATTAATGTCATCGCGTCATATTCCACTCCCAAAGTAAGGTAAAAAGCCAAATTTCCCCAAAAGCAATTAAAGAATTCTAAGATTGTACCTGCTCACGTCTATCCACGTATGCTTGCAGAAGGTCTCCCACGTGATCTATAAATTTCTGAAAATCAAATAAGTAAAGGATATGTTGATGACATAATTATATACGCAGCATAAGTTGAAGCATATGTATTTAACTAACATATACTCACCATTGCGTTTGAAGAGAGGAGATCATTTTCAGCATCACGAATAGGTAGAAAGAAGGGAACCGTGTGTTCAAGGACAGTCATCTTCTCAAGAAATGACTTGCTTTCAAGGACGCAATGGTACAGTTCACAAGGCTCTCCTACAAAAGGATATTACCAGATGCACGTCAAAAGGATGAGGCATCGATGTTGGGAAAAGACCATTTCTGAATAAGCACCAAATGCTGTTATAGTTAACAAGAGCTTCTTTCTCTTAATAATAGAACGCTGGCATGGTGTCAAAGTAGTGGTTGGGACAGATCACACTAGAACAAGGTTACTTTTTTATAATCTGGGAACCAGAGATACTTTTAAAAGACAAGAGATGACTTGTGCAACAGTTACCAGCAAAAGAAGTCTCATATTGTATACCAATTCTTGCTCCTTCTAGACAGCAAATTACCTGTTCAAAGTAGATATTGAGTCAGTACTTTCAAAACAGAGATTCCCCTCAAGTCCTATAACATACTGCGCTTTACAAGTAACTAACTCATTTTATAAGCAACGAGAGTAACAATATCAACAATAGAAATTCCACCATATATAAGAATGGAAGATTGGATTGAGAAAGGGATGTGGTTTCTTTTTTCTTTTTATGCAAATCCAATGAACATAACTATAATAGGAGAAATTTCCTCTCTACAGTCCATGATACGCGGAAATAATACGATCAATCAATTCCTAAACTGTAAGGACAACCTTGAGGAAGAGAAGTTCAATGGACAATCTTTCTTGAATAAGCAAAATCTTGGTTTTTACCGATGCGCCTTATCAAAGTATCAACCACCTTAAGAATGCATGTCACAAGAGTAACAGACAACAGGCTATGGAAACTGGCTAAAACACCTATGCCTTTCAGTAAGCACACGCCATAGTTACAACCAAGACAAATGTCCCCACTTTACAAAAGCTCCCTTGTCTATACAGAAATTAAAGGATGGACAGAGTCTGTATACAAATCAACAGAGGTTACTAATCTGTCATACCTCAAAATCACAAAAGGTAAATAGTTGTCGGAAAATAGCAAAGCACAGTATCCTTTCCAAAACCATAAAGCCTCTTAACAACTTTTCCTTCACCACCCTCTGAACAGCATACTGGAATCTAAAACCAGGAGATTGGAAACTAGCTACGATCGCACAACACTCGTGAGAAGGAAAATCAAATTTTGAACTTCCCTTGTATTCAAAGATCCACCTTTTCCATTTCGTATATACTCTGTACAGTCCAGCAGGAAGCAGGACTACCTAATTCAACATCTTGAATTGGAAAATATATTGTGAAACATCTGAATACCTTTGTTCCAACCTTGTAGGTAATTTTTTCATTGAATGGAAGATTTGGAAGCGTGCTTATTTCCCCAGGTGCTTGCATTGCTTTCCTTTCTGCCTCCATGTGAACCTAATACATATAAAGATTCAATTGAAAGTTCAAGCAAAGATAAGCACCAAAAGTATAAGAAAACTCAGAAACCATACCCTCTCTCTTATTGTAGCGAGTAAACCATCATTCCATTGATCCCCATCTAAACAAATTTCTGCAAGATAACTAATTCGTCTTCAGAGCCAAAACAAACCACAGTGAATTCAGCGACGGAAATTAATATCACCAAAATATAAACCCAGTAAATAACATGAGAAGGCTTAGAGAAGCTGACAAGAAATATCAACAAATGTGGCAAGGGAGAATTAGTGGGAAGAAAGAGAGACTTCCCGTCTCTTGACATTTCATATCAGTATTCAGTACCATAAGTTTAGCTTAATGCACTGTAGCAGCCGTACTTTCAACATAAAAGACAGCTCTGTAACGTTTAGCATATACAAAATCCATTACTCAGAATTCTTAATATGAAAGTGAGTATGTATGTCATTTTACACAAGAATAATTTTAGCAAAAAAAAAAAACATAAGATGAACTGCTTTGACCAGTAAAACTAATAGTGCAAAAAACTGGAGAGGATTATAGGTTTATGAGACAATTTACAAAAAAAAAAAATGGTTAGCAGGGCATAAGAGTGGCCAAGCTTTGAAGGCATTATGAACTTCATGTTAAGCTACAAAGATAAGGAGAGAGTATATCCAATGAATTTGTTCAGTCAATCACATTAATACAACTTTAGGGTCTTATGAAAGAATCAGGTAATAGGGGAAGACAGAAAATGTGACCTGAGAAGTTGCTCAATGACATCATGCAGAACCACGTTCCTTGTACAATCCAGAATTAAGAAAAGAAATTACTCCCTCCGTCCCAAAATAAAAGTCCCTTGTTCCTTTTTGAAGTGTCCTAAAAAAGTGTCTTAACAAAAATTTTCAATTTATGCATAGAAAGTTTATATTTTTACCCTTTTTGTAATCATCCATAGTAGGTCAAACATTTAGGCATAGAAAGTGTGCACTTTTACCATTGGTGAGTACTCCTTTATAGTGGCTCAACCTTCTAAATAGAGAGTCAAATATTTTACATAAAACTGTGTGCCAGACATTAGGGGCTCTGATTTTGGGACGAAGTGAGTAATATAGATGATGAAACATGTCTTTGGGACCACTTGCTTTTAACAAGGCTTCGAAGTGGTCATGGAA
The DNA here is from genome assembly GCA_022495995.1 of Adenophora triphylla var. japonica. Classification (NCBI taxonomy): domain Eukaryota; kingdom Viridiplantae; phylum Streptophyta; class Magnoliopsida; order Asterales; family Campanulaceae; genus Adenophora; species Adenophora triphylla. The sequence continues at coordinate 85,116 of JAFEMH010002105.1, read as the reverse complement.
TGTAGTTCTTTGTTAGCAAATTATGGTTCAATCTAAACAAAATCCTTCTTGAAGGCTTAATCCTTCTGATGAGGTGAAGTCTTTCATACGGTGTGGTGCAGTCCTGAGGTGAAGGAAAGAGCAAAGGAAAAGAAGAGCAATCATCTTAGTTCAATTAGATGTCGATGAATAACAAAGACTGCTCAGAAGTCAAGTTATACAGTAATTGAGTATATAGCCAATCATTAAATGGTACAGCTGAGTAATTTGAGAAGTTGGAGAAAAATATAACACTCCCTACGTCCCAAACTGAATGTCCAATTTTTTTCAGATTTGCTCTTGATCAAGAGAAAATGTGAAATTAGAGCACATGTAGTATCAAACATTAATTATATTACATCCAGCTTACCTTGGGTTTGAGAAGCACGTGCAGTTTCGAATTCCTTTTGTAGGCGCTCAAAAATCATTTTGTCTGAGTCCCTATTTGGAAATAGTATAAGTCAGATCTTCACCCTCCTTGGGCAAAGTCATTCAACCTTAACTCCAAGTCATAAGAAACTTGTGGATAGAAGGTGGAAACATACAAGTCAACTAATTCACCTGCACTAGCGAAAAATTAAAGCTGGTACAACCTTTAAGACCACGAACCCGATAACTTTCTATTTATTTTCCTCTTTTTTTTTCTTTTGCGAATCATGAGAATAAGACTGAAACCAGTTATTTAGCAAACTCCCCATCAGGACAGTGGAGGAACAAAGAATCATGGTAAAAACACACATGATCACTTCGAACTCAGTCAGGGGCGGAGCCAGGGGGGGCATGTGCCCCCCCCCCCAGCGGCGGAAATGCAGTGGAAAATTTTTTTTTTGCCCCCCCCTATATTTTTTTTTATATATGTATATATATAATTAACTTCAAGATTAACACCAGTGAGTGGTGTGGTTCAGTGGTAGAAGGGGTGAAGTTAAAGCCTTTGGTGTTTCCTTTCAAATCCGTGTTCGAGCCCTGCTACCTACATTTTCAATTAATTTTATTTGTCCTCCATCTTTGCTATTCTCTCTTTCTCTCTATCCATTTCTTTTTCTTAATAGTTTTGTTTTTCTCTTTCTCCTAATTTTCTCACATTTTTTCAATCTTAATTAATTAGTTAGGCTTTTCCCATTTCTTAATTCTTTACATTTTTAACTAAAATACATTGTATTTCATGGATCCGACCCATTTTTTACGTGTCCGACCCGAAAAAAATTTTTCGGGGGCGCTGCTCCCGAACCCCCGTGAAATCTTGCCCCCCCCTGGGGCAATTCCTGGCTCCGCCCCTGAACTCAGTAAAGGATCTTTCAAAGGCTTGTCCCCAGCGAAAGGCCATAGGATTAGAGTACGCAGCCAAAGGTAACAGTTTATTGTCTGCCAACATAGTACCTCTTCTCTCCAAATGCCAAAGAAAGTCACAGATGTACCACTAATTAATCCTAAAAATCCTTATGTACCGAAAGTTTACATAATTAAAATCCAATTATGTCATTCACTCGAACCAGTTAACCCCTTTTGGCAACTAAATAAAATGAAAGGCGTATATATGATAAAAAACATTAAGGACAACAAAGGCTCTCTGCAAAAATCTCTAAGAAGATTGACAGAGCACTGCAAAAAAATTGTGCTTGAAATGTCCTACTTATTCTCACCTTCTCCATACTTTACAGTAAAAATAAGATTTTTTTTAGGAAATATAGAAATCCTTGTCACTCAAACCGTAGCCCTCTTCAAGGTAAGAATTTAAAACTCAGAGGTGTTCCTATATTGAGTTATTTAGGAGATCATCTGAAATAATCATTTCAAAAAAAAAAAAAAATCGGGGCAATATGAAAATTAACTAAACAATAATTCAGCCAGGAAATGACAGCTTCAAATGTAACTTAGTGAGAAAGCTTTTCCCATTACAACAGTTATTCTTCCAGGACACTGCCTTCCAAAAAAATACAGGTACACTATGATAATTCATCTTCCGTATATTAGGAAAAGAAAAAATACACAAGAAGTGAACAACCAGCAAAAGTACTAACTTACTAAGTTCTTAACCACAAACATTGATAGAAAAACAATTAAAATAATAAAACTTCAACTATGACCAGGGCTCCGGACATTTTAACAAGTGAAAGCACTCTACCAGAACATAATTTACAAGGAAAAAAGATATCATACTTCCATTGAAGCAGAAAATCCTACAACCTCATATATCCACTAAATGTGGCATCTTCCAGTAGAATCTAATAGCACGCTGAATGAAACTGAGATGTAAGTTTGTACCTAGAAAGGCGCTCTGCTAATTCTCCATGCCGTTTGAGAACATTTGAAACTGCCAGTAATAAATCAAACTATTACTTCAGGTCATATAGAAAAGGCATAAAAACAAAAAGGTAGATATGAGTGGATTGGTACATCTGGCCCGTGTCGTCTCCAATCGAACATCTTCATCCTGCATAAAGTTCAATAATGCAGCAGATGAAAATCAGAATCACCAAAAGAAACTCATCATTAACTAACTTAAAGAAAATAATATAATAACTCCAATTCGGAATCACCAAAAGAACACTATAGTGTCACTTATCACCGATTCTTGTGATCTCATACATTGTCATGAACCCCTTTATCTTGTACAAACGTAAAACCTGTCACCACTTATTTCATTCATGGCAAAATCCATTTCAGGTAACAGCCTAGTATTCTAAGAAAATCTTGATTTTCGGTGCACATTTAACCAGAATTATGATTTAATCATTGAGGACATGTCACAACTTCTGAAACACTCACTTTCTAGAGTCAATTTTGATACGCACAAAGAAATATCCATACAAACCTCTACAAATCCCCAAGCCACGCTTCTAACTTAAATCTTCCTATCGGTAATAACTTTCTTAAAATTTGAAGTTATGATTCAACAACAGCATCATACATCAAACATATGTACACTCATGGAGCATACTGTACATTATGAATCTTAGCAGAACCTAACACCCAAAAAGGTTCATTTATCACCCATCCCAATCATCACCCAAATACCACTCCTGGTCTTTCCAAAGGCAACTACTAATGTATGCACTAAACACACAGCTACCTCAGCATCAATGGTCAAGTTCCACAGCCAAATTTCCAGTTTCTTCAATAGGCTTTCCCACATTCAAAACTGTGGGCAGATTTATTCAGTATCAAGGCAAAAAACATTTAACACAAAACAATTATTGCTTCAAAATATTTCATTTATCATTCAATATAAAGTCTTCAACTTGCCAAAACTCCATCAAAATTGAAGCTCATTTGATCATGTAAGTACATGTTAAAGCAAAACTGAAAATTACCCCTTCTTCCATTTTGCAATCCGACCCTCCAATTTGAAATCACTACAAGATAATCCCCAAACAAAAAAAAAAAAATCAGTATCAAAGCATATAATTAAATTTGAATTTCAAAGCATAAAACTTCAAAAAAAGAGAAAAGAAATGAAAAAAATTGAGAACCCAGAATAATATACAATCTTGATCGGAAATTCTATAAAGTGTGCAGATAATCAATTGAAGATTGATGCCGAGAAAACTCGGACAGAAAGAATAGAATCAGCAGTAATGTGAAAGAGGGTTAGGGTTTCGAATTTGTATTAAAATACTTAATAGTCCCTGAGTTTTTTAAATACAGCAACGGGGACCCTCTGTTTTGAGACCCGCTACTGAAGGTTGTCGATTTTGCAATACGAAATAACGGTGGTTTGCTTAGTCAGCAATCGGGGAGAGATTGAATGACGTGGCAGGACACTTTAACACAGGTGGCCAAAAATCGAACCGGACCGGCTAACCGGCCGGTTTTAAATCAGTCAAAATCGTGAAAAACTGGTTGACGCGATTAAACCAGACCGACTTAACAAATCGAATTTTTGGCGATTCGATTATGGTTGGGAGGTTAAGAAAACCGGTCAACCGCCGGAACCGACGGTTAAACCGCTGGTTGAACCGGCAGAATCGGCGATATTAGTTTGAATTCAAACGGTCATATGACCGTTGGGACTTACCGTTGCCCTTGCCCGTTGGGCCGCCTGGCTGTCACGCCTATCCAGCTGTCCCCCCCCCCCTGGCCCTTTCCAGATAGTTTAGTTAGTAACGGATGATTTAACCAAAAAAAAAAAAAAAAAGCATTAAAATTAACTACAAATATCACCCCCCCCTCCTCCAGTTTTATTTTCACATTATTTTTCTCTACTCTTTCTCTTCTACTCTCAAATATTTACATATTCTCTTACTCTTATCCAATTTTCAATTAAATATTACCTCATTTTCAGTTAGTTTTCTAATGAAATTAGTGTTTTTCTTTATTTTCATCCATTTTTAAGCTAGATTTCATTTTCAATCTTCAGTTTTCCTAACTCAAATGGCTTCAAACCAAAGAAGAAGCAATTTAGGCAAGAAACATGTTGATTCTTCCTCCCCCAACGATGATTTTGATTATCAAAATCCAAATACCCAACAAAGTGAGGAAGAAGAAGCTATTGAAATTGAAAGTGGTGGTAGGAGGGATAGGGGGCCGAGCTAGGGGAGGTGGTAGGGGTCGGGGACAACGTCAACCGCTTCAACCTCCTAGAGAAAGAGAGCCACAAGCCGATACTTTCGCGATCCATTTCACAAAAAGAAAAATTACTTTCGAAAATGACTATAATCTTAAGCTCCGTTTGTTTCGACGTAAAACATTTTTCGAAAAACATTTTCCGAAAAATGTTTTCCTGTAAAATATTTTACTTAGGAAGGGCGTAAAATATTTTACGGCGTAAAATGTTTTACTTAGGATTATTATTATTATTATTATTAATATTTTTATTATTATTATTATTATTATTATTATTATTATTATTATTATTATTATTATTATTATTATTATTATTAATATTATTATTATTATTATTATTATTATTATTATGATTATTATGATTATTATTATTATTATTAATTTATTATTATTATTTATTATTATTATTAATTTTATTAATTTTTATTTTTATTATTATTTTTTTATTATTATTTTTTTGTTATTATTATTATTGTTATTATTATTATTTTTTTATTATTATTATTATTATTTATTATTATTAATTTTTTTTACTTTTTTTATTTTTTTATTATTATTTATTATTATTATTATTATTTATTTTATTATTATTATTATTCTTTTATTATTATTATTATTATTTATTATTTTTAATATTATTATTTTTATTATTATTATTATTATTATTATTTTATTTATTTATTATTATTTATTTATTATTTATTATTATTATTATTTTTAATTTATTATTATTATTATTATTATTATTATTATTATTATTATTATTATTATTATTATTATTATTATTATTATTATTATTATTATTATTATTATTATTATTAGAATGAGAAAGTAGAATGTTGTACCTTGTGAAATATGAGTTGTACATGAAGGACACCATTTTTCGGAAAATATTTTACTTAGGACAAGGTTAGTAAGTCGTTTTACTTAGGAAGGGCGTAAAATGTTTTCCGAAAAACGTTTTCTCTATTTTCCGAAAAATAACCAAACACCGGAAAATGAGTTATTTTACGGAAAACATTTTCTGAAAAACAACCAAACAACGGAAAATGTTTTACGATTTTCTGAAAAACAACCAAACAACGGAAAATGAGTTATTTTACGGAAAATATTTTTCGGAAAATGTTTTACGGTGAAACAAACGGGGCCTTAAAGCACATTGCAACAATTATGACAAAGTTTACTCATTCAAAATAGGCGGAGGGTGATGGATGTGATTTTATCCATCCAAAAGATATGTTCCTAGCTTATTTCTGTTCGAAACCTTGGGAATTTAATGTACTTTGTAGTGTTTTGATAGTTCAGGGGTCGATGTGCAACAATGCTGAAAATAGAAGATTTGTGCCTACTTTGGAAGTTTTGGGACCAAATTGTAATTTTTTGAAAATGTGGAACTAAACTGAAATTATGAAGTTCAAGGGCCAAAATGTAAAACTTGGAACAGAAGGGACCAAACTGCAATAAGATGAAAATATGAGAAAATTGGTTACATAAAGCTCAGGGGCCAAAGTGAAAATTTGGGAAGTTCAAGTACTAAAGTGCAAAGCTTGGAAGTATAGTGACCAAAATGCGACTGTGCTATTGTTGCGAGACGAATCCAAAATGGACCAAAGCAAGGCAAGAGACTGCAAGGCAAGGATTCAAGGCCGAGAGAGTAGCATGGAGTGGCCGACCAAAGACAATGTTGGCTTCATCAGCAAAAATCGGCTAAGGCTAGCAGTTGGCAAAGAAAACAAGAACAATTGATCAGAACGAGTTGGGCCAAGTTGAACGACTCGTGTTCACGAGTCAGCTGCAGGCGAATTGGGCCGGATCAAGGCGAACTGGGCTTGGTTTTGGGTCTGATTTGGCTGACCTTCCACGCTTCAGCAACCTAGGTTATTATATAAATTCAGGCATTGTTCCAGCAAAAGGAGGCCGATCACTATTCCCAGCAACAGGAGGAATAACATTGTTTTTATTATTACAATTTTCCAGAGGTTTTGTTTCTTTCTTTTAATTTTATAATTTTTATTATGAATAGGAGTAGCTAGGTTTATTTGATTTGCGGATTGGTTATTAACATTACATGATCTTTATGCTATAGTTTTTCAATCTTAATTCATTTTCTTTCTAGAATGATAAAATATTCTTAATTTGTTCTAGGGTTTCAGATTTATGTTAAGATACTTTTGGCCCTAGAATTTGTGGGTATCCATTGCTATGGTAACTCGGGCATCGATACATTGACCACTATTTTACTACTTAGACCTAATTGAGGACGTAACTGAAATCAATTGGTTTAGGTTCGTATATTCTTTCGATCTTAAGGTTTTCTTAGATTATTATATTAAACGTAACTGGAAGTATAATAAAAAAAATATTTGAGTTGCAAATCGCACACCAAACCGTCTCAACTCATGATTTTGTGAATGAACCCTAGAATGAAATTGATGTTTTCTTTAAATAATAAAATAGCATAAAGTGAATGTATTGTGAAACCCAATCCGTGAATCCCGTTGTCAATCTTGAATTCAATCTTTGTTTTATTTTCATTAGTTTAATTTATTTGCTTTCAATTTAGTTTATTTTAATCAATCAAAAACAAAAACCCCCTTGGTTACTTTTACACTGATTAGATTCACTTGTATTCACTAAGTCTCTGTGGTTCGACCCTTACTATTGTACATTGCTACTTCGGTGACTTGTACACTTGCAAGGTTTTTATTACACGTGGGATTTTTCTCCATCAAGTTTTTGGCGCCGTTGTCGGAGACTTGTTGTGTTTTAACAAGTTAATTTAGGTAGTGTAAATAATTTCTTTTATTTATTTTTGTTTTTTTTTAGTGTACATAATTTTCTTTTATTATTTTTATTGCTAATTTTTTTTTTGGGACTCAAGAATTCATAGAATGAATAATTATAGCATGTATGATTCGGGTCAAAATTGTGGGTCTTATTCTCATGCTACTAATGCTTGTCCGTCTAGGACATATTTTTCTGAATATTATCCACAGGTACAAGAAAGAAATTATTTTCAGTCATGGCAACCTCCATATGGTAATACTCCCAACTCGTATAACCAAGGGTGAAAAAATTATTCAAACATGACGTGGAATGTGTTGGGTTTCGAGGGTCTATGTGCAGCGGAATAATGCAAAATTAACTCGAAAACCCGGAGCCCTAGGATCCGTTCTAGATGATTAATTAAGAAGAATGATTTAGAATTACTAACCTTGTGTGCTTTTGTCGTTGATAAACGCGTTCCAACTCCAGATTGAAGAACTAGCAAATCTTCGATGAACGATTCTTGAATCACGAACGTTAGATCTTGATTAGCGAAGATCCTCTATGTGTATCCACGCGTTGAACGAACCCTAGAACAATTCTAGGTGGATTGCTAGATCCTTGATTGAAACTCTTTTCAATCGATGAAGAATAATGGAATTGAATTGTGTTTTGATTCTCAATTCTCAAATTGAAATCTCTCTTTTGTGTTTCTCTAAACCCAAAAGCATGAGAGTGACGGCTAGGGCAACCAGGGGTTTGTATTTATACGTTATATAACTTTTCCCCTCGTGAAAACCCTAATTTAAGTCAATTTCGCGTCAGTCCAGCGCCGACGGGACGACTCGTCCCCCAGGGCACGAGTCGTCCCCTTGCACACAGCTTACGATTACGGCGTCCCCCTTAAAGGGAATAGTTGACTAAAGCCCAGGGCACGAGTCGTCCCTATGGGCACGACTCGTCCCCATGGGCACGAGTCGTCCCTCAGGACTCTTCCTCTCAGGACTCTTCCTCTGAATCATTCGTCCCAGGCCAAGGGAATAGTTAGTTCAGGCCTGGGGACTAGTCGTCCCCTGAGAACAAAAACTCTATATTCTTCATTTTTGACAATTCGTTCGATGCGGGACTATATTAAGTTGGCAATGAGTTCGATCACATCGATCCTCATAAGACATGAGCGGACTCTAGCAAGCCATCATGCCTACCCAATTAATATAATATCAAGTTCAATTTTCCTACATAGAACATATCACAATCCCTTTGTCACATGATGTTATATTAAACATGAGTCATGGTCCACGTCAACTCATATTGTTCAATGCTTTCTCGTTACTAAGTAAATTTATTAATCGAATGATTTTAATCACATTAATTCATTCGGGCATGGCCATGCACTACATCAATCTTACTTACGAGTGGCCTAGCAAACATCTCTCTTTACGAGGGACAAATTTCCATCTTGACTTATCATTCTTCCCAACAAGAATCATATCATGCCAATAATAGCCCTTATTGTTATCCGGTTAAAGACAACGTTAAACTATATCAAACATAATATTCATCGAGTGGAAGACGATGATAATCTCAGGTCAAAGGATATCAATGATATAACTATATGAGATTTATTTATGACATACGACCATGGCATAAATCTCATAATGGGTCAAGTCCAGTACCTTGTTCTCTAACAAGTACCCATAAATCTAATGTGCATCTCCATGCATATAATCATCACATGATTATCCATTAGACTTCATACTAGTGCTTCATAAGAACTAGGGACACGATTATTAAAGTAAACATGCAAACACATATAATAATCAAAGAAACAATCTCTTATATAAATGAATAATGACATTACAAATAAGTCTATCTCTATAGGGCTAAGGCACTAACACCTACAGTCTCCCACTTGCACTAGGCCCAATCATTCATGTATCTTATACCCATGGACCTAACATGACCATCATGTTTAGCTTGTGGCAAAGGCTTGGTGAGAGGGTCCGAAATGTTGTCATCCGTTGGTACCTTGCATATCTTGACGTCCTCCCTTTCACAGATTTCTCGAATGAGGTGGAAACGTCTCAAAATGTGTTTGGATCGTTGATGTGACCTTGGTTCTTTTGCTTGGGCAATAGCACCATTATTGTCACAATAAAGCTCTATCGGGTTAGTGATACTCGGAATGACTTCTAAGTCACTAACGAACTTCTTGATCCAAACCGCCTCCTTAGCCGCATCCGATGCTGCTATGTATTCGGCTTCGGTTGTAGAATCAGCAACAGTGCTTTGCTTGGAACTCTTCCAACAAACAGCACCTCCATTTAGCATAAACACGAAACCAGACTGCGATCTATAGTCATCTTTGTCGGTCTGGAAGCTTGCATCTGTGTAACCCTTTACAACCAGATCATCTTCCATTCCTCCAAATACCAAGAATACATCCTTAGTTCTTCTCAATTACTTCAGGATGTTCTTGACTGCTATCCAATGGTTCTCACCAGGATCAGACTGGTATCTACTCGTTGCGCTTAGAGCATACGAGACATCGGGTCTAGTACATAACATGGCATACATGATAGACCCAATTGCCGAAGCATATGGAATATCACTCATCCTCTTTCGCTCATCATTTGTCTTAGGACAATGAGTCTTGCTAAGAGTAATGCCATGTCCCATTGGCAAGTTCCCTCTCTTAGAGTTTTCCATGCGGAATCTTCTAAGGACCTTGTCAATGTATGTACTCTGACTCAAACCAATCATCCTTCTTTATCTATCTCTATAGATCTTGATACCAAGGATGTAAGCCGCTTCACCCATATCTTTCATTGAAAAACATTTTCCTAACCAGGACTTGACAGTCTCAAGTGCAGGAACATTGTTTCCAATGAGCAAGATGTCATCGACATATAACACCAGAAATAGAACTATGCTCCCACTTATTTTCTTGTATACACAAGGTTCATCTTCGTTTTTGATGAAGCTAAACTCTTTGACTGATTCATCAAAACGTAGATTCCAGCTCCTGGAAGCTTGCTTCAATCCATAAATGGATCTCTGCAACTTACATACTTTATTAGAATTCTTTGGATCGACAAACCCTTCAGGCTGTATCATGTATACATCCTCAAGTAGGTTTCTGTTAAGAAACGCTATTTTGACGTCCATTTGCCATATCTCATAGTCGTAATATGCGGCTATGGCAATTAAGATTCTAATAGACTTAAGCATTGCTACGGGCGAAAAGGTTTCATCATAGTCAACGCCATGAGTCTGCCTATACCCCTTAGCAACAAGCCTAGCCTTAAAAGTATGTACCTTCCCATTCATGTCGGTTTTCTTTTTGAAAACCCACTTGCACCCTATGGTTTTTACACCTTCAGGTGGATCAATCAAGTTCCAAACTTGATTATCGTACATGGATTTGATCTCGGATTCCATGGCTCCTAGCCACTTGTCCGAATCAGGAGTGGACATCGCCTCTTGATAGGAAGTAGGTTCATCATTCTCAATGATTTCTACTTCATTACTTTCCGTCATGAGAAATCCATATCTCTCAGGTTCGGATCGTATCCTATCCGATCTGCGAAGAACTTGTGTATCTTGAACCGGTTCCACAACTACTTGTGAATTTGGTTCCGTCTCTACTATTGGTTCCTTGTCATTTTCGGGTTCTTGAATTTCTTCAAGATCAATTTTACTCCCACTAGTTTCTTTAGAGAGAAACTCTTTCTCTAGAAAGACACCATGTCGAGCAACAAACACTTTGTTCTCGGATGGGTTGTAAAATTGATATCCTTTCGTTTCCTTAGGATAACCAACGAAAATACATTTATCAGATCTGGGTGCAAGTTTATTTTCAGAAACTAATTTCTTTACATAAGCTTCACATCCCCAAATCTTCATGAAAGATAAACTAGGTTTTCTTCCATGCCACATCTCATGTGGGGTTTTAGGAGCCGATTTAGTAGGGACCTTATTAAGTGTGAAAGCAGCTATTTCCAGTGCATGTCCCCAAAAGGAAATAGGAAGGTTAACTTGACTCATCATCGATCGAACCATATCTAATAGAGTTCGATTTCTCCTCTCGGACACACCATTCCATTGTGGTGTTCCGGGTGGAGTAAGTTCTGAAACAATTCCACAACTTTTCAGATGATCGTCAAATTTTTGGCTTAAATATTCACCACCTCGATCGGATCGAAGTGTTTTAATAGTTTTGCCAAGTTGATTTTGTACTTCATTTTGAAATATTCTAAATATCTCAAATGCTTCACTTTTGTACTTCATCAGATAGACATAGCCATATCTTGATAAGTCATCAGTGAACGTTATGAAGTACCGAAATCCTCCCCTAGCAATGCTATTCATTGGTCCACGTACATCAGTATGTATGAGAGCCAATAAATCACTAGCCCTTTCACTACTCTTAGTAAAAGGTGCTTTAGTCATCTTGCCCAATAAACAAGATTCGCAAACATCATATGATTCATAATCATATGAGTCTAAATATCCATCTTTATGGAGTTTAGAGACGCGTTTCTCATTTATGTGACCAAGACGGCAATGCCATTTATATGTGTTGTTCACATCATTTGGTTTAGATTTCTTACTAACATGATAGACATTATCAACATTATTTTCAACATCCAAGACATAAAGGCCATTAAAAGAATGAGCAATACAGTAAAGCATATCATTCAAATAAATGGAAAATTTCTTATTCGCAATAAGAAAATTGTAACCCTCGTTGTCTAAACAAGAAATTGAAATAATGTTTATGCTCAAATCCCAGGAACATAATAGCAGTTATTCAAAACTAATATTAATCCGCTAGGTAAAGTGACTTCGTAAGTTCCTACGGCCAATGCAGCAACTCTTGCTCCATTTCCAACCCGCAGGTCTACTTCACCCTCTTTGAGCGACCTTCTATTCTTTAGTCCCTGCACATTTAGGCAAATGTGAGATCCACATCCGGTATCTAATACCCAAGAACTAGAAGTAGAAAGTAAAATATCTATCACATAGATACCTGAAGTCATGGCAATCTCATTGCCCTTCTTCTTCAGTCCTTCCTGATAGTTACGCCTCCAATGCCCAGTTTCCTTGCAATGGTAGCACACCGCATCCTTTTGGGATTTGGGTTGAGGCTTCTCAACAACGGCAACCTTTGCCTCCAGTTTAGCAACTCTTGCTTTAACCTTGGGTTTCTTGAACCCCTTTCCTTTATTCACCATCAACACTTGATTGGTTTTCTTGACGACATTGTTCTCTGCATTCTTAATCATCCCATGCAATTCAGACAGAGATTTATTCATCTCATTCATGTTATAATTCATAAAAAATTGATTATAACTTTCAGGAAGTGAATGCAATATCATATCCGTGGCCAGCTCCAACTGGATAGGATATCCAAGCCTCTCAAGATGTTCGAGGTGACCCTTCATTTTCAACACATGAGGCCCAACAGGTTGTCCTTCAATCATCTTGCATGAATGAAGAGTCTTCATAGTGTCAAACCTTTCCTGACGTGCTTGCAACTGGAACATTTCCTTCAAATGATTTCCCAAATCATAAGATTCCATGTGTACAAGGTCCTTCTGAAGGGCCTTACACATGGTAGCAAGCATCAAGCAACCAACATCAATATAATCATCCACATGTTTCTTATGTTGATCCTTTTCAGCTTTAGTTGCATTAGCAGCAGGCTCGGGTGGAACGGTCCATCGAGAATGTACAACTTCCTTTCCTGTTTGAGAACAATTCCCAAACTGTGGATCCAATCCACATAGTTGTTTCCATTCTCTTCTAACTTGTCCTTCTCAAGGACTGATCGCAGTGACAGATTTTGATTAATGTTTACAGCCATTGATCTACAAGATATGCAACAAATATGAACACATATAAGTACCAATTTCATTTAAGAGATTAATTAACGTATTTCATAAATACTCCCACTAAATTATATAACCTTCTTATACAAACATGCATAATATTATTTAATAGGCTAAGACCCAACTTTAATTTAATTTCAAGTCGGCTATGGCACGACTGCTCAAAATTAAACTAAAAAGGTAGATAACATTTATCAATCATATCAACATATGACTCTTAGATCCTTTATGAGATTATAGACATCATATGTCACATGTTTCAATCTCATCTTATGCCTTAGGCCCAAAACTGTTTTGATAGCCTAATTGAGTTCAACCATTTTAAACGTATAGCAATCACCGTTTGCTCATCTTGATCATACAAAGATAGAATTAATATACCTCGCTGTGGCGTAGCCTACATAAAACTATCCGTGTACTCACAAGTGTTTAAATATGGGTGGCATAGACAAACTCAAATTTCAATGAAGGTTCAATTTTCATGTTTATCAATTAACATGGCAAGGTTGATTCATGAAAACTATATGAGCATAATTATGAACATAGAATGATGCAACACAAATCACATTTGATGTGTAATTACTAGTACGTGGCATCGTATTCCAAAGTTATCCCACACTTCCCAGAAGTGCATGTGGGGAAGATTTTGGCTTCCAGCCTATATACTAAGTAATCCATATTATAGATTAATCACATTAATCACATAATTCAATTCACAATCATGGTATATCAAAATATACAATTACTTCCATAAGCAATTCTCATATAAAATCATGTTCTAAATCATATTCATCATGAAAATTAACATAATCACATTATATAATTATCATGATAATCTAATATAAACATCATGAACGGGGCTCTTATGCCACTGTTGGGTTTCGAGGGTCCATGCGCAGCGGAATAATGCAAAATTAACTCGAAAACCCGGAGCCCTAGGATCCGTTCTAGATGATTAATTAAGAAGAATGATTTAGAATTACTAACCTTGTGTGCTTTTGTCGTTGATAAACGCGTTCCAACTCCAGATTGAAGAACTAGCAAATCTTCGATGAACGATTCTTGAATCACGAACGTTAGATCTTGATTAGCGAAGCTATGTGTATCCACGCGTTGAACGAACCCTAGAACAATTCTAGGTGGATTGCTAGATCCTTGATTGAAACTCTTTTCAATCGATGAAGAATAATGGAATTGAATTGTGTTTTGATTCTCAATTCTCAAATTGAAATCTCTCTTTTGTGTTTCTCTAAACCCAAAAGCATGAGAGTGACGGCTAGGGCAACCAGGGGTTTGTATTTATACGTTATATAACTTTTCCCCTCGCAAAAACCCTAATTTAAGTCAATTTCGTGTCAGTCCAACGCCGACGGGACGACTCGTCCCCCAGGGCACGAGTCGTCCCCTTGCACACAGCTTCTGATTCTGGCGTCCCCCTTAAGGGGAATAGTTGACTCAATCCCAGGGCACGAGTCATCCCTATGGGCACGACTCATCCCCATGGGCACGAGTCGTCCCTCAGGACTCTTCCTCTGAATCATTCGTCCCAGGCCAAGGGAATAGTTAGTTCAGGCCTGGGGACGAGTCGTCCCCTGAGAACAAAAACTCCATATTCTTCATTTTTGACAATTTGTTCGATGCGTGTGACCCCATAGGACTATATTAAGTTGGCAATGAGTTCGATCACATCGATCCTCATAAGACATGAGCGGACTCTAGCAAGCCATCATGCCTACCCAATTAATATAATATCAAGTTCGATTTTCCTACATAGAACATATCACAATCCCTTTGTCACACGATGTTATATTGAACATGAGTCATGGTCCACGTCAACTCATATTGTTCAATGCTTTCTCGTTACTAAGTAAATTGATTAATCGAATGATATTAATCACATTAATTCATTCGGGCATGGCCATGCACTACATCAATCTTACTTACGAGTGGCCTAGCAAACATCTCTCTTTACGAGGGACAAATTTCCATCTTGACTTATCATTCTTCCCAACAAGAATCATATCATGCCAATAATAGCCCTTATTGTTTTTCGGTTAAAGACAACGTTAAACTATATCAAACATAATATTCATCGAGTGGAAGACGATGATAATCTCAGGTCAAAGGATATCAATGATATAACTATATGAGATTTATTTATGACATACGACCATGACATAAATCTCATAATGGGTCAATCCAGTACCTTGTTCTCTAACAAGTACCCATAAATCTAATGTGCATCTCCATGCATATAATCATCACATGATTATCCATTAGACTTCATACTAGTGCTTCATAAGAACTAGGGACACGATTATTAAAGTATACATGCAAACACATATAATAATTTCAGTCATGGCAACCTCCATATGGTAATACTCCCAACTCGTATAACCAAGGGTGAAAAAATTATTCAAACATGACGTGGAATGAGCGAGAGCCAATGTAATATGACCCATCACATCCGCCACCTCAAAAGTAATATTGGGAGGAACAATTGGAAGGGATGAAAGAGCAGAGAATGGAACAAGAGAAACAGACCGAATCAGTTTTGAGTAAGATAGATGGACACATTGACACAATATTGAAGGCATTGAGGAAGCAAGAATCGGATTCAGGTCTAATTCAGCCTGATCATGTTGAGTCAATCACCACGCTTCGAGATGAGAGTTCCATAAGCTATGAGGTACATTCTTCTTCTCGCACCGATCTGGTACATACTCCTGCTGTTAGCTGTTATCCTGAAGAGCAACCTTCAACCCTGATTTGGTATACAAATGATGATGGGGAAGAGTGTGTTTATGATTCAGAGTTTCATTTATCACCACTAGAACAAAAGCAGCTCACAAAGAAATTAAAGGGGAATTTTGTCTATGAAATCTCCAATGATAACTCTAAGAATGAACTACACATTCAAGAGCAATCTTTGGACAATGCAAAGGAGAATTTTTCAAGTAAAATCTTCAATTTTGATTGTAAGGATGAATCGCTTTATGTTAGTTCAAGTGGGTGTATAGAGAGGGAGGATGTAGAGAATTTAGAGAAGGCAAGGCATGAACAAGCCATTGAGGAGCCTGAGTTGGCTTTGTATGGTGGTGAAGGGTGGATCAATGATTCGGTGCAAGGTGGTGCCCTCATATCTGACAAGGCTAATGAATGTGGCCATAGTGAAAATCCTATCCATCACCTTGGAAATGAAGAAAAATTGACAATCTTTCTTGTACCTCATGTTTCTCGTGAAGAGAATAAAAATGGCAAATATCCTCAAGAGAAAAAGCCCAAAAAGCGTAAATGTGAAGAATTTACATGGGCATTAAATGACTTAATATTTAGGGGATTATTTATGGGGCATGAACTGAACATAAGGACCCGCGAAACCATGAAGTGGGCCAAAGGACGGAAGGTGAAGTCCAAATGGGAGCAACGGTCGGGCTAACGACCTTAACCAAATGCGCTAATTGGGAGGCAACCCAAGAAGGTACGTTTTATTTGCTTTATTTATTTGCTTTTTTGTGTCATATCGTCCTTTGAACCCAAGACATGTTTTTGTTCTCTTTGCTATGAGGACATAGCATGTTTTGAGTTTTGGGGTAGATATCTCTCCGAGTTTGTGGGTTTATAGGGGAGTGTATATATTGTCACCCTAAAAAAAATAGAAAAATTTCAAAATTTTGTTCTCATTATATGTTTGGAAGTGGCCAACGTCCGTGATGATTTGAGGGTTTTGATTGAGTTTTGCTAGTTTATGCCAATTTGAATTTTGCTTATTAGAATTGCATTAATACATGTAAAACACAATTGCACCACCTTTCACTTTCATCATATTTCTTGATCATGGTAATTAATTTAGGTGTCCTTTATGGGTTCACTTTGACATTCTCGGGGGTCCTAGAACATGGTTGCACGCTTGTCAATAACAAATCAATAGATTACTTGATATTTATGGCTTTTATTTTTTGACAACCCTCTTGTGAGCCTTCGACTTTCTCGTCACTGTTTTTATATAAATTATTGCTTGATCCCATTTGAGTCTTTTTAGAAAGAATGAAACATCTAGACCACCATTCGCCTTCATTTGATGCCTACTCCCTAACCCTTGACACCTAGAATAGGTTTATCCTACCTTTGCAAGAATGTGGAATTAGAAAAGATAAGTTTGGAGGTTACATAAGAAAATTAAGGGAATGAGTGAGGAAGGTCAAAAGTTAGAAATATGATGTGTATTATAAAAAAGGGGGGGCAAGAAAGAAAAAAAAACCAGTTCAAGTTCAAAAAAAAAAAAAAGGAGAAACAGCTTGCCCCCTAATTTTGTGAAGTATGATTGATAAGTGACCTATATTGAGCGAGGGAATGCTTTCAACCCCCACATGTATAAAGTATGACAAAGACATGTTTGGGGGTTGAAGCATTGGGGAAACGAAGGTGAGCGGAAAGCTGAAATTCCGGAAGGAAGTAACATGCAATTGAAGACTTTTAGTTCCACATTCTTGTGTTTGTATGTCCATTCCTTCGTTTGTACCCGTGAACCTATCCCCACATTTGTTGTGGACTTAACCTAAAGCCATAATTCGTGTTCAATATTGAGTAATCGGGTTGACAAGTGCGTAATCGTGCATATGAGTATCCTTATAAATTGTATTGTTATCTGTGATGTAGGGCATGTTTTAGTGAACCCATAAACAATCTTATCTTAGTGATCATGATCTCCCATATTTCATTCATCATTCAGGTCGAGGTGGAAAATTGTGGGTTAGATGCATTAATATAATTGTAATTGCATATTCTTATTGACACTTGTTTAGCATATATTATATGAGAATCTGAGACTTGTTTGGCCGGCAACCTTGTATGTATTGAGAACATATAAAAAATATTTTCTGTTGATTGTTTTTTTATTTGTTAGGGTAGTTTTGTTTTTGTTTAAGTTTTGTTTAACTTGAGGACGAGCAAAAGGTAAGTTTGGGGGCATTTGATGGATGTGGTTTTACCCATCCAAAAGATATGTTCCTAGCTTATTTTCTGTTCGAAACCTTGAAAATTTAATGTATTTTGTAGTGTTTTGATAGTTTAGGGGTCGATGTGCACAATGCTGAAAATAGAATTTTGGAAAATGTGGGACTAAACTGAAATTATGAAGTTCAAGGGCCAAAATGTAAATCTTGGAACAGAAGGGACCAAACTGCAATTAGGTAAAAATAGGAGAAAAATTGGTTACATAAAGCTCAGGGGCCAAAGTGAAAATTTGGGAAGTTCAAGTACTAAAGTGCAAAGCTTGGAAGTATAGTGACCAAAATGCGACTGTGCTATTGTTGCGAGACGAATCCAAAATGGACCAAAGCAAGGCAAGAGACTGGGCCAAGGCAAGGATTCAAGGCCGAGAGAGTAGCATGGAGTGGCCGACCAAAGACAATGTTGGCTGCATCAGCAAAAATCGGCCAAGGCTGGCAGTTGGCATAGGAAACAAGAGCAATTGATCAGAATGAGTTGGGCCAAGTGGAACGATTCGTGTTCACGAGTCAGCTGCAGGCGAATTGGGCCGGATCAAGGCGAACTGGGCTTGGTTTTGGGCCTGATTTGGCTGGCCTTCCACGCTTCAGCAACCTAGGTTATTATATAAATTCAGGCATTGTTCCAGCAAAAGGAGGCCGATCACTATTCCCAGCAACAAGAGGAATAACATTGTTTTTATTATTACGATTTTCCAGAGGTTTTGTTTCTTTCTTTAATTTTGTAATTTTTATTATGAATAGGAGTAGCTAGGTTTATTTGATTTGTGGATTGGTTATTAACATTACATGATCTTTATGCTATAGTTTTTCAATCTTAATTCAATTTTTTTCTAGAGTGATAAAATATTCTTAATTTGTTCTAGGGTTTCAGATTTATGTTAAGATACTTTTTGCCCTAGAATTTGTGGGTATCCATTGCTACGGTAACTCGGGCATCGATACATTGACCACTATTTTACTACTTAGACCTAATTGAGGACGTAACTGAAATCAATTGGTTTAGGTTCGTATATTCTTTCGATCTTAAGGTTTTCTTGGATTATTATATTAAACGTAACTGGAAGTATAATAAAAAGAGAATATTTGAGTTGCAAATCGCACACCAAACCGTCCCAACTCATGATTTTGTGAATGAACCCTAGAATGAATTTGATGTCTTCTTTAAGTAATAAAATAGCATAAATTGAATGTATATTGAAACCCAATCCGTGAATCCCATTGTCAATCTTTGTTTTATTTTCATTAGTTTAATTTATTTGCTTTTCAATTTAGTTTATTTTAATCAATCAAAAACAAAAGCCCCTTGGTTACTTTTACATTAATTAGATTCACTTGTATTTACTCAAGTCTCTGTGGTTCGACCCTTACTATTATACATTGCTACTTCGGTGACTTGTACACTTGCAAGGTTTTTATTACACGTGGGATTTTTCTCCATCAGAGGGCATGGGTGCTCAACGGGCATACCGCGTCAAAACATCCCGAGAAATTTGGTATTTCCACGAATTAAACTCAATTACAATATCAACATAGTTCGGGTTCGGTTGCACAATGTTCGCCTTCCCCTTCCGTCCTTTTTAAATTTGATAAGTGGATTTATAGGGATAAACTGGCCAAATTAATTTGCGTTAAAGACCTTCCTTTTAATTTTGCGGATGATGATTTTTATGGAAATTTTGTTCGACTTTCTTTAAATCCCGCCGCCACGAGAGTAACACGTACGAATCTCGTACGTGATATTACTAGAGTGGTGAAAAGATATAAAAAAGATTTAATTGGTGTTTTATTAAATTTAGAAAACAAAGTTTCAATTTGTGCCAATGGTTGGAGTGATCATTGGTAAAGAAATACTTATTTGGGCGTTACTTGCCATTGGATAGATAATTCATGGACTATCCAAAAAATATTAATTGCTTATAAAGATTTTGAGCCACCGCATTTCGCGAAAAATATTTGTGCAAAATTGCTTGAGATTGTTTTTGAGTATGGTATATTGAATAAAATATAACTATTTTATTTGACAACGCAAGTCTAATACGGCTAGTTTACCCGAATTAATTACTGTTTGTCAACCCTCACTTGGTGGTAAGTTTTTTCATTTTAGATGTATATGCCATATTATTAACTTATGTGTTAGATATGGTTTGGAAGCATTAGAGGTTTATCTTAAGCCAATTAGACAATGTATTCAATTTATTTCTAAAAAAAAATTAATACAAAAAAATGGATCAAATTTTTAAGAAGTAAAGGTGTGGCGGACAAATATTTTACTTACGATGTTCCAACTAGGTGGAATTCCACCTACAAAATGTTAACCGATGATTTTGCTTATAAAGATCTCCTTATGCAATTTTTTTGTCAATTGGCTATAATGAACCTCTACTTGCTTATCAATGGAATGCATGCACTAATTTATGTGAATTGTTAAAGATTTTCAATACCGCTACTTTGACTTTTTCGGGAGTTTATTATCCAACTTCCGTTTTGGTGCTTGAGCATTGTGTTGCAATTGTTACTAGTTTTGACAATTTAAGACAATGCCCTGTTTTAAAAGAATGCATTGTTTCCATGAGAGAAAAGTGGCTTAAATATTTTGACACTATTCCGTCTCTCTTTTTGAATGCAAAGTTATTAGATCCCCGAGTTAAATTAGATGATTTAGAGTGCATTGTAGCTTATTATTATTTGAAGTTATATTCCATTGATGACGGTGATAATGAACTTCCGTCAATCATTGTTCAAAATACAAAAAATGATTTGGTGAACCTTTTTAACGAGTATAATGCCTTATATGGAAACACTTCTCAAAGTCAACAACATGAAGATGCTTCCTCTATTTCTCAACGAAGTTCTTCTAGTAGGGATCCATATAGTTTTTTTGCAAATTTGTATAGTAAAAACGTGGTCCTTCTCGAGGTTCATCTTCATCATCATCAAACATTCCCGTGGAGTTAGAAACATATTTCACTACCAACTTTGAATTAAATCAAGACCCAATTCAAATGAATTTGATGTTTTACAATGGTGGTCAAGAAGGAAAGAAATTTATCCTATACTTTCAATAGTTGCAAAAGAAGTCTTAGCCTCTCCCGCTTCAACGGTGGCGGTTGAATCGGCATTTAGCGTTGGAGGAAATGTTTTGGATGAAAGACGTTCCCAACTAACAAGTAAAAACTTGGAACATCAACTCTTACTTGGCGATTGGGTTAGAGTGGAAAAAAGACAACAAGACTTGCCTTATGAAGATAATCGTTTATTATCGGATCCAAACTATCAATACGATGTCGAGGACTCCATGAAAAGTAGTGATGATTGATGAATGAATGATGTTTTAGATTAGTTTTTATTTTAATTAGATTAGTTTAGACTTTAGATTATGTTTATTTTTATTTAATTGTAATAGTTAGGTTGAGGTAAAGGCTCCTAAATGTCCCCCCTTATTTATAAAAGGGTAAGGTTGGTTGTCCCCCTCTTTTTAATTTTATTTTAATTAATAAAATTTAAGGGTACCGTTCCTTTTTTCTTTTATATACTGTCGTTTTTTTTAAAAAAAGTTAAGTTTTATTTCTTTCAAAATTCATAACTTTTTTTATATAACTTTTTGCAAAAAAATTCAGGACTAACCAACATTTAAAATAGTCTTCTTTATCCATAAAATAAAAATAATATGTTAATATACAGTATAGAATTTAACAGAAACTGTTAAAAAGATAACTGTTTTTTCAAAAACTGATAAAAAGTTAACTTTTTATTCAAAAACTGTTAGAAAATTAACTTTTTTCGTAACTGTTTTTAATTTTGTTAAAAATTTCTTTTAAACCCCTAATTTGAAAAAAAAAACGGTTAACCGGATAAACCGAAAAATCGTAACCGGATTAGGCGGTTAACCGGTTCGGTTTCGGTTCTTCCTCCCCCAAGGTTTAAACTGCCGGTTCGGTAACCGTAAACCGCCGGTTAAACGAACCGGCCACCTTTAACAACCACATGAGTCGGACTCACAACCTCCACAATTGTAAAACCATACGCGCAGTGGCGTGACTTAATTCAGCTTCTCTCTTTTCTAAGTCAGCTTCTCTCTTTTCCACATCAGTTTCACATCATCAGTTATAAATAACCACAACTGCACACAATTTTATCCACAGTGATGAATTAAGTCATTAATTTATCTCTCATATATATATATATATATATATATATATATATATATATATATATATATATATATATATATATATATATATATATATATATATATATATATATATATATATATATAAAGATGATAGTAGTAAATAATTGCACATATGAGGGTAAAATTATAGTTTCACATTATATTGAATAAGAAATGAATTAGAATCCCTAAACATAAAGAAGAATTCCCGCGAAAAAGCTGATGTGAAATTCAAAATTCAAAATTCAAACTTATCATCCTGACGAAGTTTTGAGTTCTTCTCTTCTTACAAACACACACGGTCACACACAGAGATAGAAAGAAAAACACACACACACACACGAATACATACACATCTAACAAGGAATAGATAGTGAAGACGTCAGAAATGGACAAGTAGGAAAGAAAAGTGAGTTTTGTAAGATTTTTATGGTGGCAAAGATGGGGGACGAGCCAGTGATAGTATAGCGATGAGTGGTTGCGGATTGATGGAGTTTATTACTCCATTTGTTCGATAATGAATGATCGTCAAATTATTGCAGCTGTGATGATTGAATTGCATCTGTGTTGACTCAGGTAAGTAAATGTATTCCGTACTTTGCCGTACGACGATCTTTGATATTGCAACCGAGGTTGCAGATATGTCGGAGTTGTCCTCTTGCCTGATCTTGAACAAAAAAGTTCAAATTTGGCTAAAAAAACAAACCCCTTTTTGTTCCCAAATTCAAAATCGAATTAGCATCTATCGGGTGGAGTGGCAACAAATTGAATGAGGCGGTGATGGCACAGACCAGAGAAAGAAGAAGGGCCGGTTACATCGTGGGAGGAAGAGGAAGAACTAGAGCCGGAAATTATGGAGGTCTTCACCGGCACCATAATGGGTAACCTGGATTTTGGATGGACGCGGATGATAAAGTCAAATGGGTTTCGGTTAGAAATGAAAAAAAGTGAATTGAGGGAGAAGAAAAGAGATTGGGTTAGTGGGATTCGCACTGAGACCATCTCCATAAATGCATCAAACACCACTATTTGCGCTAGTTTAGTGCTAAATTTCTCTCCAACAACGACGCCATCTTCTCCTCTATTTTGGCACAGGGCTTCTCCTGCTCTATATTTGGCGCACGTTTTGCCTTGCGCTATCTTTTTTTTAATTGAAATTAGTACTTCCTCCTTCCCAAAATCCAAAATAAGTAATCAATTTGTTTTCTAGTTGTAACGTATCTCTTAATTTATTTCCTAGTTGTAGAGTATCTCTTAATTTTTGAATAATTTAGTAATTATCTTATTTAATTATTAGTTGTATATCAAAATATTTAATATAAATTATATCATCAATTATAATATACGATTAATGGAAAACATTTAGTAAATGAAATAAAAAGGAATATTCTGAGAATATATTTATTTGTTGTAAGATTTGAAGCAAGCTATTGGAAATTGTGAATGATATCTGGTGATAAAATTGCACCATTTTAGTGTTTTTGATGCAATTTTTGCACCAAAATGTTGGAGATGTTCTAAGTGATTTGGGTTGAGAAAGGGTGGCCGATATGATAAGAGGAGGTGGGTTTTGACTTTTGATATTTTCTTTTCAATTCAACTGAACAAACTTTTTTAGATAAGTTTTCTCCTTTTTGATTAAGGGTGAGTTTGAATTGATTCTAATTTTTTGAAAGTGATTATTCAAAAGTGATTTTATAAAAATATATTATTTATAATAAATATTAAAATTTATAGGTATATTTGGATAGTATATGTTCAAAACTGATTATTAAAGATAAATACCAAAAGTGACATTTATTATATGTATCTCAATATGATAAATGCACAAAATAGATAGATGTTATTATTGTAAATATAACACAAATAACAACTTCTAATAATCACTTTTAGCAAAAGCTGGGTCATAGTTGCTTCTACCAAAATACAGTTTTTTTTTTAGTTTTAACAGCTTAAAATCATAATCATTATTATTATCCAAACGATATTAAAAGTGATTTTGAGCTTCAAAAGTGATTATAAGCCATAAAAAAGCACTCCCAAACTCACACTAAATCAGAAAGATTATTTTGCGATATAATTGGTAGAGAAAATGAGATGACGTATAGAAATATAGATTGACAGAGACAAGAGAGAGAGACAAGAGATAGAGATGACGTATTTTGGCAGGGGCGTATTTCTAAGCTTAAAATTAGAAGATACTTTTTTTTTTTGGAACGGGTAGAATTTAAATTTTTCAATGTACAAGATCTTTTTGTGTTTTACATGAGAAGACACTTTGTTAGAAAACATTTTTTTTTAAATGTAATCTTAATTTTGCTTTAGAATAACAAAAACAAAATAGGTAGTCTTAATTTCTTTTTTTCTTTTTAATGAATCTTACTCTTCTTTTTTGAGACCAAACTAATACTAGTTTCTTAAATCCCAACTTCAACATCCTATCACCCAAAAATATTTGTGTCTAGGGTAAATAATTTTTGAGCTTAAATTATACCTTCTAATAAGTCATTGCTATTAATTATTTAAATATTTAAATTTCATTCTTTTTTAATAGGTTTATCATCTCACCTAAAAAACACTCCCCATTTTTATTTCTTCCCTCTTTTTTGCTCATAGGATCACTAAGGGTCACAACTAATTTTCTGCACCAAGCATCACTACATTAATGTAGTCATGAGAATTATTAATAACTTCAATTCAAATAAGTAAAAAATATACTACAAATTTAGGCAGAATATTTGACATAATTATAACAAATTAGGTACTCGATACAATAGGAAAAGTTAAGTTCCAAAATTTTAAATACAACATGGAAATGTTTTTTTCTGAATAAATATAAAAAATTAAAATTAAGGGAGTTGTGAGTTACAAAATAATGAAAATAGATATTGAAATTCTTAAATAAAATATATATGTGATTTAATTTAAGAAAATTTCTAATATACTACATGGAAAGATATTTTATGAAATTATTAAATATTAAACATTTATGAAAACTTGAATTTTGAAAATTATTAAAATAGAACATGAAAAGTTTATATATATATAAAGCAATTTAAGTAGTTTAGGCATGCATGACAAAAGAGAATAAACAAAAAGTAAAGGCGCGCATGACAAAAGAGAATGAACAAAAAATAAATAGTTTATGTCGAGACATACATTTTTTAGCAAGGAATACCTTTATTTAAGTAGGAGAAATAAAATTAGTTTGAGATGAGAGATAATGAATGTTTTTTTTTTTTTTCGATTGATTATGACAGATTGTATCAGAAATTATGCGAAATACATAGCATTATAATAATTTGAATACTTCATGAATATATATTTTGATACTTCTTTTTTGTGTAATAGTTTTCATTTTTCAAGTTTTTTTTTTTCCTATTTGTTACTCACTATTCCAAAAATAAATATTTAAAAAAAAAAAGATGATTCTCAAAGTGAATATCTATTTATTTAAAGGAATAATTATCCAAAAGTCCCTAAATCAAATTGAAATTCTTAAAAATAAATCTACATTTATTTTTATTTCTCTCGGAACCATCAGTTGAAAGTTTATTTCTAAAAAGTCCACGAAGTTTATGTATCAGAGTGTTTTTTAAGATAGTCATGTATCATAGTTTTTATCTACAAAGACAATTGAAATTAAAAGATTACATAATATTGCATACAACATAAAAAAATAAAATTGCATAGTACACACTCTAACACACAATTTTAATTATCATCAATTTCTTCATTAAATTTTTCTCAAATATTCTCAATCAAAACTTTTTTCAGTGACTTATTGATATTTGTATCTCGAACTCGACTTCGATTACTCATATATGATGATAAGTCATATTCTCGAACATTGGAGAAAGTAAACCTTTGATTTCCACTGCTAGTTGATGCTTGATTTTGAGTGAAATCTTTTTCATAGTCTCTTGTATCAAAATGTGTATATGTTGAGCGTTCATCCTCAACCATCATATTGGGAATGATGATACAAGCTAGCATAATTTTACCCAAGATACTCTTACTCCATTCTAGAGCAGGTTGACGAATTATAGCAAATCGAGCTTGTAAAACTCCAAAAGCACGTTCCACATCTTTTCTCACTGTCTCTTGTTTCTTAGCAAATAATTTATGCTTTGCCGTCTGCGGGGCACTAATTGATTGAATAAAAAGCCGCCCATTTTTGATATATTCCATCAGTAAGATAATATCCCATATTGTATGAATGATTATTCACAGTATAATTAACAGGCGGAGCATGGCCTTCTAATATATCTATAAATACTAGATAACGGCCTAGGACATTTATGTCATTACACGAACCTGGTGTTCCAAAGAATGCATGTCAAATCCACATATCGCGCCAGGCTACGACTTCTAGGATTAACGTTGGTGTTTTATTTCTACCTTGAAATTGCCCTCTCCAACTTCGTGGACAATTTTTCCAAGTCCAATGCATACAGTCGATACTGCCCATCGTTCCTGGAAATTCACGCTCCTCTCCTTGTCAGAGTAACTTAGTTATATCATCAGAATTCGGCCTTCTCATGTAACGATCGCGGTAGACGTGTCCAAAATCTAACCGGAACCGGCTAACCAGCGATTTTTAACCGGTCAAACCCGTTAACCAGTTTAACCGTAACCGAATTAACCGAAACCGGCGGTTAACCGGTTCGGTTAAGGTTACAGATTTTTCAAACTGGCTAACCGATAGTTATAACCGTCGGTTATTTAACCGGTTATAACTGTTTGAAATTTCAGTCAATTTTTTACCCTTTTTAGTTAGTTTTTAGGAATTCCACTCAGTTTTTTAGAATTTCAGTCAGTTTTTTAACGTTTTCAGTTATTTTTTTCAGAATTTCAGTTAGTTTTTTGAAATTCCAGTCAGTTGTTTAACGTTTTCAGTTAGTTTTTCAGAATTCCAGTTAGTTTTTTAATGTTTCCAGTTAACAGAAACTGTTAAAAATTTCGTTAAAAGGACTAATCTGAAAAAAGGCTTCAGTTAACCGTTTTAATCGGATAAACCGTGTTAACCGGTTATAACCGTTAACCGAATAACCGTAATTGTTAGTACACGGTTAACAGTTAGGTTACAGTTAAGTTTTAATGATTTTTTTAATCGGCGGTTATACAGTTATAACCGTTTGGACATGTCTAGATCGCGGAACTGGATTATGACACCTTCAACAAAATGAAGAAGACACTCCTTCGCTGTAGTTTCAGCGAAATTTAAATGTTCATCAACTAAGTCGTATGCAGTACCAAATGCTAAAATTCGCATAGCGGTAGTGCATTTTTACTCAATCGATAAATCAAGTCTACCACTAGCATCAACTTTCTGGTGGAAATAATCATCAGATGCACGCAATGCTTTCATGATACGACAGAAAACATGGCGTCTCATTCGATACATGCGACGAAACATTTCTTCCGGATAACTTATGTGTTCATCAAAATATTGTTTATATAGTATGTTATTACCTTCTTCGCGTTCTCTGCACACCTATCTTCTTCAAGCTTCGGGCAAGGGCCTCTCAATAGTTGATGAAATTAAAGGAATGAACGAGCGTACGATCGCTTCTTCATTTTGACGCCTTTCATCAATCGATTTATTCCATTGCTTGACTCTAGTAAACCTTTCTTCGAGATCGTTATCACTTGCACTTGACGACGGTAAGCTTGATGAGAAATGAATTTTTGTTTACCTTTGAGGAAATTTTAAGGCACGTTGAAGAAGAAATGGAGGATGAGTCTAGTTTGGGTTCACAAAACTTGTAAAAAATGATATCTTTAATAGAAGAAGAAAATAATTGAGGTTACAGTGATATGTCAATTTATCAACATTGGATGCTGTAAAAGATGAAATATCATTTTCAAACTTTATTATTGACATGACTTATTAATTTTGTCACTTTCTTATAAAGTGACATATCAATAAGACCATCCGTGTTGTTTTCATCATTTTATTCACTAAAAGATAAAACTAGTGACATATAAATATTTGAAATAAAACTTACAATAAACTTTTGATAAAGATTACAATAATAAATAAAGTAAAAACAATAACTTACATAAATAAGATAAATATTACAATAATTCGAATTTAAGCAATCATTACACAAATTAGAAATTAAATAATATAACTAAATATCCTTGAATTCTTCATACACTCTATCATAGAGCTCCATTTCTTTCACCGGCAATACTGATTTCCCCATCAGTACACTATAAAATTTGAACATTTTATTCCTCTCCTTCTCCACTTGCTTTTTTTCTTCCTTTTCTTTAAAAAAATTCAAGGTATTGCTGCTCGAGTTGAAGTCGCTCAACATCTAGCGAGCGATTTGTATTCATACTATTGATACAATTGGTTATATCATTTATATCAACACTAGAAGAAGTAGTTTGCTTACCTTTTTGCTCAGCCCTCCACTCATAAAGGACGAACCTCAATAGTTGGAGTATATGAGTTAGATCTCTTTGAACTTTGGTCGCTTTCCTGATCTTTCGCAGTCATTCCACCTTGCTACTTCGGATAATGTTTTAGCAAACTCCAACAGTGCTCGAGAAGAAATTTGTGGCCATTGTTAGTTTTTCCCATATTTCTTGAGCTTCTGCTAGAACATTGTCATCATTACAACCGCTCCTATTTTTTCGTTGTACTTCTGTGTATATTCCAACCCAATTAATCACATGTAAGTTAATTCTTCTCTAGTGATATTTGAACGACTCAACGTTCCTTTCATTTATGTTTCTTGGATTTTCTCTTTGAGCTGTTGCAAACATTTCCATTATATTTGTCTAAATATCACGTTTCTTTTGATCTGTTCTAGTGACCGTATCTCCACCGACCTCAAGGTAAGCCGAACATAGAGCTCTGTCTTCAACTATGGTCCATACCCGACTATCTTTCTTACTTTTCGATTCGCCGGGTTGGTTAGAAGGAATAGTGGAATTCTCTTCATCAACATCATCTTCAATATTTTAAAATGAAATTCTTGAGCTACCCACATCACCAACAGGAGTTTTAGGAGACCTATTTTATTGTTGGGATGTTGAAAATTCGAGATTTGAAAAATGAAATTAGACATTTTGAGAAGACAACATAAATGGGGAAGAAAAGAAATAAGGATTACATTGATGTTGAAATAAATTTGGAGCATTGGAAATATTAGAAATTTGTTTAGGTAGAGAATGAACAAAAAGTAAAGGCTTGCGTGACAAAAGAGAATGAATAAAAAATAAACAGTTTATATCGAGACATACATTTTATAGTAAGGAATACCTTTATTTAAGTAGGAGAAATAAAATTAGTTTGAGATGAGAAAGAATGAAAGTTTTTTTTTTTGATTGATTATGACAGATTGTATCAGAAATTATGCGAAATATATAGCATTATATTAATTTGAATACTTCATGAATTGATATTTTGATACTTCATTTTTGTGTAATAGTTTTCATTTTTCAAGTAATTTTTTTGCCTATTTGTTACTCACTATTCCAAAAATAAATATTTTTTTTTAAAAAAAGATGATTCTCAAAATGAATATCTATATATTTAAAGGAATAGTTATCCAAAAGTCCATGAATCAAATTGAAATTCTTAAAAAGAAATCTACATTTTTTTTTATTTCTCTTGGGTCCATCAGTTGAAAGTTTATTTCTAAAAAGTCCATGGAGTTTATGTATCAGAGTGTTTTTTAAGATAGTCATGTATCAGAGTTTTTTTCTCTCATACGTGACTTTTTAACTCTGATCGATGTGTCTCAAAGTTTTGGTGGAAATGACGAAAACAAAAAATTTATAGAGTCCTTATAAATAATAAGGATTTGAATGAAGAACTTTTAAGCAAATCACCCTTATTTAAATTATTATTACTCATTTTCTATACTTATTTATATAATTACTTATTTAGTTGTGACATGGTAAGGAGGAATGGTGTTTTGTGAAATTGTGACCTATAGAATTGCAACTAAATATTTTTTATTTCATACTCCCTCCATCCCAAAATGTTTGTCCCATTTGACTTTTTTGTTGAACTTTGACCACAAATTTATGAGAGATTAATCATGTTCATGAAATTCTAAAAGTTGTTGTTGATAATATTATTAATGGTGAATCAATAGGAATTTTTAGAATTTCATGAACATAATTAAATTGTCATATATTTGTGGTTAAAGTTCAACAAAAAAGTCAAATGGGACAAACATTTTGGGACGGAGGGAGTATAATTTAATTTAATCAATATTATATTTAAATTCTCATTTTATTACTTATTTATTCAAGTATTTATTTGTTTATTGTGATTTTTTTCTTCTAAGATTAAATCTTAATTGGTTAGTAAATATACTTGATTATGCCCTGAATTGCACGGGTGTACTGCTAGTATTTTTTACTATACCCCACTATATTTTCTCTTTCATGCTCACATCTATAACAATCATTATCATTATTCATATTATTTTATTATTGTTAATTATACATAATAATAATTTATATCTTTTATTATAATAATTTTAATTATTAATTAAATAATTTTATTAATATAATTATTATTTAATAGTCTTTTTAAATATGATAAGTTAATAACATCTTATTATAGAATATGTAGCATGAAAATTATCTACAAAGACAATTGAAATTAAAAGATTACATAATATATCATACAACATAAAAAATTAAAATTACATAGGATACACTCTAACACACAATTTTAATTATCATCAATTTCTTCATTAATTTTTTCCCAAATATTCCCAATCAAATCTTTTTTCAGTAACTTGTTGATATTTGTATTTCGAACTCGAATTCGATTATTCATATATGATGATAAGTCATATTCTCGAATATTGAAGAAAGTAAACCTTTGATTTTCACTGCTAGTTAATGCTTAATTTTGAGAGGAATCTTCTTCATATTTTCTTGGATCAAAATGTTTATAGGTTGAGCGTTCATCTTCAACTATCATATTGTGAATGATGATACAAGCTAGCATAATTTTACCCAAGATACTCCTACTCCATGCTAGAACAGGTTGCCGAATTATAGCAAATTGAGCTTGTAAAACTCCAAAAGCACGCTCAACATCTTTTCTCACTAACTCTTGTTTCTTAGCAAATAATTTATGCTTTGCCGTCTGTGGGGCACTGATTGATTGAATAAAAGCCACCCATTTCGGATATATTCCATCAGTAATATAATATCCCATATTGTATAAATGATTATTCACAATATAATTAACAGGTGGAGCATGGCATTCTAATAAATCTATAAATACTGGAGAACGGTCTAGGACATTTATGTCATTACACGAACCTGTTGTTCCAAATAATGCATGCCAAATCCACATATCGCACGAGGCTACGACTTCTAGGATTAACGTTGGTGTTTTATTTCTACCTTGAAATTGCCTTTTCCAACTTCGTGGACAATTTTTCCAAGTCCAATGCATACAGTAGATACTACCCACCATTCCTGGAAATCCACGCTCCTCTCCTTGTCGGAGTAACGTAGTTATATCATCAGAATTTGGCCTTCTCATTTAACGATCGCAGAACTGGATTATGACACCTTCAACAAAATGAAGAAGACACTCCTTCACTGTAGTTTCAACGACATTTAAATGTTTATCAACTGAGTCGTATGCAGTACCATATGCTAAAATTCGCATATCGGTAGTGCATTTTTGCTCCATCGGTAAACCAAGTCTACCACTAGCATCAACTTTCTATTAGAAATAATCAACAGATGCACGCAATGCTTCCCTTTTACGACAGAAGACATGGCGTCTCATTCGATACCTGCGACGAAATATTTTTTTCGGATAACTTGTGTGTTCAGCAAAATATTATTTAAATAGTGTGTTATGGCCTTCTTCGCTTTCTCTGCGCACCTATCTTCTTCGAGATTCAGGGAGGGCTTTTCAATAGTTGATAAAATTAGAGGAATGAATGAGCGTACGATCGCTTCTTCATTTTGGCGCCTTTCATCAATCGATTTATTCCATTCCTTGAATCTAGTAAACTTTCTTCGAGATCATTATCAATTGCACTTGACGACGATGAGCTTGATGAGAAATGCATTTTTGTTTACCTTTGAGGAAATTTTAAGGCACGTTGAAGAAGAAATGGAGGATGAGTCTAGATTGGGTGAATAAAACTTGTAAAAAATGATCTATTTAATAAAAGAAGAAAATAATTGAGGTTACAGTGATATGTCAATTTATCAACATTGGATGCTGTAAAAGATGAAACATCATTTTCAAGCTTTATTGTTGAAATGACTTTTCAATTTTGTCAGTTTCTTATAAAGTTACATATCAATAAGACCATCCGTGTTGGTTTCATCATTTTATTCACTAAAAGATAAAACTAATGACATATAAATATTTGAAATAAAACTTACAATAAACTTTTAATAAAGATTACAATAATAAATAAACTAAAAATAATAACTTACATAAATAAGATAGAGATTACAATAATTAGAATTTAAGCAAACATTACACAAATTAGAAATTAAACTAATATAATTAAATATCCTTGAATTCTTCATACAATCTATCATAGAGCTCCATTTTTTTCACTGACAACATTGATTTCCCCATCAGTACACTGTAAAGTTTGAACATTTTACTTCGCTCATTCTCCGCTTGCCTTTTTTCTTCCTTTTCTTTAAAAAATTCAGGGTATTGTTGCTCGAGTTGAAGTCGCTCAATATCTAGCGCGCGATTGTATTCAGAATATTGATGCAACTAGTTATATCATTTATATCAACACTAGAAGAAGTAGTTTGCTTACCTTTTTGCTTAGCCATGTTCACTCCTAAAGCACGAACATCAATAGTTAGAGTATCTGAATTAGATCTGTTTGAACTGTGGCCACTTTCCTGATCTACCGCAGTCATTCTACCTTGCCACTTCGGATAGCGCGCGATTGTATTCACGTTTCTTTTGATCTCTTCCATTGATCGTATCTCCACCGACCTTAAGGTAAGTTTAACATATAGCTCTGTCTTCAGCTGTGGTCCATACCCGTCTATATTTCTTACTTTTGGATTTGTCAGGTTAATTAGAAGGAATAGTGGGATTCTCTTTATCAACATCATATTCAATATATTGAAATAAATTTCTTGAGCTACCCACATCACCAACAGGTGTTTTAGGAGACCTATTTTATTGTTGGGATGTTGCAAATTCGAGATTTGAAAAATGAAATTAGACATTTTGAGAAGATAACATATTTGGTAAAGAAAAGAAATAAGGATTATATTGATGTTGAAATAAATTTGGAGCATTGGGAATATTAGGAATTTGTTGAGGTAAAGAATAAAATCCCATCAATTGAGATAGTTGAGGATAGTTTAACAAATTTGGATCAATAGGCATGTGTGAATTTGGAGAATTTATATTGACATTTGAATTTGTTTGAGAACGTTGGTTGTTTCCATAGTAATTAGGCTAATTTGATTTTATGATTACGAAATAAATTATTTTTGAAGAAATTTGAAGAAGATAATGGCTAATGTTTAATCAAAATAGAGAAACGGGAAGAAGATGTGTAATATAAGTAAATTTTGATGTCTATTTACAAATAGAAAAAAAATGGTTGTTAGTATAACTTTTAAATTTTTAAATTTTCATAAAAAATGTCCAATGGACATAGTTTTGATTCCCCAAAGCATTTTGTTTTTATTTTGTTTTGTTTTGTGTAAGCCCACTTTGTTCCAACAGACATACATACAATATTGTTCAATTTGTAAATACATTTGCTTTTTTATTTGGTGTGTTAGCCACTTTCCTCTTTCAACATGGAAAGTGGAGTCCACTTTCCTACTCACATCTATAATAATTATTATCATTATTAATATTATTTTATTATTAATAATTATACAGGATAATAATTTATATCCTTTTATTATAATATTTTTAATTATTAATTAAATAATTTTATTAATATAATTATTATTTAATAGTCTTTTAAAATATTGATAAGTTAATAACATATTTTTATAAAATATATAACATGAAAATATCTACAAAGACAATTGAAATTAAAAATTTACATAATATAATTCTTTATTTCTTTGTTGCAACACATGGAAGGATAAACTACACTATCCATGTTTTCTTCATTCAACATGACAAGTGGGTTCAAGGTAAGTGGGGGAGAGATTTCTCTTTTTCACAGGCCTTTTAAGGCTTTAGTGAAGCCAAAATGAGAAGGGGCCATCCAAGCCTTTTGTTGAAGTCACCATTGTGGGGAATTTTTTTCCCAAAATAACGTTATTTTAAAAAGTTTTTCCCAAAATGACACTGTTTCAAAAGTATTTCCCAAAATAGCCTAGTTATTTAAAAATGCGGTTGGCGACTGCGTTTTCAAAGTTGAATTCGCAGTTGCCAACCGCGTTTTAAAAAAAAATTAGAAAAATTATAAACCTGCGGTTGCCAACTGCGAATTCATTAATGAAAACGCAGTTGCCAACCGCAAATTCTAAAAACTAGGCTATTCTGAAAAATACTTTTAAAACAATGTCATTTTGGGATTTTTTTTTTTTGAAATAACGTCATTTTGGGAAAAAATTCCCATTGTGGGAGGGCTTTATTGCCACCTAAGATAAGCCTCCTTAAAAAAATGCACCATTGTTGATGCTCTAATAGCTTTATAAAGGAGTTTTTTTCTTTTATATAATTTCAATAGGTCACATCATTCTTGCATGAAAAATTAAAATAAGTTTTTTGTTTGTCTAAAATGATTGATAAATTTCTAAAAAAACCCACAAAAAGAAGTTTTATTTTTTACAAAGATCTACCTCTCAGTAAATAGCTTTTGAAGATTTTTCAAATTGTAAAAAGTTCTATATAGCTTTTTCACAAAAACAAAAAACTACGTGATGAGCCCGTAACTTTCAAACCGGGTCCAAGCTCGCCATAGTCCAAAGGCCAAATATGTCGTGGCACCTCTGTGACCTCGATTACCAAGACCGCGTTGACCAGGCCTATCTAGTTCACGCTGACCGTAGTCTCATATCAGACTCCCAGTTAATATCATGCTTATGAGAGACGATTCCGTACAAAGCTCTGAAACCAGATGGCAGGCCTGTCACTATCAAATTAAATAGTGGCTCATGCGCCTATTATGCACGTAAAGCACCGCACCAACTGTCGCCTGCCCCCCGTATCCTCGTCCAATCAAAGACATCCTTCTACAGTGCTATGTGCTTTATGGTACGACCCAACAAGGCGCATACATGTTTCCTAGGTCAAGACTAATATCTCCAAGGGCTGAGGTCATCCAACTGGTCTCTCTCTCTACTATATAAACTCTAATTTGTCCTCTTGGGCAAGGTAAGTCACATTGTGTAAACCCTAGCACACAAACACACCAAGACATTCTAAGTCTTATATCTAAGTTATCAAACCCATAAAGTTCTTACTCTCACACTCGAGGGCCTGAGCCGGAATCAACCCCGACTTGGTCTCTAACGGTACTTAATGTTTGTGTTGTGATCTAGGTATCCAGTTCGTACAAAGCCAATGTTCATCCTTAGTGAGACCCCAAAAGTTATGGTGTCATCAGTGGTTATATTGCCGGGAAACGCTCTTGTTTTCTCGTGTAATCTTGTGTCTTATTGAAACAAACACCATCTCAAACACCCACTCACAAAAATAACTTCTTACTTTCTTGTTTTCAAAATGACTGGAAATCCTTTACCAAATAATGGTTACCTTACTCCTCCATAGAATAACCAGCCTTCTCCCTCAAACATTAACCTTGTTAGACCAATCACCTCAGCCTTTAACAGGTTGGGTGGCTGTGCTGACAGCCAATACTCTCTTACTCCATCTTAAAGAGACCTTAGGGAGAATCTTGAGGTTGCCTGTAATGAAAAGGCACCTCAAACCAACAATCCAAAAATCCCTACCTCTCTCATAGCTTTTGAGCTAATACTCAAGAGAAACCAAGCTAATACTGAGAGGGCTTGGCTAGTGGCTGAGATCATGGCCATAAATGATGCCCAACTCGAGCTGGTGGAGTTGGAGGCCAATGGTGGCGTTCCCCTATAAGAGGACTCCCTCAGGTTAAACCAGTGAGTCCGGACAAAATCTATAGCTAGTAAGGCTAGGGGAACCAAGAGGTTAGAGGTACCCATCGTTGAGCTCGATCACGATGAGGAGTATGAGGAAGAAGAGGGTGAGGAGGCAAAATCTACTCCTCTCCGCGAGAAATCCAAAGCACAACCCATGGCTAAGGCTAAGTGATATGCCGTGATTTCCCTCTTTAAGAAAATAAAGACGGACAACATGAATCCGAACTTCATAAATTTCATGCACCAAATGTGAGAAACCCACCAACAAGGCCGCTCGAAATGTGGTCGCACCATGGATACCTTTGCTGACAAGATCGCAAACGTGCCCATCCAAAGAGGGAAGCCCCCCCCCCAAGATAGAGCCTTATGATGGCTCCACAAATGCGAAATGCCATATGGGGAGGTTTGAAAGGTAGATGGCCCTATTTTTTACGAATGACGCTGTGATGTGCAAAGCCTTAGCTGCCTCCTTCACGGGCAAGGCCCTATAGTGGATGCTGGCCCTCAAGCCAAAATCTATTCGCAGCTTCGAGAAATTCTGGAGTGCCTTTTTAAACTCCTTTGCTGGGGCGGGTGACCCCGCGAGATCGAGGACCAATCAGGTGAGGATCAAACAAGGGCCAGGAGAAACCACCAAATCATACATCACTCGGTTCAGAAAGATATCCAAGCAGATTGTAAACCTGTCCGAGAGCGATATCCAGCTCTATTTTGAGGGCGATCTGACCTCCACCTTCATAAAAATGAACTTTGCCTCAAACGGGCCAAAGGATGTGGAGGAGATGTATGAGAGGGCCACATCTATTGCCTCCGCGGAGGAACCCTCAAATTGGCTGCCCACAGACCGGTCAAGGAGAGAAATTAAGCATGTCAAGGAGGCCGGCCAAGGATCCAGCCGCGATTAAAGCCAGGGGAAAAATAGAAACCGTAATACTGAAAAAATTCAAAAAAAATGTGGATGAAACGGTATAGACTCCCCTGACCGCACCGCGGGCTGCAATCTTGAAAACTATGGAAGTTCCTCCTCCTGCTCCAAGGACAAGAAGGCCAAATGAGAGTTCAAGAAGTAAATTCTGTGACTATCATAATGACCACGAGCATAATACAGAGGATTTGCTTCCAGTTGAAGATGATCATTCAACAAAAGATTGACAATGGCGAGCTAGCCAACTGGGTCAAAGGCAATAACAACAACTGGGCTCGAGCTCAATGAGGCCCTGAGAGGAGAGAAAGAAACAATGATGATGGCGAGCAGGGGACGTATGACATTAACTACATTGGAGTAGAGGCTCCCTCATACACCCAGCTGTCTCATCAGATTAAGACCCTAGAAAAGGTCTTTCTGATTCCTGACTTAGCTCCAGAAGAAGAGAAAGAAATAGGTTTCATGAGAAGCGAGCTCGCTTCCACTCTCTTTCACTCCACCCAGCCTTTGATCATCAAAATGAGGATCTGCCAGGCAAACATAAGCAGGGTGATCATCGACACTGGCGCGGCCATCGACATTTTTACTATCATAATTTGGTAGAAATGAAAATGTCCGAAGCCTATCTCACCCCTTACGCCAGATTGCTCGAAGGGTTCACCAACCACACCGTCCATATGAAGGGGATAATTGATTTTGAGGTGACTATAGGGGAGAGCCCCTACAAAAAAAAGTTAAAGTCACCTTCATGATCATAGACCTACAATCCCAGTACAACACCATCCTAGGTGTCACGGCTTAGGCCGCACTGGGAATTGTAGCGTTTCCCCCCATCAAAGAATAAAATTCAAAACACCTGGCGGAGTGGCGGTCATAAAAAACCAGCCCGAGAGATTCCTCAAAACTCTGGAGGAGGAGAGGAAGTTGAAAAATAGGGCATCCTGCTCACAGGTTGAGGAGGAAGCAAAGCGGAGCAAGAATAAAGGAAAGTGCCCGCAGCTCGAGTTCGTGGGAATG
The DNA here is from genome assembly GCA_022495995.1 of Adenophora triphylla var. japonica. Taxonomy (NCBI): domain Eukaryota; kingdom Viridiplantae; phylum Streptophyta; class Magnoliopsida; order Asterales; family Campanulaceae; genus Adenophora; species Adenophora triphylla. The sequence goes on along the minus strand of JAFEMH010002105.1, from coordinate 46,665 downwards.
CTATCCTTAAACTCCACTAAAACAGAGCTCAAGAAGAGCAGGAAGGCTAAGAGAATGGCTTTGGTTGCTGATGGATATGTGGATAGGGGAATCCTGGGGGTTATAGATCGAGAAATCATATACTCTATGTTCGCTCTCTCAGGAGCAAGCTCTTCTCCTCCCACGATCATAATTGACTCCCTCCACAATCGAGAGTTAAGCGATCTCCGTCCTAACGACGAGCTCGAGGAAGTGATAATCAATTTCAACTATCCCGAGCAAAAAGTTAAGGTCGGGCTGGATATTCATCCCGAGGAAAGGAAAATCTTAATTGAGTACCTCAGGAAGAACAAATGTGTTCGCATGTAGGGTGGAGGATATGCATGGAATCAGCGAGGATGTTATCATCCATAAGCTTAATGACAGCTCCTCCTTCAAACATATCCACCAAAAATCAAGATACTTTTCTCCCGAGAAAGAGATCGCGATCAAGGAAGAGGTGGAAAAGCTACTCAAAGTTGGGATAATCAAAGAAATATCATATCTCAAGTGGCTAGAAAATGTGGTGATGGTGAAAAATCTAAATGGAATATGGAGGATGTGTGCTGACTTCACAGACCTCAACAAGGCTTGCCCCAAAGATTGCTTCCCTCTTCCTCGAATTGACAGATTGATGAATTCTATAGCCGTACATAGGGTATTAAGTTTCATCGACGTGTACTCTGGTTACCATCAGATCAAAATGGCCCCAGAAGATTTTACCTCGGTCGCCTTCATAGCTGCGAGCAAAACTTACTGCTACACAATGATGCCCTTTGGGCTGAAAACGCAGGAGCCACGTACCAGAGGATGGTCAACATTGTTTTTAAATACCAACTAGGAAAGAACCTTGAGGCCTACATTGATGATATGGTCATAAAACAAAGGAGAATTCCTACGAGCTCGACGTGGCAGAAACTATCTCCTACTTGCGCCGCAATAACATGAAGTTCAATCCCCTCAAATGTGCCTTTGAGGTAAAAGCGGGCAACTTCCTAGGGTTCATGGTCAACTAGCGGGGAATCGAGGCAAACCACGAGAAAAGACAAGCGTTACTAGACATGAAACCCCCTGCATGTGTGAAAGATATGCAAAAGCTAAATGGGCGCATCATAGCACTTGGCCGCTTAATCTCGCGGTCTGCAGTGAAATGCCTCCCCTTCTTCAAAACTCTCAAATGGGGGAAGAAGGTAAACGAGTTTGCATGGAATGAAGAATGCGATCTGGCTTTTGAAGAAATCAAGAAATACCTTGGGCAACCCCCTCTCCTCAGCAGCCCGGTGCCAGGGAAGAACTTTTTCTGTTTTTAGCAGCTACTGACCTGACAGTAGCTATTGTTCTTGTAAAGGAGGAGTGTAACTCCCAAAAACCAATTTATTATGCATCAAAGGCGTTTTCCCCCCATAGAAAGTCGCTTTCTCAATATAGAGAAGTTAGCTTACGCCTTGCTTGTAGCTGCTCGAAAATTACAAGCTTATTTTTCTGCACACCCAATCACTGTATTCACAGAAGCACCACTTAAAAAAGTATTACACAAACTAGAGTCCTCAGAAAGAATGTTATCGTAGTCTATAGAGATCACTGAGTTCTAGATCACCTACTCGCCAAGAAGGACCATCAAAATGTAAGATTTAGCAGACTTTGTGGCAGAAACATCGTTCAAACTGCGGACAGCGAGCTGGGAAAAAGAAAAAGGGTAGAAACCCAAGAAAATACAGAACCAGAGACACTCCTAATCAAAGAGAGTCCATAAGAAATATGGACTCTATTCGTTGATGGGTCCGCGAGCAAGTTAATGAGTGGTGCGGGCATAATTCTGATTGCACCGTACGGAGAGAGATTTGAAAGAGCCTTAATATTCAAATTTGAAGCATCAAACAATCAGGCCGAATACAAAGCAATCATAGCAGGCATGGAGCTAGCCAAGGAAATGGGTATTCTAAATCTAGAGATAAACAACGACTATCAGCTCATAGTGAATCAGATAAAGGGGGAGTATGATACAATAAACCCGATGTTAGCAAAGTACTGCGGTCTGCAAAAACCCTCCTCAAAAGCTTTGAATACTATGGACTGAATCAAATTATGAGAGATGACAATGCAAAAGCAGACCTCCTGTCAAGAATCACTTAGCAAGAAATTGAAGATCTAAATGCAGACTGCCAAATCGAGTTCGTAGAGGCACCTGCCATAGATCGGGTTCAAATTAGCAACATTGAGGACCAAGAAAGGGATTAGGTAGATGAAATCAAGGATTACATCAAAAAGGAAACCCTACCCGAGGATCAGAAAGAGCAAGACTCATAAAAAAGGTGTCTGCAAAGTATACAGTCATAGATGGAATACTGTACAAAAGATCATTCACCAAGACTCTCCTCGGATGCATAAAAACTCACATGGTCACATACCTACTCTATGAAGTACATGAAGGAGTTTGTGGCGGTCATCCAGGAGCCCGCACTCTCCTAGACAAGATAAAATTCCAAGGTTACTATTGGCCAACAATTAGAAAAGACACAAAAGAATATGTAAGGAAGTGTGATAAGTGTCAACAGTTTTCGGACATCCCTAGACTCCCATCTACATAGCAAACGTTGGTAATGCCAACGTGGCCAATTGATACATATGGAATTGATCTAATTTGACCCTTCCCAACCGCTAGAGGAGGCATAAAGTATGTAGTGGTGGCCGTGGATTACTTCACAAAGTGGACAGAGGCCAAAGCTTTGGCCACCATTTCTGAATAAAATGATAAACTTCATTCACGATCACATATGGTGCCGGTATGCTTTACCAAGAGTAATAGTCTTGGACAATGGCACTCAGTTTGCAGTAAAATTTACCGCCGAATGTGAAAGAATGAAGGTTGAACACCGTCAGTCCGTCGTGGCTTATCCTCAAGGAAATGGATAGGCTGAGCCCCCAAACAAACTGGTCCTTGCAGCCCTAAAGAAAAATTTAGAAGAGCGAGGAGGACGATGACTGGACGAACTTCAGAGCGCATTATGGGTAGTTCGCACAGTCCACGCCACGATAAGAAACTCAACTGGTGAAACTTCTTTCTCGCTCAAATATGGATCATAGGTTGTTGTCCTAGTGGAATTAGCCCTTCCCTGCTACATAGTCACTTACTTCGATGAAACACAATGAGACCGCCAGAAGACGCGATCTGGATGATCTCGAATAAAAAAGGATGCGGGCTAGAGAAAAAATGGTAAACTATAAACAGAAAACCAAAAACTATCATAACTAGAGAGTTAGCAAAAAAAGCTTCTCTATGGGAGACCGAGTATTACGAAATGTGGAGGTTCAAGGAACCCAACCCGGTTTCCATAAGCTCTCTCCTAAATGGGAAGATCCTTATCAAGTCACCCAAATAATCAAAGAGGGGACCTACAAATTGAGGACAAAATAGGGAAAAGACCTTAAAATGTTTGGAACAACGATCATCTCAGAAAATATTTTTTCTAGAAAATTGTACAAGCATGTGTAAAATAGTGATTTTAGTTACAATCTATTAAAATAATACATTTGTATGATTTGTAACTCAGAAATTACGAAAAATATATTTTTTCACTACTGGAATTAAAAGAGTGAATGCCCGTATGGTCATACCCAAATCACCGATGCCAACACGGTCACACCCTGCTGATGCAAAGATTGCCATCAAAACCGCACTCTACATGCCCATACATAAGAAGCTTGCCTTGGCTCTTACAAAAGTGCGGACTCAAGAGTCCAGATCGCTTAAAAATCACTTAGGTGAAAATGGATGAAAAATGATATGCAATAAAGCCCAAAATTCAGACAGAGGAAAGGCCACAAAGTCTAAATGCAAAAATAAATTGTGATCATATTATTAAAGGATAACTCCCATATAAACTTAAGTGTTTTGCATAAGAAGTTAGTAAATCTCATAAAGCGGTCTGAAAATTAACAAGGCATAGAAATGCACACGGCCAAACATTGAGTAAAAATAAATATTCATAGCCAAAAGCGGGTAAATACATAAATATACCCTTGAACTTAGGCTTTGGATGCAGATATGCCACTAACGTCGATAATTTACATCCTTACACATAAACTCATGAAAAATGAGAGTATATTTGCCCTTCATTAAAATTTCGTCCAAAATTTAAAGATTTTGGGACCTAACTGAATCAAAACGACGTTAAAGTGGTAAACTGTGAATTAAGGGGTTGAACTTATTCAAAAATAGGTCCCTCACTTATTGATCTTTTCTTATGTTAGTCACTAGCCTTTTTTCAACTTGGCAAAAAATATTTTTATTATTAAAATTAATATTTTTAATTATTATTTTGCATAATCATGATAATTTTTTTTCAGCAGGAATTTTTTTAGAATAATTATTTTAATGAAATAATTAGCAAATAAATTTTTATTTTTTTAAAAAAATAAAGTTTATCTCTAAATAATTATTTTATGAAACCTTTATTTCCTCTAACTAATTGTACTTAATATAATTACTTTCAATAAATAATTTAATTATCTTTTTAAAATTATTTAGAAAATATATCAAAATTTATATATTCCAATTAATATATTTTATATTGATATAAGAATATATTATAGATTGTCAAAAGTAAAAAGAAAAAAAAATATCCACATGTCTAGGTTCATCCTCCCTTTATTCATCATTTTCATCTTAACTGACCACCCCTTATCTCCTTGTTCAGCTTTCCCATCCTCTTCTCTTCAAGTTCGGCCCCTCCCGTTTTGTTTTCTTTTTAATAATTAGTAACCTATGATATATTCGTATATCAATATGAAATATATAATTTTTTCTAATATTTTCTAAATAATTTGAAAAAGAAAATCATATTATTTAGTAAAAATAATTATATTAAGTAATATTATTTAGAAAAAATTAAAGGGTTTTCATAAAATAATTATTTTAGATATACATCATTTTTTTTAAAAAAATAAAAATAAAAATAAAATAAAATATTTTCTAAAATTATTAAAAATAATTATTCTAAAAAAATTCTTGCTGAAAAAATTATTAAATATTATCATGATTACGCTAAATAATAATTAAAAATAGAGTTGGTCTTATAAAAAACTAGTTTTTCCTGACACTTAGGAAAAACGTGTTTTGTTTTTCCCATTTGTGCCAGTGCCAGTTTAACAAAATGCCAGTGTGACAAAGTGTCAGTGCATGTGTAACAAAGTGCCAATGTAAAAAAGTGCCAGTGCATGTGTAACAGAGTGCCAGTGTAAACAAAGTGCCAGTGCATGTGTAACAAAGTGCCAGTGTAAAAAGTGCCAGTGCCAGTTTAACAAAGTGCCAGTGTAAAAAAGTGCCAGTGCATGTATATTAAGTGTCTGTTTATAAACTAACACTGGCACTTGGTTACACTAACACTGGCACTTTGTTACACTAACACTGGCACTTTGTTAAACTAACACTGGCACTTGTTTTACATTAACATCGGCACTTTGATACACTAACACTGGCACTTTATTACACTAACACTGGCACTTTTTTACACTGGAACTGGCATTTTGTTACACATGTACTGGCACTGAGTTTCTGGACAAAGAGAGAGCTTTTAACTGGCCCTTTTTTAGACATGCACTGATACATTTTTACCATAACCCTGACAATTATTTAGAGATCAATAATAATAAAAAAAAACCTCTTCTTTTTCTTCTTCCTTCAACCCATCCAGATTCTAAAACTTATTATCAGGGTTGAATTTTGGTCATGTACAAATTTGTGTGAGGGGCAGGGAATGAAATTAAAGCTCATGTATTGGTCAGAGAGAAAATTGAACTGGGTTTAATACAAAAAATTATTAACAGGGTTGAATTTTGGGGGATTTTCTTTATTGGGTTCTAAAACTTTGGAATTGGAAGCAATTAATGAGGGCAGGAAAAGGGTAATGGTTGATTGGGAGAATTACGAAATACTTACGTTTGTAGAGTAGATATTCACGAGGTTTGATTTGTTCAGAGGAATATAATCTTGAACCCTAGGACTTCGTACATCGATAGTGTCTCTTTCAATTCAATTCTGATTTTATTCTAAACAATTGAATTGATACAGACAAACCTAGTTCGTATCTATTGCATTTGAGTTTAGCGAGTCGACTCAATTGATCGAAGTGGTGCCGGTGAAGAACACGGATGAGAATGTGCTTCTGGGCGCCGCAACCGAGGGGAAGTCGACGTCTTCTAAAAACACGTTTTTTCTAAGCTTTAAAAAAACGCGTTTTTTGTGAGATTTTGGCTTAAAAATATTAGTTTTAATAATAAAAATATTTTTTGCTAAGGTGAAAAAGGCTAGTGACTAACAAGTAAGAGACCTATTTTTGAAAAAGTTCAACCCATTAATTCACAGTTTACCCCTTCAACGTCGTTTTGATTCAGTTAGTTCCCCTAATCGTTAAATTTTGGATGAAATTTTAACGAAGGTCAAATATACTCTCATTTTACACGAGTTTAGGGGTAAGGATGTCAATTATCGATGTTGGGGTATATCTGCATCCAAATCCTAAGTTAAGGGGCATATTTATGCATTTACCCTCAAAAAGCTTTTAAAAGTAGAGATAACAAACATGAATAAAGTAAACATATTTTTTTCATTAATAGAGCAAAGAAATTACAAACCTATAATCTATTACATTGAAAAAGAAAAAGTTATTCAAAAAGCCCTATTACAAAGTTAAGTTGAGGGTTGAGCAGGCTACTGGGCTGGCTCGGCCTTTGGAGTAGGAGTTGGAGTTGGGGCAGGAGTTGGAATTGGAGTTGACCGAGGTAAAAATAGCTCGCTGACCGCATGCCCATTTGGAAATAGGCGAGCAACAGCGGCTTCCAAGGATAGTTTCTCATCACCCCATCTCAAAGAATCCAACTTATCTATTAGCGAGGTGGCGGTGACCGCGGCCACCGAAGGAAGGGAGGAGACCGCAACAGACTCTAAATTTCCAATATCTTTCTCGAACAAAGGAACCAGGGCATGACCGGGCAAACACTCTGCATCTGTAGCGATCAAAGAGCAAATAATGGCTAGTTGTTCTGCAGAGAATTTGCCCATAGACACGAAGTTCCTCAACCGGGTCTTGCTCGTGGCCTCGAACTGAGAAGAGCACTTCACAATCATGAAGTATTTAAACTCTTGGGCATTCTTGAACTCTTCTACAACCTCCTGTTTAGCAACAGCAAGTGCAGTCTCTCTTTCTAGTTGAAATTGACGCAAAGTGACAAGCTCGTCAGATTGCTTGTCATCTTCGTCCTCTAATTTTTTGACCTGCGCTCGGGTTGCTTCTATTTTTTTCTAGTACTCAACAACATCTTTCTCCAACTGCTCCTTCTGCCTGCGGAATTCATCTTGCTGCCCCTTTGCCTTGTCCAAAGACTTGAGGCTGGCGTCCAACCTCTCATACACCTGCTTCAAATCATTTTCTTTCTCAGTCAAAGTCAAGGTGAGGGCCTCCTTCTCCTCTAGAGCTTTCCCTAAAGCCTTGTTCTTGCCCGTGATCACAGACATCAGCTCATCCGTTATCACCCTCAACCTCATGGCATCATTGGCCATCTGAAAAAAGAAAAGAAGAGAGTAAGGAGAAGCGAAAGAAGGAAATACAAAAATAAAGAGAAGAAAAGTAAGATTATTACCTAAGTGGCTAGAAAGCCAATATTCCCCGCCAAGGCAGAGGCATTAAGCTTGGACCCCACGCTTTGATAGAAATCCGGGTAGTAGAGCATGTTTAAAAGGCCAAGTCCTACCACCAAATTATGACCCCTCTTGGAGTATAGATCGATGCCTTGAACGGGGGGACCTCCCCTGGCATGTTGCTCAGATCCCAAGCGGCCTCTCGGGCATCTATATTTGTAACTGTGTAGGCGTTGTCGCAGATAGAGCCCGCTCTGGCTGGCGAGCTGGAGGGAGTGGCAAAAGTAATGACTTCAGGCTATGGACTCTTTGTTGTTTGACCTTGCCCGCTCCCTCCTCCTCGGTATGAGGCCTCTTTCTCCCCCTATCAGCTTAGGCAGTGGGGGCAATGCGGTCATCAGAAGAACCACGGTCACGGGTTGATTGGGATCTTGGTGGAAGATACTTCATTTTTAGCACGTCGCGCCCCGTGACCAACAATATCCTAGAAGCCCTATCAGCCACGGGCAGGACAACCCCACGAGCAGGAGCCTTGTTAAGAGAGACCTGCCTCATCATATTTTCTTTGGCCATCTAGCGGGCATGAGCGGCCTTCAATTCAGCCTGGGACACTTTGGGAGCCATAGTAATATCTTCAGGGTTTGCAAAAAGAAAAAGGAGAGGTCAGATAACAGTTCAAAAATGAAAAAAGCAAACAAAGTATGATAAGTTAAAAGAAAAAAAAAGAGATACCGATCCACTATAGAGGCTCGTACAACAAGCGCAGTCTCTTTTTCCAGTTGACATTGAAGCAAACTGACAAGCTCGTCAGATTGCTTGTCAACTTGGTCCTCTAATTTTTTGAACTGTGCTCGGGTTGCTTCCAATTTTTTCTAGTACTTAGAAACATCTTTCTCCAACTGCTCCTTTCGCCCGCGGAATTAATCCCGCTGCCCCTTTGCCTTGTCTAAGACTTGCGGCTGGTGCCCAACCTCTCATACACTTGCTTTAAATCATTTTCTTTCTCGATCAAAGTCAGGGTTAGGGCCTCCTTCTCTTCTAGAGCTTTCCCTAAAGCCTTGTTCTTGTCCGTGATCACACATGCCTGCTCATCCGTTATCTCCCTCAACCTCAAGGCATCATTGACCATCTGAAAAAAGAGAAGAGGAGAGTAAGGAGAAGCCAAAGAAGAAAATACAAAAACAAAGAGAATAAAAGTAAGATTATTACCTCAGTGGCAAGCAAGCCAATATTCCCCTCCAAGGCAGAGGCATTAAGCTTGGACCCCACATTTTGGTAGAAGTCCGGGCAGTAGAGCCTGTTTAAAAGGCTAAGCCCTACCTTTGGATTATGACCCCTCCTGGAGTATAGATTGATGCCTTAAATGGGGGGACCCCCCTAGCTTGTTGCTCAGATCCCAAGCGGCCTCCCGGGCATCTATATTTGTAAGTGAATAGGCGTTGTCGCAGATAGAGGTCGCTCTAGCCAGCGAGCATGAGGTAGTGGCAAACGTAATGACTTCATGCTGATGGACTCTTTGTTGTTTGTCTTTGCCCGCTCCCTCCACCTCGGTTTGAGGCCTCTTCCTTCCCCTATAAGATTGGGCAGTGGGGGCAACGCGGTCATCAGAAGAGCCGAGGTCACGGGTTGAATAGGATCTCGGTGGAAGATCCTTCATTTTTGGCACACCGTGCCCCGCGACCAACAATCCCCCAGAAGCCCTATCAGCCACGGGCAGGACAACCCCATGAGCAGGAGCCTTGTTAAAAGAGTCATGCCTCTTCTTATTTTCTTTGGCCATCTGGCGGGCACGAGCGGCCTTCAATTCAGCCTGGGACACTTTGGGAGCCATAGTAATATCTTCGGAGTCTGCAAAAAAAAAAAAGGAGAGGTCAGATTGTAAGTAAGCCAATCCAATTCGCGACCCTTTTAGCTGCATTTTAATGTAATAAAATCGCACTAAGGGGCGTTTTGGTAAATTCTCGGTCCGTTTCGAGACTTTCGGAAACATCTTATGAGTTTCTCGCGAAGGAGGTAGTTTTTAGTATTTTTCCTGGACAAAAGGACCTACAGGGAATTAACTGCTTTGGGCTTTTAAAGAATTAACTCAGAATGTTCCAGAAGCAGGTTTTGGCGCCAGAAACAGTTATGGGCGTGACCAGTCGTGCGACATCTCGAAGCTTGGAAAATTAATTCAAAAGGTCGTACGACAAAATAAAGCATTATTCCCATGCTGCGTATAAAAGAGGACTTTCTCTCATTTGCAAAGGATTCTCAGATACTCTCTATCTCTCTCTACTCACAAACTCTCTCTCTCTAGACGCAAACACCAGATCTCGCTCCCTAATCGTCTTCTTCCTCACCAATCGCCGGCGACCACCAGTCCTCTCTCAAAGCCCAATCACCGGTGACCCTCTCCCCTTCAATCTCCCTCACCTTCCTCTAGTTCCCTACCTCCAATTACAATTACCCATTACCGATCTTTGCTCTCCACCCAAAGCGATCGCCCACCATCGTTCTCTCTCTCAACCCCGATTGAATGGAGACCCCACCGGCGACAACCCAAATCCTTCTCTCTAAATTGAATCACCCTCACCTGATTCTATCCCTCTCCATACCTAAACACGTCTAAGTTGTTTCCCCTATTCCAGAGCCCATCACCGTTCACCACCACCAATTCAACCCACACACTCATACACACGCGTACTTGAAACTGCCAAGCTACTGGGTCAGAGATCTGAGTTCGTTTGGAAGCTGATTGAAGGCTCTCTATACCGACGTGGTATAGAGAGCGTGGACTACAAGGGTAACTCTCCTTTCTCTCTCTCGCACAAGTTGTTAATTCTACTCAGTTTGATGTAATGGTTCAATCCTAAATCCCAATCTCTCTGTTTAAATTTCTGTGATTCATCTGTTGGTTTCTGTGATCTGTCTGTTTGGTTTATGTTAATTGTTCAATTTTAAATCACTTGCCTGGCGTATGATGTTTGTTGATTAAACCTCAAATTGGGTGTGGATCATTCATATCCACACTCATTTGAAGTGATTCGTGTGGATCTCCATGTTTATGTTCAGGCTGTAGTATGATATTTTAATCATTTGGTGTTGCTGATACTGTGGTCATTTGGTGTTATTGATATTCTGATCATTTGGTGATTGTTGTAGTGTGAGTTTTGTAAACCTCTGCAAAGGACCTTGTTGTGTCATGCGACATAACTGATCCCTCAGGTCCTGTGTCACGCGACACAACGAGCCCTCTGCAGTAGGTTCAGTTCAGTTGTAAGTTGTTCGTAGCATTGTAAGTGGGATGTGGCCTCCCACAATAAAAGGTTCACAAGTTGTAATCCCCTTTCTTGAGCAATAAAATGAAGCATTTCCATGCATTTTATACATATCTTGTCACACACACTTCACACACACATTTGGATGTTTTGAATGTTGAACATAGAAAGACTCGTCTACGGACGAGGCGTGTTGGGTGAACTCTCGATTCTTCCCAACACGTAACCTGACCCCCGAACCCATTTTCTCTTTCAAAGGTTTTCAATGTTTCCTTAAAAACGGCGTGGCGACTCCTATTTTTATTTTTCGGCGAGCGTTCATTCAGTGACGTCTCTGCTGGGGAATTGAAACTTGTTTTTCAAAAAGTGGGTCAAACTTTCGTTTGCTTGTTCAACATTCATTTCATTCACTTGTGTGTGCTTTGTGTGTGACATTATATGTGTTGTTTGCATCTTATGTGCTTTGCTTTATTCCCTCCCCTTCCTTGCTCCCTGTTGTTGATGTGCTGGGACTTGGTTTAAGTGAATGCTTGCATGCTTGGAGGCTGGGGCTCAGTTTTGCTTGGGTTTCTGGAAATGTGGCTGATTCTGTCATGCGTCAGAAGCTGCCATCTCAATCCTGGGTCGTGCGACAGGATCAGCCACCCTGTAGGAGTTGATTTGTTCTACAGGTTGTGATTGTGGGGCAGTCCCCATGATCAAATTATTGATCATTGTGATTATTGTTCTCTGTGGGGCATGTGTGTGTTGTTTTTTCCTTTATCACCCCTTTTCAAATAAAAAAATAATAAAATAATAATAAATAATAAAAAAAAAATCGCAAATAAAGGAAGATAGTCATCCGCACACTACACCACATAGATTTAGAACCCTCGGGTGCGATTGACGGCATCGCGGACGGTGATAATATTCGCCTACGCTTGAGCGCCTAATGTCAAACCCATCCCCCTAGCGTGTTATAGGTGGCGCCACACATTTAAACCTTACCCAAAACGGTTGGTTTTGACGCAACATTTTCAAAAATACCCTAAAATGAATTGCTTCAAAATTTTTAATAGGCCTTCGTACCTATTCTGAAACCTAGCACGTGTGGGCATGTTGCCATCGCAACATGGTTTCACGAAAGGACATGTCGTTCCCATGACATGTTCTAACGAGAGATCATGTTGCTTTGCCAACGTGCACCGACGAGAGGTCATGCCGGATTTTTCCTTGAATTTCTTAAGGAATACCCGTTATGCTGCCCAAATTTCTCCAGAAATTGGGGTTGCTCGTCCGATCCTTAAATGCTTCAGTTTTATTTAGGTATTATCGCCTATTATTAGTTTTTGAATCAATACATTTGGTGTATTTTTGGATGATGTGTCCCTAGGTTCCCCCGAGGTTTAGTTTGCGTGAATAAAGGGTTAGCCTTTCCCAACCGTTCCTAGGACTTAAAAGCCACCGATTTCTACTTGAATACTAATAAGATGTTGCACGAGTCCGTCTCATTTCCCGCTCTTCCCTCTCCCATACCATCTCAAAGTTCCCTATCCTCCGCCTTATACTTGTTCTCTCCTCTCCAGTTAAGGCAAGTTGGGTGCGCGATCTGATTCCCAGTGCTCGTTTAGTTCGCGTCTTGAGGCAGTTGCAGTGTCAACAGAGTTTGCATACGGTTCAGTCAGAGATGTCTAGTGCAGAGAAGGGTATGACTACTCAATCTGGGGATTCATCCGCCGCGGGTCAACAAGGCATGCATGATCTGTCTATGGAAGAGATGAGGGCTAATTTGGAAGCCGCTCTAGTTAGAGAACGTGAGGCTCGATTACTCGCTCAAGCCAGAGAAGAGGCAATACATTATAAGTTCGTAGAAGCAATGAGAAGCCGTGGTATTGTTGTGATCCGACGTGCTGATGGGACTTATGGGGAGGTTACCGATGCCAATGAGTTTGATGTCGAGACCAGGAATGTCTCCCTTCCTCCCCTTGCTCCAACATTTCATCCAACTCAAGTTCCGAGTCATGGTGTGCAGTCAAACCCTCAGATGAGTTTTGGTTTAGTTGGAGGACCACAGCCGATGTTCCATGATTTGACCTCCTCACCAATCCCCAATGCTTCCGTACCCCTAAGCCGATTTGGGTCCCAACTTCCGAGCAGTCAAGGCTTGTTGTTCCCAGGTTCTCAGTATCAGCAGGGTCAGTTTCATGGTCCTCACTTCCAGGGTAACGCCCAGTATTAGAATCAGCACCCTTACTCCGGGAATCAGTTCAGTCAGGATGGATTTATGCAGTTTCCTGCTAGACAGCCTCAGTCTCAAGGATATATGTCTCAGCCTTCAATGGATTTGGCTCATCATCTATGCAACATCCAGGGTCAACTCCTTACGTGCCTGCTAGTGCTTTTCTGCAGAATCAGAGTTCCCCAACCGATCAGTTTAATCATTTGCCAGCTCCAGCGTCCGAATTAGTTCAGCAACCTCTCTTCCAATTAGCCAGCTTTGAGCCTCATCCAACTACCTCTCCCTCTATTCCCCAGCTCCCGGGGATGACCCCAGAAGTGATTGCATTATTAAAACAGATGCAGCAGCAAATTGATAAGCTAACGGCAGGATCCAGTGGACTTAAGGTTGTTGATCCAGGACAAGTGAAGCCTCTTCCTTATTATTTCAAGATGCCCAAGATACAATTTGATGGCTCAGCATGCCCGAAAACTCATGTAGACACATACGTGATGACTATGGGAGCCATGGGTTGTACTCCCAAGTTTATGGCCCAACACTTTCATCTCACACTCAAAGGACCTGCCCTGACATGGTTTCTAACCCTTAAGCCAGAAGCTCGAGCTACTTGGAGTCAGACTACTGAGGACTTTCTTGAAAAGTAACGTGGGAACCTTGAATGGCGCACAACCAGGGACGACTTGGTCGGTACAATTCAGAAGCAAGATGAGTCAATCACCGAGTTCTACAAACGCCGGAATTCTAAGCTTAATGAGCTGTCCGAGCCAATCCTGATGCAGGATAAAAAAGACATCTTTTTATCATGTGTGAAGCCAGTTCTCAGTGAAGCTATCGGAAGTGGTTGGTATCCTGACTTGAGGGAAATGGTAGGCATGGGAGCCCGCAGCGAAAACAGACTCTTTAACCTTGCATCAAACACCAATGTTGGTAATAATGGTGGATTTCGACACAGAGCGACAACTCCAGCTACCCCTAAAGCAAAGGAGACGTCTATCGACAACAGTGTCAATAATCTACAGGCAAGGGACCAGAGAAAGCAGCAGTTTCCACCTCATAAGCAGTATCAGTTTGATGATCTAGAAATGACAACCGAAGAGGCCTTCAATGGATTGGTTCGAAAGGGAATGATCAGGCCACTTGATAACTACAACCCCACCAAACCCAATCCAGACTTGGATCATAGCAAATATTGCCAATATCACCAGTATCTGGGCCACATCACCAATGAATGTGTCCCTTTGAAGAAGGCCATTCAAAGGCTTGTTGATGATGGAAAGGTTGAGAAGGTTCACCCCAATGTTGTCACCAATCCTCTTCAGTGATGTCAGCAGAAGCCCAGAGGCTATCCCACCCGTAGACAAAAAAGTCAGTCAGTTAGCTCCATAGGTTCTAGAGTGTCTTTCATGTGGTCATGAGTCTGTCAAGTCCATGTTATGAGTTCTTCAGTAATAAAAGTCTTTATTTCTTTTCTTGCTAGACTCAAGACATCACTTGCACACCCACGTTACACTCAATTGAAATGGTCTTATTCCAAATGATCACTTGTGCTGCTCACTGACTAATGCTTTGAAATAACTAATATTTAAATTGATCAGAGTGAGAAAATCGACTGATATCTTTCCCAAATTGGGGCTTATCCAACTCCCCATCTCGCATCTATTGTGCTCACATATCTTCCATCATCATCACCACCTTGTTGCTCGATGAATTTACATGAATCCTTCTCATAGTAAGCTTAAGCAAACAAATGAAGACTTAATCTCGTTCGGATCATTCGGTAGGGACTGCGGTTGAAACCTTTCACCCATAGGAAAGCTATTACCTCACCCTCACTAAACAATACCCTTTCAATTCAAGATTGGCATGTTTTGAAACCTATCTAACCATCTCAAGAAGAAGAGGGACTATCCTTGGGGCTCCCATGATTCGAAAGAAGATCGACCATTTCCAAGCTCAAGAATGACGAAAAGCAATGATCCATCCTAGGGACTAGCTGAAATTCTCCTCTCAAGAACAAAATTGGAAAAAAAGAGAGACAAAAAAAATAATACAAAAAAAAAAAGAATAAAAAAAAGAAGAAAAGAAAGAGCCTAGTCCCTAGCGATCCTCTCAAAAGCAAAAGTCAAAGGATCCGGTCGTTACTCAATAGGAGTCTCAGAGTGAATAAAGAGGCAGCATGGATGTCCCTCACCATTACCTCTAACCAATTCCGGCCATCCTCTCGATTTTAGAGGATATTCCCACTCTCTGACCACTCCCAAGCCATCCTCTCGATTTTAGAGGATATTCCCACTACCTTGACCAATTACAAGCCGTCCTCTCAATTTTAGAGGACATTCCCATTACCGTTACCCTTGCCTTTGACCAAAGCCAAGATTGACCTCTCATTCTTAGAGGCAATGAAGATGCAATCATGGATTCCCTCGCCATAGAAATCCCAAACACATCCCCAAAAAACCAACCTCTCATCTTTAGAGGTTCAGCCAGCAAAAAGCCCAGCCGACCTCTCATCTTAAGAGGTCATGATATCCCAAATCACCCAAGGGCCGGTCGAAACCCTGAAACCCAGTCGAAGTTCCTACCGGATAGCAGTTTCAGATCACCAACCGAAGATTGTGCAAATTCCACCCGTTCATTCGACATTTTGTGTGAGCATATTTCATTTCTTCTCTCAAATACTTTCCGTGGATGTCCCACTGGGCCTTCACATCCGTGTTTCCCATCGACACTCCAAGAGGACATGTTTTCTCAATTCTCCAAATCTTCAAAGGTCCTCAGATCCTCGAATTCCAACGTTCATTCTCTTTATTCGGGATAAGCCCGAACTACGGCGACCTGAGCTCCTCCCAAGGAGGGGAACGTAGGCAACCATAACTGGTCCGATCGAAATCACAAACAAATCTCAGAAGATCCGGTCTCCTCAAGGACCATGCCCGTACACTGTCCATCCGTCCGAGTTTGATTCTCGATATTAGTTGGTTTTCTCCTCGGGATTAATCGAAATATTTGTTCATATCGGCTTTGGTGGTTGAATAACCCGAACATCAATAAAGGGTTTTAAGCAGCTTTGTGATAATCACGAATAAGACAAGTTTTCAAGTGTCTCGACAAGTCTTCTCTTTCTACATCATAGGAAGATAGAGCCAAACACTGTTTCGGTCAGCAGGGGCTTCCATACACTTTTCCACACCTTGTTATTCTTATACTCTCCCAAAAGAGTCAAACCCAAAAGCGAGAGTGTCTTACACAAATTCGGGATCCATTCCCATCCTCGAAGGATGTGCCCCTACACGTAAACATTTTCGAGTCTTGTCCAGCGACTGATTGACTGCGGTTTGAAATGATGAGTTGCCTCTTTGGCCACAAGATGACTCTGTCTGCGACGAAGCTGCATGGAATTTCCTCAAGCTGGGGCTTTGGTTAAGGTATCCCTCAGGCTCTCCTTATCAGGTTTCCCTACAAGTTTGCTTTGCACTGTCAACTGGGGCTTCGTCAAGCCGGGATCATTCTCTGCACGTTCTCTGTTGCTTGCCGTCCCAGGCGCGCGATACACTTTGTTCTCACCAGCAATGAACCTGCTGCAACCAGTACCCCCGGGAGTGTCCCTGACTTGCCTAAGCTGCACCATCTGTACACCATCACTCATACATTTTACCACCTCATGGGAGAGGGTCCACCCCATTATAAACACTTTCGTTCCATACACAATCCATCATAGCACAACTGCTACATGCATATCTGCTCGTCAAGCCGTGCAAAGCCCCCATTTTCCTTCCATCCCCAGCTGAGATGGACTTGTGCAACAAAAGATTAATAATGCATAAGCAAAAGGTTAAATAAAATGCAAATTACCTAGAGTGTTGTGTTTTCCCCCCGCAGGGTACAATAATCAAGTGATCATAATTTGATCGTGAAGACTGCCCCTCAAATCACAATTTTGGACAAGGATTCCAAATCTTGCAGGTGGCAGACCCCGTCTTTATAATCTTCGTCAGGCTCGGACTCATCAGCATCACCTGAAAGAGCCTTAGCTACCTCAGCCTCCAAGTAATGCTTGTCAGAAAAGAGCTCCAGCTGCCCCAGTATCCAAGCAATAATGCTCACCAGTCTCAACGACTTCAAAGCCTATTTTACACAGACCGTCCCGTGAACGGACACCCAGCAAGCATCGACAAGTGGTATAGGTCCCTCTGGCAGCCACGATCATCAAGCAGTAGCATGAGACCCTCCGACAGCTACATCTATCCCCAACAGAATCAATGGTAGTATGAGACTCTTGACAGCTACCTCCCATCAAGCAGTAGCATGAGACCCTCCTGCAGCTACTTCCCATCAAGCAGTAGCATGAGACCCCCTCGGCAGCTACAACTCTCCATCACCAACAACAATGGTAGTCTAAGACCTTTCGGCAGCTACAGGTGAGCACAGCACAGGTATGAACGCGTATCTCTTTCAAGCTTCAGATCATCATATTGACATTTTCAAAATCGGTTCGAGACACCGTAGGTCTCACATCACTTTCAAATCGGTTCGAGACACCGTAGGTCTCGTGTCATTTTCAAAATTGGTTCGAGACACTGTAGGTCTCGCGTTATTTTCAAAATCAGTTCGAGACACCATATGTCTCATGTCATTGTCATCTCGGTTCGAGACATCGTAGGTCTCGCAATACTTTCAAATCGGTTCAAGACACCGTAGGTCTCGCGTTATTTTCAAAATCTGTTCGAGACACCGTAGGTCTCGCGTAATTTTCAAAATCGGTTCGAGACACCGTAGGTCTCACATTACTTTCAAAAGCGGTTCGAGACACCGTAGGTCTCATAACATTTTCAAAATCAGTTCGAGACACCGTAGATCTCGCGTCATTTTCAAAATTGGTTCGAGACACCGTAGGTCTCACATTACTTTCAAAAGCGGTTCGAGACACCGTAGGTCTCACAACATTTTCAAATCGGTTCGAGACACCGTAGGTCTCGCGCCATTTTCAAAATCGGTTCGAGACACCGTAGGTCTCACAATATTTTCAAGATCGGTTCGAGACACCGTAGGTCTCGAGTTACTTTCAAATCGGTTCGAGACACTGTAGGTCTCACAACACTTTCAAAAGCGGTTCGAGACACCGTAGGTCTCACAACATTTTCAAAATCGGTTCGAGACACCGTAGGTCTCGCGTTACTTTCAAACCGGTTCGAGAGACCGTTGGTCTCGCGTTATTTTCAAATCGGTTCGAGACACCATATGTCTCATGTCATTGTCATTTCGGTTTGAGATGCCGTACGCTCTCACCTGTTGTCCGAACTACGATTTGGCTTGATTCCCTCCTAGGGATACGTAGGAATCCTTTCTCCAAAGGTCTAGCCATCCGATCTCCCCAGATCATTGTCCAGCCCTCCGCCTTATCCCCTTGCCGCTCATTGGGATTGGGTCTTATTTTATCGACAACCTCACTTCTTCCATAAGTGACGTTGCCGAGGGACTCTATAAGTACGCCAATCCAATTCGCGACCCTTTTAGGTGCATTTTAATGTGATAAAATCGCACTAAAGGGCATTTTGATAAATTCCCGGTCCGTTCTGAGACTTTCGGAAACATCTTATGAGTTTCTCACGAAGGAGGTATTTTTTAGTATTTTTCCAGGACAAAAGGACCCACAGGGAATTAACTGCTTTGGGCTTTTAAAGAATTAACTCGGAATGTTCCAGAAGCAGGTTTTGGTGCCAGAAACTGTTACGGGCGTGACCAGTCGTGCGACATCTCGAAGCTTGGAAAATTGATTCAAAAGGTCGTACGACAAAATAAAGCATTATTCCCAAGCTGCGTATAAAAGAGGACTTTCTCTCATTTGCAAAGGACTCTCAGATACTCTCTATCTCTCTCTACTCGCAAACTCTCTCTCTCTAGACGCAAACACCAGAGCTCGCTCCCTAATCGTCTTCTTCCTCACCAATTGCCGGCGACCACCAGTCCTCTCTCAAAGCCCAATCACCGGCGACCCTCTCTCCCCTTCAATCTCCCTCACCTTCCTCTAGTTCCCTACCTCCAATTACAATTACCCATTACCGATCTTTGCTCTCTACCCAAAGCGATTGCCCACCACCGTTCTCTCTCTCAACCCCGATTGAACGGAGACCCCACCGGCGACAACCCAAATCCTTCTCTCTAAATTGAATCACCCTCACCTGATTCTATCCCTCTCCATACCCAAATACGCCTAAGCCGTTTCCCCTGTTCCAGAGTCCATCACCGTTCACCACCACCAATTCAACCCACATACTCATTCACACGCGTACTTGAAACTGCCAAGCTACTCGGTCAGAGATCTGAGTTTGTTTGGAAGCTGATTGAAGGCTCTCTATACCGACGTGGTATAGAGAGCGTGGACTACAAGGGTAACTCTCCTTTCTCTCTCTCGCACAAGCTGTTAATTCTACTCAGTTTGATGTAATGGTTCAATCCTAAACCGCAATCTCTCTGTTTAAATTTCTGTGATTCATCTGTTGGTTTCTGTGATCTGTCTGTTTGGTTTATGTTAATTGTTCAATTTCAAATCACTTTCCTGGTGTATGATGTTTGTTGATTAAACCTCAAATTGGGTGTGGATCATTCATATCCACACTCATTTGAAGTGATTCGTGTGGATCTCCATGTTTATGTTCAGGCTGTAGTATGATAATTTAATCATTTGGTGTTGCTGATACTGTGGTCATTTGGTGTTATTGATATTCTGATCATTTGGTGATTGTTGTAGTGTGAGTTTTGTAAACCTCTGCAAAGGACCTTGTTGTGTCACGCGACATAACTGATCCCTCAGGTCCTGTGTCACGCGACACAACGAGCCCTCTGCAGTAGGTTCAGTTCAGTTGTTAGTTGTTCGTAGCATTGTAAGTGGGATGTGGCCTCCCACAGTAAACGGTTCACAAGTTGTAATCCCCTTTCTTGAGCAATAAAATGAAGCATTTCCATGCATTTTATACATATCTTGTCACACACACTTCACACACACATTTGGATGTTTTGAATGTTGAACATAGAAAGACTCGTCTACGGACGAGGCGTGTTGGGTGAACTATCGGTTCTTCCCAACACGTAACCTGACCCCCGAACCCCTTTTCTCTTTCAAAGGTTTTCAATGTTTCCTTAAAAACGGCGTGGCGACTCCTATTTTTATTTTTCGGCGAGCGTTCATTCACAGATAGCAGTTCAAAAATGAAAAATGCAAACAAAGTATGATAAGTTAAAAGGAAAAAATAATAAAGAGACCGATCCACTCCGGAGGCTCGCAGATCGCGCCCATCATACAGGTCCCACACTTAGCCTTAAACTGTAAAAATTCATGGACTCTCCAGTCCGGATCGCGGAGATGGGGCTCTATAGCTACCCTAAGGGCCACATTACATCCTACTCTTTGGGGAGCCACCCCATCGTATATCAAAAAACGTTCATCCTCTATGATCGCGACCACATCAAACACCAGATACACATTATCTTTGACGTACAAGGCAAGATATTTGACGACCGCGATCTGGCTCCTCCGATTTTGAGGGGCTAGGATACGAGCTCGCTGAGACCCTAATAGGGGCAACACCCTCTGGTCTGGGGAAGCTCTAGCCAAACCTACTCTCGATCACAAAAATTTGTTTCTGATTCCACAGGTCGAATTTATTGTTTGGGGGGAGGGGAAGGTTCGGGTGGAGTTAGGCTTTGATCTTCAGACCGAGGTTGCCGTTAGTAATTTGGTTAGAATAAAAGGTGTATAGCCCATAAAGAGAGGGTTCAAATCCCAAAATCCTACACACCACTATGAAAGATACCAGAGCTCGGACAATATTGGGAGTAAGGTGCATAGGCAGGCATTTATTGAATTCCAGAAATTGAACTATGAAGGGGTCAAGAGGAAGCCTAAGTCCATTTTCAAATCGGGCCCCGAAGAAAACGCAAGCTTTATTACTCTCCAGTACATCAGAAATAGTCTCGGGGTGCAGTTTTCCTCTATGCTCTACCGCTTGCAGCCCGTGAATTAAAAAGGAGTTGGGGTCAATGTTGTAGGTCAAAGCTAATTCATCCTCATCGGTTTTACGAGCTGCACCCTTCTTCTTAAGATGAACGCGGCAAGAGGTGGAGGCACCAGTTTGACTCTGCTCTCGAATAGCAGTGGTCCCCACATGGCCCTCTGGAAAAGACTTCACAATCTCCACAGCTCGCTGGGCAGTATCCACCGCCATGCGGTCAGCCACCTCCCTGTTGTCAACCTCCGTTTCAGAACTATTTCATGACCCAGAGAGGTGTAAAGAAAAGTCTGAGGAGGAAGACTGAGCTACTCCAACATCCAGCTCATCCATGTAGATAACCTCATCACCTCTACTCCCCAAGTCTATGACCGCCATGGGTTGGGCCTCAATTCGAGCAACAGGCTCCACCACGGCCAAAGGGGCCGCAGACTCAGGGGCATCAAGGTTAGCCTCGGGCTCAGCTACAGCATCAGGGGCCACAGCTACCTCGGTCTCCTCCATCAAGTCCACCTTCTTCCGGTCAGTAATTGTCATATCTGTATGGTTATTATGAACTCTCCTCACCAACTCTTGGGCGTTCAACGCTTGGTCGCGCTCTCGAGGAAACCTGCGTAAAACCCCCATCACGAAATTTCTGAGATGGATATGGTCTCCAAAAACTAGCATATCACCAGAAAGGTACATCCTCTTCTTGGCTTCCCACAATTGAGGTGGGACCCAATTTCCCCAGTCATACCTGACCGAAAAGTATTTGAAGGAATCTAACGGACGCTCCATATGGTAAGTCATGGTGGTCAAGGAGGGACAGATAAAGAAGAATTACAAAAGGAGGGGAAACCAAAATTACTTACGAAGAAGGAATTAATAGGATGGATCCTTAATGAAGCTTTGCAAATTTTCTCTCTCTAGAATGCAGTTTCAGAAGCTGAGAGTGATAAAAGATTGAAAGGGAAATATGGATTGTTATTTATAGGCCAAGGAATACGGGTAACCCGTATTGATGAACCCACAAACCATATTCTCGCGAATATTGAACCGACGGATGTTTTAAATTTTGAATTAATGGAGGTTAGCATTTATTTAAAATTCGTGAAACGTCTCATCCGTACCTGACATGCTGTAAGTACCCCAATCCGAACGCTCTCCATCCGAGCACACGGGAAACACCCGAGGACTTATGCATTCGTGATCCCGAAGACCCGTAACGTCCAAAAGGTCCAGACTGACCAGCCAAACCATGGGAGGACCTTTCAAGGATAAAAGGGAACTCAAGGACTTTGCAGGAATAACAAAAAATGGCCATCTTCCACAATGGTCCATACGGACACTAATGTCAACACGCCAACATCATTGCAAAATCCCCACAAAGTCAACAACATTCCCTGAAATCCAAGAAACCCAAAAAATCAGTAATGACACAAAGGTCCGTACGGACCACTTTGCAATTTTTTGGGGCCTATAAATAGAAGGCTCCCCTCCCATTTTATTCACACCTCAACCTTCTCCTATCTCCCCCAGCCTTCAGGCACACTTCTAAGCTGTCCCAACCTCTTCCGGTCCTTCCTGAGGCCTCCCGAGCCTTCTCGAGGCGCTCCGAAGTCCTCCCGAAGTGATTCCGGTAGATCCCGGTCCTTCCCTAGGCAATCCCTGTCCGTCCCTAGGCATCCCGAGCCATCCCGAGGCCCTCTGAGCCCTCCCAAGGCAATCTCGGCCTCTTCCGGTCCTTCCCGAGGCCTCCCGAGCCTTCTTGAGGTGCTCCAAAGCCCTCCCGAGGCGCTCCAAAGTCCTCCCGAAGTGATTCCCCGGTCCGTCCCGATCGACCCCCGACATCCCCAAAACCCTATTCACCCTCAAACCAAGCATATTCCTTCGCAGAAGATAGACACAAACCAACATTGGTACGATCTCCTTCCAAATCTCATTTTACTGCTTTAATTTAAATATTTCTGTTTAAATATAAGCATCATTTGCAATGTAGACATCATTTTCAAATGCATTTTTAAAAACACACACACACACACAACATTTAAAGAAAGAAGGGTATCGAAAGACTCGTGTATACGAGGCAACTCGGGTGAGCTCAAATATATCTTCCCGAGGCGTAACCTGACCTCCGAACTCAAAAATCTCATCACACAACAAAAACTTCTTTTTCTCAATGTTTTGGGCACGATCAAAACAACGTGACGACTCTAACGAAAATGCAGCGAATCCCCCCAACGCAAGATGCCGTCCGCGCGCCGAACCAGGTAATTTCAGTTGGCGACTCCGCTGGGGACGTTTTGTTTTTTTTTTAAAAAATTAAAATAAAAAAGATTTTTTAAACAATGATGAGGGTCAAACTTTCATTTTTTACCCTTTCTTTAACTGTTGTGTGTATGTGTGTGCATGTACTTTACTTTTTTGCTTATTCAAAAAATACAAAAAAAAAATGCATCATACATCTGTGTACATACTTTTAAAATACATTCTGCAAAAACTTTCAGTTTTACTCAGAAAAAGAATTTTAGTGACCGCAGACTACGCGCACTCTTATCCTGTACACTGCACACTACAACCCCAAACCAGGGATGGTCTCAGATGCAGTTCGATTGTGTTCCTATGCCTTTCGAGCGCGCACGGGATCATTCCAAACTTCCCATCCTAGCTAGTGTCAATCATGCACTCTTGCGTCACACTCTGTCCAGACTCGGCTGGTTTTTGACCCAGTCCGTGTCCTAAATCCTGGATACATATCCCATGTCGGCCATTATTTGAGTCAAAGCCCAGAAATCAAGATCTCTTGCGTAAGCAAGGCGATGAAAGGTCATGCTAAAATCTTGACCTGATCTTGATTTCTAAAGTTACACCCAGACAATGATTCATACGTGATATACGTCCATGCCCACATGACACCATGTCATCAAGCCTTTAATGCGTCACCCATGACAATATGACCTAGCAAAAACTTAAAGTCATAGATTCCTTGCGCAAGCAAGGTAAAGAGAGGTCATGTCGAACTTTTGACTCGATCTTGACTTTAAGTACTGGCTCCGTTCACTATTCACATGGCAGACGCATTAAAACGAACATGACAGGCTCGGTCCTTAGGTTCGTTTTTCTTTTGGCCGGTGAAAACCGCTTGCCCTATAGGACTCTCGCCCGGTCCTGTCCACCCTGGGAGGTCGAAATACAGGTGCAAAACGAGGGGCTTATAGCCGTAGTGATGATTTCCACTGACCCACGATCTAGAATAATTGCGAAAAATAAGAGCAATGTTTTCCAACCCATTTAGGATTCTGAGAAAACACGTTTTAAATAAATTAAAACAACGAAAAAAAAACAAAATAAAAAAAGAGGAAACTGCATGTCGCATGAGCTTTCCCACCTTTATCCAAAAAAAGGCTTTTCCAAGTCTAAACCTTACCCTTCACCCCTCCAGAGAACCGAGAATGGTTGAGAGTTCCCGGAAGCCGTATTTTTAGCGTCAAAGTCGCAAGGTCCGACAGCCTTTTCAATTCAGCCGTCAGAGCAGTCTGTTACTTTCCCATGACAGGGTTGACAGATAACTGTGAGGGAAACGAAATTCTACCCTTGTGAAATTTCCAAACAATGGAAGAGGTTTGGCAAGCTTTCAGAGCTCTTGAAAAATGCCAAGGCGAGCAGCAGGCTTGGATTGAAGTTGCCATGCGCCATTTCGGAACATTGGCCACCCCCCAGCCAGCTGGGGCTCCCGTAGAAAAGGAAGACGTTCCCACTCCCTCAGCTCCCAGCGTCTCTCAATATACCCTGGGATCTAGTCCTTTGCCTTTATACGAGCCCCGTAGCTACGACATGAAGTCACAAGGCCTGCCAGGGAAGGACATGCGAAGTCAATGCCCCGAGGTTCCGAGCCCACTACAAACTGTCAAGCATATTCGGTGGGATGTTTGTGACTGCCCCGCTTGTCTAGAAGCGGATTTCCAAGATGAGATAAATGAGGACCGTCCCCCAATCTCAACAAAAATTGAGAAAGAGGTATGAATCCGTTGATCCCACAGTTGGAACCCTAGGAGAACCATCTGGAAAGTTTGACTACTATGTCATTTATTCCAACAAATCTCCTCAGCCTAACTCAACTCAAGATCGTGGCCATTTTTGCTCCATGATAAGCTGGGACGAGCTCCGCACAGCAACCAACGGTCCAAGCGTCCTGACACCCCAGCCTTTATATTAGGAGGACATCAAAGCAGCCATCCAATCCCCATCAAAGGCAATAACGGTGAATGAGCTAAGGTGCGATGTATGGCCGTACGCTAACCAGGGCCTAACCATGACAAAATTGGGAAAAACAAGCATATGAGGAGTAAAGCCAGAAATAAACGTGCTGACTCGTTCCGGCCAGATCCCGATAAATCCTCCAAGGACAGAAAAAAAGGCCGGCAATACCCGAGCCTCAAACCGAGAAAGGCCCCTATGCCAAGGAAGCTGAAGTGCTTGACCCGGAGGCTGAAGACCCGATCTTGACCCAGCTCAAGCGCACTCAAGTCAACATATCCCTCTGGTCTCTACTCACTTCCTCATATCCTCACAAGCTCAAGCTGGAAGAAAGTCTAGCCCGGACCATGGTCCCAATCAATGTAACCCCGGATGAGGCAGTTCAAATGATCGGCAATATTCACTACGGTAACATCATTACCTTTACTGAGCTCGATCTGCCGAAATTTGGGGCTAATCATAACGAGCCTCTCTACATCACCGTTCAACTCAACGAGCATCACCTTCCTCGGGTCTTGGTGGATGGAGGATCGGCCATGAATGTCCTCCCTGCCAAAATGATGGACTTATTAGGAATCAAGCCAACTGATCTAAAGCCTTCAACTCAAACGATCAAAGCTTATGACTCGACGTCCCGCTTAGTCTTGGGGGTAGCCCCTCTGAACCTGTGGTTTGGAAAGCAGACGATGCCAACAGATTTCCAGGTTATCGACATCCCTAGCACCTTTACCGCCATCTTGGGTCGGCCTTGGCTGCACCAAATAAATGGAGTGGCATCTACTCTACACCAATGCGTGAAATTCGTTCAAGGAAGCGATCTCACCACCATTTACGGGGACATTGTAACCACAGAAGGAACGAACATGAAAGGCATCCCAGTCCTGGAAATCAAGCATGACGACGAAGGCATGATGCTGACAGGATTCACGGTCGAAAGCCCAAAAGCCCAAGTATGCCACATAGACCTCCCCCTGACTTGGGACCGGATCCTTCCTTCCATGAAGATGATGAAGCGCATGAATTACATTCCAGGGTTCGGTTTGGGCAAACACCATCAAGGTACCCATAAGATCATCGAGGTCAAAGAACAAACCACCCACCGTGGCCTAGGGTACGTCCCTACTCCCAAAGATGTTGCGGAAGATAGAAAAGCAGCACGCGGAAAATGCCCAGTTGCTGACAAAAGAGGCTTGTACGCAACCTTCGACCTCCGTCCCTACAGCTTCGACATAGCCCGATACTTCACAAAGAAAACCGGTGATTTGAATGAAGATATGAAGAAGAGGACAGAGCTAATCGACGCCAAACAAGATTGGTCGGCAATAATGGACAAATGGGAGAAGCTCCAACGAAACCTTGAAAGGTTCAGAGGCCTCGAGCCAAACCCCATCAGGAGAGCATTCCTCGATGCACCAACTCTACCGGGACTCACCACCACCACTATTCACAATGAATTTTGGTTCGGGAAAACCCCTTCTTTGGTAGAGGAATTCGAAAAAATTTATGTCACCACCCCTGCCACAGACAAGCGGGATGAGTCAGTGTTCGAGCTAACGATGCCCAAGGAAAGAAAAGAAGACTCCGTAGAAGATGCCTGGAACGAGCCTTCGCTACAACAACTTTTCAGTGAAGAAATCGAAGTACCAGACTTAATCGATTTTGTTTCTGATAACTCTGTGGTAGCCATGATTGGGGACAGCAGCGCGAAACCTTTCGACCCTCGCATCCTCTCAAACCCATCCACAATGACATTAAAGAACTGGTCCACCTTCTCCGGACCTGCAGCCAGAAAGGAGGAAATGATCGAACAGCTTGGTCTAATCCCTCGCGTCCTAGAGTCTAGATTCGAAACACATTCCAAGTCTGTTGTATTTGAATTCGAGTCTCTCGTGTCATCTGATGGCCTTACGCTGGAAGATTATGAGTTCATAGCCAACAATGTATTCCCCTACGCTTTAAATGAAAGATTCGACCTTTCCGAGTATCCCCTCATTGCATCTTTAACAAATGATAAATTAACTAAATCACAAACAGTTTATAACGATTCACTCGATAAAGACGCAGACACATTAAACGAACAATATGTTAAAGAAATCTTTAAGCATGTTGTCAAATGAGAGGAAAACCCGGCCCAAGCTGTTAAGGAGGTTTTAACCAAAGTGAATTTGGGGACTGCTGAAGAGCCTAAAGAGACGCAAATTGGAAGCTTCTTCACCGGCACCGAGCAAGAGGCGTTGACTGCACTGGAGCTACCTACCAACGGGCAGCGACCGCACTCTTCCACGATATGATCCACAAAGAGATCGAAGTGTACGTCGATGACATGATCATCCAATCAAAGGGATCAAACGGAGAACACCTCATCTACCTGAGAAAGTTCTTCGATCGCCTTCGAAAGCATTCAATGAGGTTGAACCCTGCCAAATGCACATTCGAAGTAATCCGAGGCAAAGTCTTGGGATATATGGTCACAAAACGAGGCATTAAAGTTGATCCCCAAAAGACCAAGGCCATAATCGAGACGAGACCACCGCAAACCCAAACAGAAGTGAAAAGCTTCATGGGCCGCCTGCAGTACATCAGCCGTTTCGTTAATCAGCTGACTTCCTTGTGCGAGCCAATCTTTCGACTAGTGAAAAAGAATGCGGACATCGAATGGAACCCGGAATGCCAAGACGCCTTCAAAAATATAAAGGCGTACCTTGTGAGTCCCCCGATCCTCTGTCCTCCCTACGAAGAGAAGCCACTCTTGCTATACCTGACTGTGACCGACACCGCAGTTGGAGCCCTGCTATGCCAAGAAAAGAAAGAGTCAAAGGTCTAGAATGCCATCTACTTTGTCAGCTGAAAGTTCCAAGGTAGCGAGCTCAACTACTCGGCCCTAGAGAAAACCTACGCAGCTCTAGTATGGGTCGTCGGGAAATTGCGACACTACATGCAATCGCACACAGTGCACTTGGTCTCTAAGATGGATCCGGTCATATATCTCTCGACGAACCATCACTGTCAATGAGACTAGCCAAATGGTCTTTCTTCCTGGCAGAGTTTGACATTAAATACGTAAACCAGAAATCGATCAAGGGACGGGTAATGGCCAAACAATTGGCCGACTTCCCAACCGACGAGGCCAAAGGTCCCGAACCACAATTTCCAAACGAAGGAATCTTCACACTTGAAGGCGAGCAGCACGATTCTTGCAGCATCATGGGACATTTTGGGAAAAAGTTTGAACAGTAAGTCACTTTGGTAAATAAAATTTTAAAAATGTCTTATTTGAGAAAAAAATCAAATATTAGTTTCGTCAGAAAAAAAAATGAAAAAAAAGGGCTTGTCAACGACACCATTCTTCCTTTCTTAATTATGGAGAGCAACCAACAAAAGGGGAAATGGCATTGGAATGCTCTTGGTCAACCCAAAAGAGGAGCACACCCCAATTTCTATAAAGCTAAACTTTGAGGTAACCAACAATGCCACCGAATACGAAGCATGCGCTGTCGGACTAGAGGCCGCCCTCGAAATGAATGTCCAAAAGTTAGAAGTCTACAGGGACTCAACCTTGATCATCAATCAAGTTTCCAACAAATGAAAAACGATAGACCCGGGCTTACAAAATACCATGCCTGCATGGAAGACCTCATCGCGCAATTCAAAGAGGTCACCTTCCACTACTTGCCAAGAGATCGAAATCGGTTTGCAGACGCCCTAGCCACCTTGGCTTCACTCGTAGAGATCCCCGAAGGGAAGGCGATAAAGCCATTCAAAGTAGGAAGGAAGGAAATTCCTGCCTACTGTTGTGAAATCGAGGCAGAGCCCGAGCCAATCAATGAGCCATGGTACAACCAAAACTACCAATACCTCAAAACGGGGAAACCTCTTTCATAAACAAGGAAGGCAAATACAAAGAAGGAATCAAAGCCAAGAGCATCGTGGCCCTGAAACGCCTTGCCTCTCACTTTGTCATCCTTGGGGACATGCTATACAAGAAACGCTACCAAGGACCGCTCCTCCGCTGCATCAGCAAGGAAAAAGCAAATGAGCTCATGAACGAAGTCCACAATGGGGCTTGCAGGCCCCACATGAATGCCAGAGCCCTGAGCAGATCATTCTTCGAATGGGCTACTACTGGATCTCCATGGAGACAGACTACATCCACTTTGTCCGAAGCTGCGATAAGTGCCAGCGCTTCTCCAACCTTAAACATCTTCCCCCTCATGATCTCTACTGTATGACCACTCCCTGGCCTTTCGCCACTTGGGGAATCGACGTCATCAGGAAGATCGCTCCACCCGGCAGCAACGGCCACGAGTTCGTCTTGGTAGCCATCGACTACTTCACAAAATGGGTCGAAGCCAAGTCCTACAAAGTGCTAACTTCCAAGAAGGTCGCACAGTTCCTCAAAGAAAACATCATATGCCGATACAAAATCCCGAATGAGGTCATATCAGACAACGGATCTCACTTTGAAGGAAAATCCGACAGACTATTGGCCGAATTCAAAATCACATGCCATAAGTCTTCCCCCTACAGGCCGCAAACTAACGGCGTAGTAGAAGCAACAAACAAAACCCTCGAAATGATCATCAGAAAAATGATCGTACGAGGACGAGATTGGCCTGAGAAGCTGCATCTGGCACTTTGGGGCTACCAAACATCAGACAGGACCGCCACGGGAGAAACTCCATTCACCCTGACCTATGGGATGGAAACAATATTGCCCGTTGAGTTGGAAGTCCCATCACTCCGAGTACTGTTGGAAAACGAAATCAACGAAATGGAATGGCTCACGAAAGCACACACGGCCAATTGGCCTTACTAGATGAACACCGACTAAAGGCCATGGAACACATTCGAGCCTTCCAAAGTAGAATGGCTAGGGCTGTCGACACGAAAGTCAAATCTCGAGACATCAGGGAAGGCGATCTAGTGCTCAAAGAAAAGCCTCCCACCCGAACCAACCCGCTTGGAAAGTGGGAACCAACATGGATCGGCCCGTTCGTGGTCCAAAAGATCTTCTCTGGAGGTGCCATGAAGCTAACAGGCCTAGACGGGAACCCCTTCGTGAACCCAGTCAACGGAAGCAATCTTCGCCGATAATTTGCCTAAAGAATATCGACTTTTCCGTCTCCCCT
Organism: Adenophora triphylla var. japonica; assembly: GCA_022495995.1. Taxonomy (NCBI): domain Eukaryota; kingdom Viridiplantae; phylum Streptophyta; class Magnoliopsida; order Asterales; family Campanulaceae; genus Adenophora; species Adenophora triphylla. The sequence continues at coordinate 16,159 of JAFEMH010002105.1, read as the reverse complement.
TCACTCAGCAAAAAGAGTGTCAAACTACGGAGACCTGAGCCCCTTAGTCCGAGGGAACGTAGGCAGCCTTCATTGGTTCGGTCTAAAGACACACAAAAATCCAAAAAATTGGTTGCCATCAAGGCTCAGTCTGGTTCGGTCTAGAAAATACGCAAAAAAATCCAAAAACTGGATGCCGCCAAGGCTCAGACAAAAAGCAAGCAAGAGAATTTGCATCTCGACAAAGCTTTAAAAGTAAATATAAAATCACTACAATTAAAATTCTTCTTGATGAGTAAAAGCACGGTCTACTCTCAAGCTCACAACATGCTAAAAGACAACTTAATACATTTAACAAATAATGTGTCTGCAAATGACAATGAGTGGATACTTAGTAGGTCATTTCGCGCCACTCGCGCTGGTCCCCTCGCCATTCTTCCCTTTCTTCCCTCGTCCCCGGTGAGTCTTCCTTTGCTCCATGTGAGCTAGTGTAAGTACCCAAATCCGGATCGTCAAAATCCGTCAGAAAGTTAATCGAAATCCGTTAACTGGCCCGCTCCAGGTTAACCGAAACTCGTTAAACTCCCCGTTGCTAAGCCAATGAGACGTCCCGGGACTGCCCTGTGCATCTCGACGTCGAAGCGTACTTAACACGTGTCATCGCACGTAAAAGTACGGCTTTCCCTAAAAAACGCACTTTCCGGCACTTTCCGGGGGCGTTTCGGACATTTTTCGGACTGTTATTTTAAAAATGGACAAAATCGGGACCCGGGAACGAACTCCCACACATTTGGTGAGTCATGGGACACGTGGCAGCCATGCCACAACCCTCCCATCACCCTTCAATCAGAAATCAAAGGGAAAAGACTAAAATACCCCTGGTAAACAGTCTAAGTCAGGACTCCTGTGCGGACTTTACGAAATTGCCCAAAGCCCCTCAAAGTTCCAAAATACCACAAAACCCTGGAAATCAGTCTAAGTCCGTCCGGACTCTTACTGCATTTTTCACCCTATAAATAGGAGGGCTGTCAAAGCCAAAACAACATTTTTCACTCCAAAAAATCACTTCACCCACGGCCCAAACTGAGTTTCACCCCTCCCGAGCTTCCATTTGTCTCGATTTGCGTGAAACTTCCGTATTTCGATCAAATACGCCCCTCACCACTCCGAAACACGTTTCTAAACTACTTTCCGTGTCCCGTACACACCCTCGAGCCAAAGGAGTCGACCCTAGCCATAGGTATAACTCCCTCTCTCTGATCTCTCATTTCGTCTCGGTTTACGTGCCAGTCGCTACAACCGTTTCGAACCACGTTATTGAAATGTAGATGCCTCCGTCTAACGGGGTCCGATACGTTTTAGCCCCTCGATCCTCTTCTCTTCCAGTAAGAGAAGTAATCACGGGTTAAAACGGCGTTTCGACCCCATTCCGTTTACTTTTTATGTCATTTAACATTCCGGATCGATCGATCCGTCGATCGTCATTTACTTTCTGTCATTTACAATTCCGAGCCGTTTTGGCTCGTTGATCGTCATTTACAATTCCGAGCCGTTTTGGCTCGTTGATCGTCATTTATGATTCCGGATCGTTTGATTCCGTTGATACTACTTTAAATACTGTCATTTACAAAGTCCGACCCGTTTGGATCGTGATAGTATTTACTTTTCAAAGTCCGAGTCGCAACCCGATTCGTTGATTGCATACCATTTAATACGCTTTTTCCCGTAAAAATCGTTAACAATGTAATGCCCGGTTCAAAACCGGAGTTCGTCCATCGAACTCTCTTTCAAAAACGCGTGAAATGACGTTTGGCATCCGAACGCTCATCTTCAAACTAAAAGCCGCCATTTGACACTCAAAATCATTTAATACGCTTTTTCCCGTAAAAATCGTTAACAATGACTCGCCCGGTTCAAAATCGGAGTTCGTCCTTCGAAATCTCTTTCAAAAAGCTCAAAATCGGCGTTTGCCACGCGAACGCTCATTTCAAACTCTTCCCGAAACGTAACATGACCCCCAAACCTAACAATCTCTGGTACTCAAAGCTTTTTACTCGTTTTTGCTACCAATAAAAATGACCCCCGTTTTCAAAGCCTTTTCCTAAGTTTTTGCTACCAATAAAAACGACACCATTTTCACTAAAGCCGTTTCTCAACATTTTGGGCTCAAAATACAAAAACCGCGTGGCGACTCCTCATTTTCCTTCCCATGAAGCGAGGTCTCAGACACCAACCCTCCGCGAAAGACAACCGCCTTTCCGCGTCCGCGCGCGAAAATCCGAGTAATTTCAGTTGGCGACTCCGCTGGGGAAATGGATACTTTTTTCAAAACTGCCGTTGTTTTCTAAAAAAGCCTTCCGTGGGTCAAACTTTCGTTTACCCTTCCTCGTTTTCGTGTGCGTGTGTTACTTTAAACCTCAAACGGTTTTTTTCCAAGGCATTACATTGTCGTCTTTTCAAAATCATACCATGTTTGTGCATCCCCATTCATGTTTGATTTTCATGCTATCTTTTGAAATGCGCATAAAATTCTTTAAGACACATTCTGAAAAATCTTTGTTTTACTCAGAAAAAAAAAAGAATTTTAGAGACCGCACACTACTTGCACTTGCTGCCTCGGTACACCGCACTTCACGTGCACTTGCTTCCTCGGAACAACTTGCACGCTACTGACCAGTAACACAGGGATGGCCTTATCGGTTGCACTCCGATTGGCTGCCGGATGCCTTTCGGGCGCACGGGGTCGTCCCAAACATCCCATCCTAGCCCGTGTAAGCCATGCACTCTTTGTGTCACACTTTGTCCAAGACCCCGGTTGGTTTTTGGCTTAGCTCGTGTCATAAAGCCTAAGTGTATGTTTTTTTACGCTGGACCCCGCCCCGAGTCAAGCTCGAGAGGTTGAGACCGAAGGTCATTCCCGACCCGAAGTCTTGAGCTTTTTAGCCTTGACTTTGACGCGGAGCTCTGCCGAAAAATATGCAGAAGGTTCAATGTGGCCAATAGTGTCACCAAACCCTCGCCGTATGCACCGTGCCAGCCACAACTTGGCCAACGCCAAAAGCTAAGGTCCCTCGCTCAAGCGAGTCACGAGAGGTCATGCTGAAATTTTGGCACGGTCCCCGCCTTAACTTAAGGACGTTGACTTCGACTGTGGCCCGTGCATCACATACGTTGAAAGTTTGCGTGATCAGCTAGCCTTAAGTTCACTTTTTCCTTTGTCGGTGGAACTCGCTTGCCTTATAAGACCTCTCTCGGGATAGTACGTCCCGAGAAAGATGATCTACAAATGGAAACAAGGGGCTTATAAGCGTAGTGACGAGATCCACTGATTAGAGCTCTAGGATTAGTTGCGAAAAAGAAGACTCGCTCTTTTCCAACCGATTAGGACTCTGAGAAAACACGCTTTAAGTAAACATTAATCGGTAACTGCACATTGCACAAGCCCGAAACCTTGAGCCAAATACCCTTTTCCGAAGCCTAAACCCTTCCTTTCGTTCCACTAGCGGCGAGCGAAAGTGGTTCAGATTTCCGGGTCGGCGCCTCGCAGAATCACCGTTACCGCGGCGTCGAGACGGTTCTTCGGTTCCCTCGGTTCCCTCGGCCATAATTTCCGACATGTCTAGCTCACCGAGAAATCGTGACGGGGACGGACCCCGCCACCGTGCGAGATATGACTTTGGAAAAAGCCATCCAGGGCTTGTGAGGTTCACAAGAGGCGAAAAGAAGATCGGCGGGAATTTCGTGGTACGGCTTACGAATGAGTGAGGTATAGCAGCTATCCCCCAGTCAGACGGTACTTTTGTCCTGGTCGAGGATGACGATTCCCCAAAACCAGTTCACCAAACCTTCAACCAGGTTCCTCCCCCGCAAACCTACGGGATTCCTTCGAACCAAGGAAACAACCGACCTAGGCTCCACATTGCCACCTCTCAGGGCAACCCTGTCATATTTGGCTAGCCCAGTGCTAACCCCAACACTCAATACCACCAGCGCACCGCTGGACCATCTCAGGATGCAAATATCCCTCAATACCCTCCCGGGTTCATCCCGTTGCCTATACATGAATCCCTAAACACCGGGGACAAACCCGATACTGATTCGGAAAAGGCCCCCATATATCCGCATATATCAAGCCTTCCACCTCCAATCACTACCACTCACGTGGTAGCACCCGGCGCCGAGCCTCACAGTCCACCACTGGACCCAACCTTATCCTGGATGGTCGAACAGATGAAAGACCTGAAAGCCACCATGAGCAGCTCAAAGCAGGAAATGCTCAAATCCACGGATTCGGGAATGGTCACGCCTCTCCCAGCCAAGTTCAGAATGCCGGAGATGGACCGATTCGACGGAACGGAATGTCCTCAAACGCATGTCGACACCTACGTTCTCGGCATGAGAGCGAAAGGAGCAACCCTCCAGTAAATGGCCGACCACTTCCAGCATATGCTCAAAAGTTCAGCGTTACGATGGTTTCTGAGGGTCAAGCCTGCGGATCGCCACACCTGGGATCAGATCAGTAACATCTTCCTGGAACGGTACCGATCCAACTTAGAGTGGGAGACGAGTCGCGAGGACTTAATCACCACTAAACAGAAGGCAGATGAAAGCATCGGAGAAGGCTACAAGAGGTGGAGCTAGAAACTCTCTGAGATCGTGGAGCCACTCTCCAAGGATGAACAGATGCGGATCTTCAAGTCCTGCTTAAGACCGTCCATCAGAACTCTCATCAGTCACCATTTCTTCCCAGATCTCCGGGCCATGGTCAATGCCGGCTCACAGTTCGAGAAGGATCTCATGGAAAAGTTGGCTACTGCATAGCCATACAGATACCGCTCAGCAGTTGCATTCAATCCCGCACCGGCCCCGCAAAGTGAAAGATACGTCATCGTCAACTACATCCATCGGGGGACAACAGTTGGGTAACAGAAACCCGGTCCCACAAAGCAACAATTCTACTCAGAAGCAGCCTGCCGTACACTTCGACAAGTTGGACATGCCACTAAGCAAGATGCTGGAAGGGTTAATCAAGGAAGGTCTCCTTAAACCCGTTGCAAATTACAAACCCAAGAATCCTATAGTCAACGCTGACAAGAGCAAGTACTGCACCTTCCATCAATATCACGGCCATACCACAGACAAGCGTGTGGGGTTACGATCACGAAATCGAACTTGATAGAAGAAGGCAAATTGGAGCGCCCCGTGGGCCTGTCTGATCGGAAACCCTTTTCCGAACAATAACGATGTGAATTCCATTGAGTGGGTGCCTAAGAGGATTGCCACGAGAACCGGTTTCTCCGCCTCTTCAGTAGGGTCCTCCTCTAATGTCCACATCGGCTACGATATTTGTGGCCCTTTCACTTTGCACAGGTACGAGTCCCAAGACATGGTCGGAGCAATCCTCAGAAAAACGAGAAGAAGAAATCCTCTCGACGGATGCTTTGAGAGAAAGATACGGCTGGAGACACCGGTGTGGGTACACTCGGAGAGCCATCCGGGAAGTTCGAATACTACGTACTCTACTCCCGGCCAGTCCTCCCTTCCTCCAGGCCATGCGGCTTTAGAGCGAGACAAGGGTGGGAAAGCCAAAAAGTCCCGGCTGAAACCGAGTCGGACCCCGGGGCTTGAATACCTCGAGATCTTGGTAATCTTCTTGCCCGGTCGAAGCCTAACCCCCGCGGGATCGGCTAAGATTCAACTTGTCCGGCTTAGAGCACGGACGGGCAAAGGAAGATCAAAGTCGGCTTGGCACTCGCACTCGATCAACGTGCTAACCAAGGGCGGCAAACCGCCACAAGCAGCCTCAACGCAATCTCGAGGCTCCGGCCAAAGGCTTTACCTTGCAAGAGGAAGACGGGAAATGGATGGCTTGATGACTCTCCTTCTCGGATAGAGACAGAGATCTACGATTCCTGATTGTATGGCGGTATAATCACGTTACGTGATGAAGACCTCTGAGAGATGCCTCGGGGCACAACAAAGCTACGTACATCACTCTCAAGCTCAATACCATATCACTCCCCGGAGTATTGGTGGATAACGGGTCAGCCGTTAACGTCCTCCCTCTCAGCATGATGCGAGCCCTGCGCATGCGCATCAACGAAAGCCATCTGATTCCGTCAACCCGGACTATCAAGGCTTATGACAGCACGTCTCGTCCCATCCTGGGGACGGTGACTTTGGAACTGCGGTTCGAAACCCCGAATGGTGCCGGCAAAATTCCACGTGATGGACATTCCATTCAGATTCCAGCCCTCTGACTCTTTTTAGGACGCCCTTGGCTGCATCACATGAAAGCCATAGCCTCCACTCTCCATCAATGCGTCAAGTTCCTTAACCGGCAGGGAGATCTTGAAGTCATCAGAGGGGACAGGTTCCTCACAGGAAACGAAGCGAGGCAGCTGACAGCGTGCCGTTGATGGCAAGGGGGGCTACCTCCTTCAAACCGACAAGGGGACTATCGGGGCAAATCTCATCAGAATCCCTCAGAGTCCGGAGGTGCTAACTATGTCAACGTACTCGAGCAGGCAGACCCTAAAGCAGTCCGATACATCAAGTTCAACTATCATTTCCAACATTTGGAGGCAGATTGGAAAGAAACACTGAGCATCGCCATGATGCGGGCACGTAAACCCCCTGTCTCCAGTCGGAGATTCGTCAGCATTCTTCAAACCAACTCTTTGGCCTCACCAGGCGAAGAGATCTTCGTGATAAAGGTCAACAAGCACCGTCATACTCGTCTTGAATGTATGGACGTCGTATGGGATGTCCTCCACGAGGAACTACCCGCTGCACCCCTCTTCTCCAATGAAGGGCATGATGTTTTCCTGGCAGCTCCAGCAACGCACCAGGACGCGATACGTCCCTACGTTTGGGTTGAGCCGTCAGACAACGACGAATCAGGACTCTCCAGAGTCGAGGATGCGGCAGACCCGCGGGCAGATCTCTGCATTCACATGCTCAGTTTCGAGGACAACACTCGTTCTGATCAGGTCACCATGACCAAGGCTCCAATACCATGGAAATTTTCAAGCTCAACGTCCAGTACAGGCGGCTATTCGACAATTGGAAACAACTGGTTGACACGATGAAGAATCCCTCTGATCAAGTGACTGACGATGACTTCGTCAACATCATCTATTCCAGATATCCCGATGATACCAAGGATCCGGTCCTTATCGTCAGATTCTGCAATGCCAAAGTCACCCTCGGCATTGCTGCTCATGGTAAATGAGGCCCTGGCCAAGCGAGCGCGAGCTCATCATTACTTTCGAGTACCGGCCCCGGTGGCAGCCGGCCCGTGCCATCATTCAAGCTTATACCCTCAGCGCCGCGAGGCGAGAGCGCGGCGAAGGAGGCAAAGCTCCTCACCCTGCTACGAGTCAGATCAACCTCGGGAACGCTTTCGGCAGCCACCCTGAAAACATCTGTGAAGGTCTTCCCCGTAAGACAGAGTCAACTTCCGACGTCGGAAACGACCACCTCAGCATCAACATGCTCCAGTTCGATTCTGCTCCCAATCGTCACGGCCCCGGATTCAGACACCCCGTGAGCTGCTAGCTACGATAGACTTGGCGATCGAGCGAGATCACGAGACTGTCAACATTGCAGAATTCAACACCCCCGTGGGTCAATCAAGCAGATATGGGCAAATTTCTTGGTAATCGAGATCAAGGAAGGCCGCATGGAATGTCCCAGCCCGACTTCCTTCGTCAACGTAATCCAGGTGTTTCCGCCATTCGGCAATTTGGATGTGATCACGGTTCTGGACACTAGTCAGACGGCGCGTACCTACGGAGACTGTTTAGCTCTCGCAAGGAAAGCCCTCATGGAACTAGCCGCTCAAGAAAGCCATCTTTGGGATGAAGACCAAGCTCAAAAGACCGACAGGGACCGAGCCCTTAAAGTGTCACAGGCAGCTTCAGACAGAAAGCTAGAGGCCACTCTAGACCAGTTCGACTTCAGGGGTTTTGCTCACGGAAACTTCCTCGACTACCGTCTGTTCTCATCCAACCCCCTCTGCCACAAAAGGGTGGTCAATGGTCCCGATGACCTAGGAGATGGAACGGCACAGCCGACCAAATCCCAGCGCTTACCTCCCCGAGGAAAGCAAGTTCTCTGTGAGGACGACGACGAAGACGATGAAACCATTCTCTTCCAAGCCGGGCATGAGGTTAACAAAACCGGACTCCCAAGGGTCCTGGGAGGATGGGGACGGATCATTTCCGCACTCAAATTGAAAGGCCAACTCAGGGAGGAAGGTCTATTCAAAAGAAACAAGAGGAAGATGGAAATTCGTCTCGAGCAACTACTCAGGGAAATTCCACAGTCCGCGACATTCGTTTACAGAAACGATCAGCCAGGACGGCAACCGGTCACATGGGCGAGATGTTCGGGAAGCCGTGTACTCACCTTCCGACATACCCGCCACTCGAGATAAAAGCAGAAGAAAGCTCTCCCCGATGGAAGTTTATCTGAAGCTACTTGCACGCAGATTGAAAACACTTGGCTATTCTCACGTGGGAGGAAACGCGAGCACTAACTCTCGACGCGAGCTCCGCTGCAAGAAAGGAGTTGATTTGGGCCAAAAGCGGAGGAAAATTAGCAAACCATGAGTATCGCGGACCCAATTCGAGAATGCCTGAGTATGCTCGGCAAGAAGGAAAGGAGCGCGGTATATCGTGAGGAGATCAAGGAGCTGTTCGCTTGAGGCAGGGAACTCTCCAAACTCCCGGAGGAGTCGGCAACGCACGGTTCAATTCGCAGGAAACCCTTTGTTGTGCACGACGTTCGAGCAGTGCGGCAATCCGTAAACTACCTCCCAGTGGAGGCACCCAAGCCAGTATCACGGGACGAGAATCCGTCAAGCTGCCGAAGCTCAGGAATACATCTACGATCAACGAGGCGAGGAAGACATATGGCCCTATGCTACGAGGAATCCTCCTCTAACTATGGCTCAACTTCGGAGCGGCTGTTCGAAGGAACCAAACCTGATGTCGGCGTTCTAACCCGATCGGGTCAAATCCATGCATTACCACCTAAGGCCACCAAAAATCCGACGGGCAGCGCAACCCGATGCGCGAAGACGCAAGTTCCGTGAAAGAGGACCCGATCCTCACTCGGCTCAGCGGACCCGGGCGAACATTTCCACTTTGGTCCTGCTCACGTCCTCATATCCTTACAAGCTCAAGCTAGAGGAAAGCCTGGCCCGTACCATGGTCCTGTGGGCGCAACCCCAGGCGAAGTCATTCGAGATGATCGGCAACATCCACTATGGCAACATTATCACCTTCACGATTTGGACCTTCCAAAATTTGGGGATGATCACAAATGAGCCGCTCTACATCACGATCCAGTGGATGAGCGTCGCCTTCCCAGTGTTGGTAGACGGAGGTTCGGAATGAATGTCTTGCCCGCCAAGATGATGGACTGCTTGACATCAAGCCTACAGATCTGAAACCTTGAGTCCACCTTGTCGAGGCCTATGACTCTACTTCCCGTCTTGTTCTCGGGGTTGCTACTCTTAATATATGGTTCGGCAAGCGGATGATCCCCACCGAATTTCAAGTGTTGGACATTCCAATCACTTTTACGGCCATCTGGGCGTCCTGGCTGCATCAAATCAATGGCGTGGCATCCACCCTTCATCGGTGCCTCCAAGTTCATGCAAGGCAACGAGCTAACCACGATCTACGGCGACGGCGTCACCACAGGGGACCGGCACCAGCGACATTCCGGTGTTAGAAATCAAGCATATTGACGACATGGCATTAAATGGATTCCACTTGTTTGCGGAGACCTCCAAGATCCAAATATGCAACGTGGACCTTCCCTTGTCTCACGACAAAGATCCCTCCGCCATGAAGATGATGAAACGCATGAACTTCATCCACCTGGGTGGGCTTGGCAAAAAGGTTTCTGAGGCCGGCATCAAGTCATCGAAGTCGAGGACCACACCACGGTCAGGGGGCTTGGCTACGTTCCAACACCGGCCCGACATCGGGGAGAACAAAGGCTCCGCCCGCACCAAGGCGGCGGCCCGCAAAGGGAACCTCCGACGGCACACCCAACCTCCGACCTTACGGTTTCAACCTCGCTCATTTACTTCACCAAGGGAACCAGCGGCAAAGCGAGGGGCCAGACAGGAAACCAACAATGGCTGAGGGCCAAGCAACGGCGGAACAACAGCGAGCCGAGGGAGACGGCGGGCAAGCAGCGAAGCTGAGGGGCCAGACGGTGGGGCCCGATGAAGATGAGAAAGAAGCGGGGATAGTCGGCACAGAGACTACGAAAGGATGGAACAGACTAGCACGGGACCTCAGCGTTTTAGAGGACTCAAGGCTAATCCGATTAGGGAAGCGTTCCTCGACATCTACGCTCTACTGGACCAAGCCACCACAGCATGATTCACATTGAGGAATCCCGAGACTTGGAGGAGCAACTCAAGGTACTCTCCACGGGAAACAGTTGTTCGGATCGGCCGCCGAGTCCACATTCGAGACCGGTAACTCCAAAGCGAAGGAACCGGAATTCATAGAAGACGCTCTCGGTGGACCGGCTCTACGAGTCTTTTTGAAGAAGTCATGGAGGTGCCAAACGATTGACACAGGCTCAGCAAAGCATGATTGCCGTAGTTGGGGCAGCGGAAGCCAAGCCTCTCGATCCCCGAACCCTCATCAAGCATCCAGCAATGCCACTGAAGAAGCTGGGTAACTTTCACGGACGAGGGCAAGCCGGGCGAGAAATGGAAGACAAGGCGGGCTGCACCCACATCTCCACTAAAGCCGATCTCAAACCCTGCGAGTCGAGTCCTTGTAAAAGTCCAGTCCTCTAAGTCGTCCAGCGGCCTTACGCCAGGAAGACTATGATAATGTAGCCAACCATGTATCTCGTTCTCGTTTAATGAAAAGTCGACCTTTCGGAGTATCCTCTCATTGCCACTTTAACAGCGATAAGTTAACAAACAACTTAAAAGACGTTAATAACTCAATTGATAAAGAAGCGAGACACATTAAATGAACAATACATTAGAGAAGTTCTCGAGCGTGTAGTTGACCAAGAGGACAACCGGGCCCAAGACTGCCGAAGAGGTTATGACCAAAGTGAACACGGGGTCGGTGCAAGAGCCTAAAGAGACACGGGTGGGCGGTTTCTTCGCCGATGCGAGAAAAGAAGCCACGATAAGCCTCCTCAGGAGTATGTTGACGTGTTCGCTGGTCATACCGGGACATGCCGAGGACTCGATCCCTCGATCGTGGAGCACGAATTCCCTGGATCCCAAATTCAAGCACATCAAACAGAAGGCTGCGCAAGATCAAGCCGAGTGGTCTTTGCAAGTAAAGAAAGAGATTGAGAAAATGCTCCGAGTTGATTTCATCGAGTGATTGAGTACCCGACTTGGCTCTCCAACATCGTGACGATCACCAAGGCCAATGGAAAGGTCGAGATCTTTGTGTGGATTTTCGGGATCTCAACAAGGCCGGCCCTAAAGATGATTTCCCATTTGCCTAACATCGACATCTTTGGTCGACACCACGGCAAATTTCAAAGTGAAGTCCTTCGTGGAGCGGGTTCTGGATACAACCAGATCAAGATGTCAGGAGGATCAAGCCAAAGCTGCTTTCACCACTCCATGGGGGACATCGTTACACGGTCATGCCGTTCGGTGCGAAGGCCGGGGCTACTTACCGGCGAGGCTGCAGCAGCCCTCTTCCATGACATGATTCACAAGGAAATCGAAGTATATGTCGACGACATGATCATCCACTCCGGAGGATCGGACATGCGGCACATGACGAGATGCGAGGAAGTTCTTCAACGAGACTCGAGAAAACACTCCATGAGATTGAACCCTCGAAGTGCACCTTCGGCGTCAAGCGCGGCGAGGTCTTGGGGTACATGGTTACGAAAGGGAGTATCGAAGCCGTCCCAAGAAAATCAAGGCCATCATCGACATGAAGCGCCTCGAGACTCGACGAAGTGAAAAGCTTCATGGGAAGACTTTAGTACATCGGTCGCTTCATCAACCTTGGTTGACATCTCTCGTGAGCCCATATTCAAGCCCGATGAAAAAGAATGCCGACATCAATGGGACTCAGAGTGCCGGACGGCTTTGGAGAAAATTAAGACCTACTTGGTGAATCCCCCAATTACGTGCCCACCACCACATGAAGACAAGCCACTACTCCTGTATCTGACGATGAGACACGTCAATCGGAGCAATGCGGCACAAGAACGAGAAAGATTCCAAGGTTGAGCATGCAATCTACTTCGTAAGCGGAAGCTTCAAGGAAGTGAACTCGGCTACTCGGCGTTAGAGAAAACTTGTACCACCTTGGTATGGGTAGTCGGGAAAGCTGAAACACTACATGCGGTCGCATTCGGTGCTCTGGTCTCCAAAATGGACCCGTCAGATATCTCTTTGACAAGCCGTCCCACATCGAATGTGACTAGCGAAGTGGTCATTCTTCACAGCTAAGTTCGACATCAAGTACATGGTCGAGAAAAAATCAATGAAGAGGCGAGAGTCATGGCGAGATCGGTTGGCCGACTTCCCAAGCTTGGTGAACCTAAAGGTTACGATCCATGATTCCGGATGAGCGGAATCTTTTCACTCGGCAATATGGCAAGAAACCGGCGCAACTCTTCTTCGATGGGGCGGCCAACAAGAAGGGGAATGGTATTGGAATGCTCCTTGTCGATCCCAGGGCGAGCATACTCCCATAGCCATCAAGTTGAATTTTGAAACAACCAACAATGCGGCGAGAATACGAAGCACTGTACGGCGGAGTGCAGAAGCCGCCCTCGGCGCTTGACATCTCGAAGCTGGATGTATATGGAGACTCGGCGTGATCATCAATCAAGTGTCCAACAAGTGGAAACGGTAGATTACGCGCCTTCGAAGTACCACGCGTACATGGAGGAGCTCATTGCTCGGTTCAAGGACATCTCTTTTCACTATTTGCCAAGAGACGGGAACCGCTTCGCGAGATGCCTGGCAACCCTCGCCTCTCTTGTCGAAATTCCCGATGGAAACGGTAAAACCCCTCGAGAATAGGCGGACGGGAAACACCCGCTTATTCTTTGTGAGATCGAAATAAAAAAGGAAACTTGATCGACGAACCACTGGTACAATCAAATTTACCGAGTTACCTCCAAAATGGAAGCTTCCTTCACCAATGAAGATGGAAAATACAAAGAAGGGATCAAAGCCAAAAATATTGTAACGACCCCAACCCTAGGCACTAATTTTAAATATTATATTATATGCTTCTAATATTTATGTTAACTTATGTGTTCAATTATGTCTTTAAAATTCTTAATTTAAGATAATTTGGGTGAGAAGTAAATTTAGAATCTTTTATGAATTTATTGGACATTAAATAAGAACCATGAAGAAATAATAAAAATGGAAATATGATAAATAGTGTAGGGAGGTTAAATGAGTAGGATGAATTAATGGGATAAGGTTTTATTTTAATTTAAATTGAGGAGAAAGCCTTTGCTAGATTTTCCTTGGGGGCCAAATGAAGTCTTGCTCTCTCCCTAGTTGACAAGTGCCCCTCCCCCAAACTCCTCCTTATCAGGCCCCCCTCCTCTCCATCATCCTCCTCTTACTCCCTTCCTCCTCCTTCATTCATTCATACTTCTTCCTCCTAGAAAGCCTTAGAGAAATTTCCGTGGAAGCTCCCTTCTTCCAAGCTTGAGCGAGAGACATTTCTTCACTTCAAAAATCAAGTCTAAGAGCACCATTGAAGTTGGATCACCTAGAGGAAGCCATCAAGTTAGAAAGATCAATCTTTCCTTATAAAATCGAAAGGTGAGTTGTTATGATTCCTTTCCTCTACTTGTTCATAAGTTCCTTGAATGTTGTTCTTGTTCTTGAAATGATGATTCCTTGCTTGGAAACCCGAATGGGTGTTGAATGATTGGAAAATGAAATTGGTTGAAGTTAGGGTTTAAGGAATGATCATTTAAAGGGTTGGAAATGGGTGAAATGGTAGAGATAAATAATCTAGGATTACTTGGTTTTTGAGTTTACAAGTTTGAATGGGACTTGGTAAGATGAAGGTGTTCTTGGGTGTTCTTGTAGTAAGCTATGGTAGAGGAAAGGAGAACTAGGGTTAAAAGGATAAAAATCTGCATTTTGAAATTTGTTTGGAGGCTTGGGCGGTCGCCCAGTAGGTTAGAGCGGTCGCCCATAGCCACGAAACATGGTTGCCTTGGAAGTACACTTGCAGGCGGTCGCCCAAGTAGGTTAGAGCGGTCGCCCAAAATGGCGAAACCTCAATTTCTAGGAAGTCCACTTGGGCGGTCGCCCGAGTGGTTAGAAGCGATCGCCAAGACCCTGAACTTGAGTTTTGAATTTTGAATTAGAATTGTTTAGTCGGTTTGTTGTCCTCTTATAAATGGTGACTCCCAACCAATATAAATTAGTAGAACCTAATCAACCAGGATACGAATTGACCCTCTTTAACTGAGTTAGAGTAGGATACTTTGGCTTGGCCATGAAGTCTTGTTTGGTCGAAATGGAATTGTGGGAGTAGTTAAATATTGTTCGGAAAGTGGTCCAAACTTGGGAAGTAGGTCTTGCACTTTCATTAAGATCATTCAAGGTTAAGTAATGACTTCGTAGGTTTGGTTTATGGTACTTGGTGACTTTACTTGTTCCCACTATCCTTGGTGATTAGTTAGAAATAGCATAGAAACCATAAGTTTCACTATTTCGTTAAGGGAAGATGAGCATGTATCGCCTTGTGGCATTATTATCCCAATTTGTGGAATTATTGAAATTGGTGTATACCTTAATATCCTAAGTATGGATTAATTGGTTCATGATTGTATTGTATCCCGGTGTGGATTATGTGGTTATATTGTTACCTTACTTGAGTTCATATACATTGTTTATATTGTGCGTAGTGTGTTAATTAAATGTTGTACTATGATATTGGTTGAACATGAGTATATTTTACCATGTGGCTATATTGTTTATCCCTTTGTGGATTATTTGGTATTGTTATATTGTATCCCGTGGATTATGTGGTTATATGGATACCTTACTTGAATGTATACTCGTTAAGGGTATTATGCATAGTGTATTACTTAAATGTTGCATTATGGTATTGATTTGGCATGAGTATACATTACCATGTTGTTATATTATTATCCCGTTTTGTGGATTTATTTCAAGTATCTATTATGTGCTTGAACGTGTTTATGTTCGGGTGGGTATGATGGAATTCAATCAATTATGGATTTGTTCTATAAGTGATTGAAGGTACATCACTCTGCCGGTGACCCTTCCCCTACGTGACCACGGGTGAAAATGTGCTATTGTTGTATTGAGCATGAAGAAGCCTTTACGGACTATTGCGATTGTTGTATGGAGAGGGACGATATTATGTGGATACTCTAATATAGGTATCCTTTCTTATATGGATCTCACGGGGTATGAGTCATATAAGAGGTGAATGTCTTTGAAGGCAATTCACCAAAGAGTGGAGTTTTACTCCCACGTTGTACGACTTATTGTTCGAGACGGGAAAGGTAAAATGAGGTAACGTTAAGATGTTTACCAGCTTTCGTAATGTGTTAAGTGTTACCATGCTACGTGTTGCATCTTGTTTGGCATCTTCTTGCATTCATAATAGCTCATTGAGATTTATTCTCACCCCTCTCCCTTTCTTGTTTTAGATTAGAGGCAGGTGACCCGAACCGGTGAGGCGGGGATATCATTGTGGACTTTTTACTTTTGGGGGCTTGTCGGGTTAAGTATAGGAGTTGGTTGTTAGGAGTATTTATTTAATATTCCTCTTTCTAAGATTGTATGGAAAACTCTTTTGTTAAACAATGTTATTTAGGGTTTCCAATGTAATTGATCATATTACGGTTTATTAAAGTTGTGGTTGGATTTCCTCTAAGTAGAATATTACCAATTTATTTTCTTTGGAAGTTTGAAAAGTGGTTTTCTTTTAAAGGCAAATAAATGTTTTAAAAATCTAAGATGGTTTTTCTTAGATTGAGCCTCTCCAACTCGGGACACGCTTTGGGTTCCGGGTTGGGGTGCTCTAAATATGATGGCATTAAAACGCTGGCATCCCATTTCGTCATGCAGGGGGTATGTTGTACAAGCCCCACGAAGGGCCACTCCTTCGGTGTGTAAACAAAGAAAAAGCCGAGC